>JAVJIX010000393.1:0-279912 GCA_036785185.1 Paratrypauchen microcephalus
TGGCAGTTTTTTTGATTTTTGCATCTGATGACAGCAAAATTTTGTTCCATGCAATTCGGCGCTATAGCATATTTTATATCAATCTGTTCAGGAACATTTAATTAAAGTTTGAGTGATAAAATACGTTGCAATTTGATAAGGCAAAATTTAAATATTGTCACGGAGAGTGTTTTAGAACGCTTTTAACAATTTTAATGTCCCACTTGTCTAGATGATACAACGATTCTGGTGAGTCTGTCTACTCGCATGGACATTCCGCGTGCTCTCAAATGCGTTCCTTTAGCAACGCATAATATTTTTTTTACCCACACGAATTTCGTTTGTCACAAGTTCATTTATCGGGTATAAATGGCGCAATGTTTTTGATTTTAGACTGTGGAGCCATTTTTAAAGATTTTTATTTTGTTCTTGAATTTTTCAAAATTTCTGAGTTTTCACATACAAATTGAAAATGGTCGGGAAAATAATAATAATAATAATAATTACAATACATTTTTATTAAACCATCTATTCAAAATCAGGGACAGTAAAATCTATTCATGGCCTATGAGATGCGCGCATGTTTGATCTACCGTCATTTTAATTGTGGTTTGGTCATGCAAAATTTTCTGTTATAGCAATCTAGGAACATTAATTGAGATCTATATCATGTGTAGCACTCGCATTTTTGAGCAAACCTTTTGCGAATTGTCATTGCAATGACAGAAAAATATGCTGTATCGGTCAAAAAAATGTTGGTTTAGCAAGGTAATATTTTTGTCTCTATCATGTTATGCCGACAGTGTTTAATGTGTCTGAGACAGCTTTGTGCTGAACATGACATGGTGCTGCGCGCTTGCGAAGTGTCATAAATGTTTTTGCTAAATTTTATTCTAGACATGTGTTATTTTTTTGTGCATAGCACATTTCGATATACACAAAACTACGTGGGACAGATCGCCTTGAATTTGTGTAATAAAAAATGCTTGTCAAAGCAGCCACTCTTATTTTAAAATTTTAGTGCCATATCAGATAATGCTTTGGTGAGTATATGGGTTCGTTAAAATATAAGAATTGTCGGCATTTTGCCGAGCACGTGACGGGCACCGAGAGCGCATTTTCCTGTCCTTATATTTAACGAACTCCTCCTAGGGTTTTTGACCCAGACTCACCAGAATCGTGCTGTATCATCTAGACAAGTGGGACATTAAAAGTTGTTAAAAGCGTTTAAAAGAGTGAACGGTGTTTCCGTGACAACGCCACAAATTTCAGGTTCATTTTGCGGCTCGCCATCAAATTTCAACGAGCGATAATTCGCGCATACTTTGGCCGATATCACTCAAACTTTAATCGTTGGTGGACACCCCAGCCCTGAACAGATTGATATGAGAAAATCTGAAATAGGTGCTATAGCGCCACCTAGGGAGATTGCATGGAAGCGCAAAATTTTACTTTGTCCTAGACATACCAAATTTGGTACACATATTCGTGACGGGGTATCGATCAAAAAACTTAATGACGTCAACGCCATGTCCCATCGTGTTGCCATGGCAACAGGCCAAACATCTGTCTTCCAATGGGACGCCCTGCAAACTTTGTCGTAGCAACCAAATTTGGTACACAGATGCATCATGGGATAAGGAACAAAAAAGTATATTATACCGTTGCTAGGCAACCAACCAGCCATTTTGGATAGACCATGTGACCTGGTGGCGAAGGCGCCATTTCCTGTCAAACTTCGACGAGTGATAATTCACGCATACTTTGGCCGATTTTACTCAAACTTTAATCGTTGGTGAACACCCCGGCCCTACACAGATTGATATAAGAAAATCTCAATTGTCGGTAATAGCGCCCCCTAGGGAGATTGCATGGAACAGAAAAATTTTACTTTGCGTAGACACACCAAATTTGGACCACACATTCGTGACATGGTCTTGATCAAAAAACACAATGATGACCCCACGGCATCTCCCATCATGTTGCCATGGTAACAGGTCAAACATCTGTCCCTGCCATTAGGACGCCGGCAAAACTTTGGTGTAGCCACACCAATTTGTACATAGATGGTTCATGGGAATAGGAAAATGGCGCCAAGCATGCGAGTGCAAGCGAGGGCCGATCATCGCCGCTTGCGTATATTTATTATTATTATTATTATTTTCCCGACCACTTTTTCAGGTTTCGGGTACTTCCCACGGACGACTCACGAAATTTTGCGCAAAATTCAAGAACGCCAGGAATTTACAAATAATCTGTATTAAAAAATCTTTAATGGCTCCACAGCGCCATCAAAAATCAAAATACATTGCGCCTATGGCTATACCCGATAAATGAACTTTGTCGTAGATAAACGAAATTTGGTGGATAGGTCATGTCGTTACGAACAAAAATATATTATGGCGTTGCTAGGCGACCAACAGGAAAAGCATATTGGCCGAGCACGCGACCCGGCACCGAGGGTGCATTTTCCTGTCTCGTATTTTAACGAACTCCTCCTAGGGTTTTTGACCCAGACTCACCAGAATCGTGCTGTATCATCTAGACAAGTGGGACATTAAAAGTTGTTAAAAGCGTTCTAAAAGAGTGAACGGTGTTTCCGTGACAACGCCACAAATTTCGGGTTCGTTTTTGCGGCTCGCCATCAAATTTCAACGAGCGATAATTTGCGCATACTTTGGCCGATATCACTCAAACTTTAATCGTTGTGACACCCCGGCCCTGAACAGATTGATATAAGAAAATCTGAAATGGTGCTATAGCGCCACCTAGGGAGATTGCATGGAAGCGCAAAATTTTACTTTGTCGTAGACATACCAAATTTGGTACACATATTCGTGACGGGGTATCGATCAAAAAACTTAATGACGTCAACACGCCATGTCCCATCGTGTTGCCATGGCAACAGGCCAAACATCTGTCAAATGGCTGGCATAAACTTTGTCGTAGCCATACCAAATTTGGTACACAGATGCATCACGGGATAAGGAACAAAAAAGTATATTATGCGGTTGCTAGCGACCAACAGGAAGTCGGCCATTTTGGATCGAGCACGTGACCTGGCACCGAGGCGCATTTTCCTGTCCTCGCATTTTAACGAACTCCTCCTAGGGTTTTTGACCCAGACTCACCAGAATCGTGCTGTATCATCTAGACAAGTGGGACATTAAAAGTTGTTAAAAGCGTTCTAAAAGAGTGAACGGTGTTTCCGTGACAACGCCACAAATTTCAGGTTCGTTTTGGCTCGCCATCAAATTCGACGAGTGATAATTCACATACTTTGGCCGATTTCACTCAAACTTAATCGTTGGTGGACACCCCGGCCCTGAACAGATTTCTATAAGAAAATCTGAAATGGACACTATAGCGCCACCTAGGGAGATTGCATGGAAGCGCAAAATTTTACTTTGTCGTAGACATACCAAATTTGGTACACACATTCGTGACAGGGTCTCGATCAAAAATCTCAAATGACCCCGCATCTCCCATCGTGTGCCATGGCAACAGGCCAAACATCTGTCCTGTATTAGGATTCTCTGGAAAAACTTTGGTGTAGTCAAACAAAATTTGGTACACAGATGCATCATGGGAAGATAAACAGTATATTAAGCGTTAGGCAACCAACCAGCCATTTTGGATGACCATGTGACCTGGTGGCAAGGCGCCATTTCCTGTCAAAATTCGACGAGTGATAATTCGCATACTTTGGCCGATTTCACTCAAACTTTAATCGTTGGTGGACACCCCGGCCCTGAACAGATTGATATAAGAAAATCTCAAATGGTCGTAATAGCGCCCCCTAGGGAGATTGCATGGAACAGAAAAATTTTACTTTGTCGTAGACACACCAAATTTGGTACACACATTCGTGACAGGTCTCGATCAAAAAACACAATGATGACCCCACCATCTCCCATCATGTTGCCATGGCAACAGGTCAAACATCTGTCCCTGCCATTAGGACGCCCGGCAAAAACTTTGGTGTAGCCACACCAATTTGGTACACAGATGCATCATGGGAATAGGAAATTAGCGGGGCTGCGAGTGCAAGCGAGGATCATCGCCGCTTGCGTATATTTAGGCCCGAGCGCAAGAGCGCATAGGGCCTTTTGTAACTGTTCTGGGTGCGAAGCACTGCAGAACCAGCGTGGGACATTAAAGTTGGTAGGTTCAATGGAACTGTTACTGGACCGCCCTTTCCATTGATATATTTGTGACCATTCGTGGCATAATTGTTACTGTTCTGGTTTTTCTTCTCATTATTATTAACCCGCCACTTTTTTCAGGTTTCGGGTACTTCCCACTGACGAAAACTCACGAAATTGCGCAAAATTCAAGAACGCCAAAAAAGGAATTTACAAATAATCTGTATTAAAAAAACTAAAAATGCACAGCGCCATTTCATCAAAAACATTGCGTATGGCTATACCCGATAAATGAACTTTGTCGTAGCCAAACCAAATTTGGTACAGATGCATCATGTCGTTAGAACAAAATATATTATGCGTTGCTAGGCGACCAACAGGAAGTCGGCCATATTGGGCCGAGCACGCGACCTGGCAGCGAGGGCGCATTTTCCTGTCCTCATATTTTAACGAACTCCTCCTAGGGTTTTTGACCCAGACTCACCAGAATCGTGCTGTATCATCTAGACAAGTGGGACATTAAAAGTTATGAAAAGCTTTTTAAAAGGTCAAACGGTGTTGCTGTGACAACGCCACAAATTTCAGGTTCGTTGTGCAGCTCGCCAACAAACTTCGACGAGTGATAATTTACACATAGTTTGGCCGATTTCACCCAAACTTTAATCGTTGGTGGACACCCTGGCCTTGAACAAATTGATATAAGAAAATCTAAAATGTGCCCTATAGCGCCACCTAGGGAAATTGCATGGAAGTGCAAAATTTTACTTTGTCGTAGACATACCAAATTTGGTACACACATTTGTGACAGGGTCTCGATCAAAAAACTCAATGATGCCCCTACGCCATCTCCCATCGTGTTGCCATGGCAACAGGCCAAACATCTGTCCTCGCCAGTGGGACGCCCGGCAAAAACTTTGTCATAGCCAAACCAAATTTGGTACACAGATGCATCATGGGAAGAGGAAAGTATATTATGCGTTAGCGAGGAAGTCGGCCATTTTGGACCGAGCACGTGACCCACCGAGGGCGCATTTTCCTGTCCTCGTATTTTAACGAACTCCTCCTAGGGTTTTTGACCCAGACTCACCAGAATCGTGCTGTATCATCTAGACAAGTGGGACACTAAAAGTTGTTAAAAGCGTTCTAAAAGAGTGAACGGTGTTTCCGTGACAACGCCACAAATTACATGTGTTTTTGCGGCTCGCCATTAAATTCGGCGAGTGATAATTGGCACATACTTTGGCCGATTTCACTCAAACTAATTGTTCATGGACACCCCGGCCCTGAACAGATTGATATGAGAAAATCTAAAATGGACACTATAGCGCCCCTAGGGAGATTGCATGGAAGTGAAAATTTTACTTTGTCGTAGACATACCAAATTTGCACACATTTGTGACAGGGTCTCGATCAAAAAACTCAATGACGCCCCGCGCCTTCTCCATTGTGTTGCCATGGTAACTGGCTAAACATCTGTCCTGCCAGCCTGGCAAAACTTTGGTGTAGTCACAAATTTGGTACACAGATGCATCATGGGAATAGAAACAAAAGTATATTATACCATTGCTGAACCATCCAGCCATATTGCATAGACCATCAACCTGGTGGCGAAGGCGCCATCGATCAAACTTCGACGAGTGATAATGCACTCATAGTTTGGCCGATTTAACTCAAACTTTAATCGTAGACACCCTGGCCCTAAACAGATTGATATAAAAAATCTAAAATGGCCGTTATAGCACCCCCTAGAGTAATTGCATGGAACAGAAAAATTTTACTTTGTCGTAGACATACCAAATTTGGTACACACATTCGTGACAAGGTCGATCAAAAAACTCAATGACGCCAACACGCCATGTCCCATCGTGTTGCCATGGCAACAGGCCAAACATCTGTCCTCGCCAATGGAACGCCAGGCAAAAACTTTGTCATAGTCAAACCAAATTTGGTACACAGATGCATCATGGGAAGAGGAACAAAAAAGTACATT
This sequence comes from Paratrypauchen microcephalus, assembly GCA_036785185.1. NCBI lineage: Eukaryota > Metazoa > Chordata > Actinopteri > Gobiiformes > Gobiidae > Paratrypauchen > Paratrypauchen microcephalus. Next base: position 6,115 of record JAVJIX010000393.1, read on the forward strand.
ACGCCATTGCTAGGCAACCAACCACCATATAGGATAAACCATGTGACCTGGTGACGAGCTTTCCTGTCAAACTTCGACGAGTGATAATTGCGCAATACTTTGGCCGATTTCACTCAAACTTTAATCGTTGGTGGACACCCTGGCCCTGAACAGATTGACATATAAGAAAATCTGAAATGGCCATAATAGCGCCCCTAGGGAGATTGCATGGAAAAGAAAATTTTACTTTGTCGTAGACATACCAAATTTGGACACACATTCGTGACAGGTCTTGATCAAAAAACAATGACCCATGCCATCTCACATCGTGTTGCCATGGCAACAGGCCAAACATCTGTCCCCGCCAATAGGATGCTCGACAAACTTTGTCGTAGCCACACCAAATTTGGTACACAGATGCATCATGGGAATAGGAATAAAAAAGTATATTACGTCGTTGCTAGGCAACAGCCAGCCATATTGGATAGGCCATGTGACCTGGTGTCAAGGCACCATTTTCCTGTCCTCATATTTTTATTTATTCAATTGATTTTTTTAATGTTTGACCCAGCATTTAAAAGAACAAAAATACACACAAAGAAAAGAAAATAACAGAACAGTGCAGGAAAGGCTTATGTTGACCCTCCTCTTAAAATAATTTAAATTAAAAGGCAAAACAAACAACCCTCCCCACCTCAACCCCAGGCATTCAACACAAATGCATCCAGATAACGCACAAACTCACACAGCATCGAGCTAGAAAAAAGGAAATGGCGCGTTAGCGCCAAGGAGTGCAAGCGAATCATCGCCGCTTGCGAATATATTATTATTATTATTTTCCCGACCACTTTTTCAGGTTTCGGGTACTTCCCACGGACGAAAACTCACGAAATTTTGCGCAAAATTCAAGAACGCCAAAAAGGAATTTACAAATAATCTGTATTAAAAAATCTTTAAAAATGGCTCCACAGCGCCAACTCAAAAATCAAAATATGCTATACCCGAAATGAACTTTGTCGTAGATAAACGAAATTGGATAGAAATGTCGTTACGAACCAAAAAATATATTATGGCGTTGCTAGGCGACCAACAGGAAGTCAGCTATATTGGGCCGAGCACGCGAGGCACCGAGGGTGCATTTTCCTGTCCTCGTATTTTAACGAACTCCTCCTAGGGTTTTTGACCCAGACTCACCAGAATCGTGCTGTATCATCTAGACAAGTGGGACATTAAAAGTTGTTAAAAGCGTTCTAAAAGAGTGAACGGTGTTTCCGTGACAACGCCACAAATTGGTTCGTTTTTGCGGCTCGCCATCAAATTTCAACGAGCGATAATTTGCGCATACTTTGGCCGATTTCACTCAAACTTTAATCGTTCGTTGGACACCCCGGCCCTGAACAGATTGATATAAGAAAATCTGAAATGGTGCTATAGCGCCACCTAGGGAGATTGCATGGAAGCGCAAAATTTTACTTTGTCGTAGACATACCAAATTTGGTACACATATTCGTGACGGGGTATCGATCAAAAAACTTAATGACGTCAACACGCCATGTCCCATCGTGTTGCCATGGCAACAGGCCAAACATCTGTCGTCGCCAATGGGACGCCCGGCATAAACTTTGTCGTAGCCATACCAAATTTGGTACACAGATGCATCACGGGATAAGGAACAAAAAAGTATATTATGCGGTTGCTAAGCGACCAACAGGAAGTCGGCCATTTTGGACCGAGCACGTGACCTGGCACCGAAGCGCATTTTCCTGTCCTCGTATTTTAACGAACTCCTCCTAGGGTTTTTGACCCAGACTCACCAGAATTGTGCTGTATCATCTAGACATGTGGGACATTAAAAGTTGTTAAAAGCGTTCTAAAAGAGTGAACGGTGTTTCCGTGACAACGCCACAAATTTCGGGTTCGTTTTTGTGGCTCGCCATCAAACTTCAACGAGCGATAATTTGCACATACTTTGGCCGATTTCACTCAAACTTTAATCGTTGGTGGACACCCCGGCCCTGAACAGATGATATAAGAAAATCTAAAATGGACGCTATAGCGCCACCTAGGGAGATTGCATGGATGTGCAAAATTTTACTTTGTCGTAGACATACCAAATTTGGTACACACATTCGTGACAGGGTCTCGATCAAAAATCTCAATGATGACCCCGGGCATCTCCCATCGTGTTGCCATGGCAGCAGGCCAAACATCTGTCCTTGTCATTAGGATTCCCGGCAAAAACTTTGACGTAGTCAAACAAAATTTGGTACACAGATGCATCATGGGAAGATAAAAAAGTATATTATACCGTTGCTAGGCAACCAACCAGCCATTTTGGATAGACCATGTGACCTGGTGGCGAAGGCGCCATTTCCTGTCAAACTTCGACGAGTGATAATTCGCACATACTTTGGCCGATTTTACTCAAACTTTAATCGGTGAACACCCTGGCCCTACACAGATTGATATAAGAAAATCTCAAATTGGCATAATAGCGCCCCTAGGGAGATTGCATGGATGCAAAATTTTACTTTGTCGTAAACATACCAAATTTGGTACACCCATTCGTGACATGGTCTTGATCAAAAAACACATTAACACCCCAACTCCATCTCACATCATGTTGCCATGGTAACAGGTCAAACATCTGTCCCTGCCATTAGGATGCCCGGCAAAACCTTTGGTGTGGCCACACCTAATTTGGTACATAGATGGTTCATGGGAATCGGAAAATGGCGCATTAGCAGGGGGCTGCGAGTGGAAGCGAGGGCCGATCATCGCCGCTTGCGGCTATATTTATTATTATTATTATTATTTTTACGACCACTTTTTTCAAGGTTCGGGTACTTCCCACGGACGAAAACTCACGAAATTTTGCACAAAATTCAAGAACGCCAAAAAAGGAATTTACAAATAATCTGTATTAAAAAATCTTTAAAAATGGCTCGACAGCGCCCCCTGGAAAATCAAAATACATTGCGCCTATGGCTATATCCGAAAAATGAACTTTGTCGTAGACAAAAGAAATTCGGGTGGTGGATAGGTCATGTCGTTACGAACCAAAAAATATATTACGCTGTTGCTAGGCAACCAACAGGAAGTCGGCCATATTGACCGAGAATGCGACCCGGCGCCGAAGGCGCAATTTCCTGTCTTCGTATTTTAACGAACTCCTCCTAGGGTTTTTGACCCAGACTCACCAGAATTGTGCTGTATCATCTAGACAAGTGGGGCATTAAAAGTTGTTAAAACCGTTCTAAAAGAGTGAACGGTGTTTCCATGACAACGCCACAAATTTCGTGTTCGTTTTTGCGGCTCGCCATCAAACTTCGACGAGCGATAATTCGCGCATACATTTGGCCGATTTCACTCAAACTTTAAGCGTTGGTGGACACCCCGGCCCTGAATAGATTGATATAAGAAAATCTGAAATGGGTGCTATAGCGCCACCTAGGGAGATTGCATGGAAGCGCAAAATTTTACTTTGTCGTAGACATACCAAATTTGGTACACATATTCGTGATGGGGTATCGATCAAAAAACTCAATGACGTCAACACGCCATGTCCCATCGTGTTGCCATGGCAACAGGCCAAACTTCTCTCCTTGCCAATGGGATGTCAGGCAAAAACTTTGTCGTAGCCAAACCAAATTTGGTACACAGATGCATCATGGGAAGAGGAACAAAAAGTATATTAAGCGGTTGCTAGGCGACCAACAGGAAGTCGGCCATTTTGGACCGAGCACGTGACCTGGCCCCGAGGGCGCATTTTCCTGTCCACGTATTTTAACGAACTCCTCCTAGGGTTCTTGACCCAGACTCACCAGAATCGTGCTGTATCATCTAGACAAGTGGGACATTAAAAGTTGTTAAAAGCGTTCTAAAAGAGTGAACGGTGTTTCCGTGACAACGCCACAAATTTCGGGTTCGTTTTTGCGGCTCGCCATCAAATTTCGATGAGCGATAATTCGCGCATACTTTGGCCAATTTCACTCAAATTTTAATCGTTGGTGGACACCCCGGCCCTGAACAGATTAATATAAGAAAATCGGAAATGGACACTATAGCGCCACCTAGGGAGATTGCCTGGAAGTGCAAAATTTTACTTTGTCGTAGACATACCAAATTTGGTACACACATTCGTGACGGGGTCTTGATAAAAAAACTCAATGACGCCAACACGCCATGCCCCATCGTGTTGCCATGGCAACAGGCCAAACATCTGTCGTCACCAATGGGACGCCAGGCAAAAACTTTGTCGTAGCCAAACCAAATTTGGTACACAGATGCATCATGGGAATAGGAACAAAAAAGTATATTAAGCGGTTGCTAGGCGACCAACCAGCCATATTGGATTGACCATGTGACCTGGTGGCAAATGCGTCATTTCTTGTCAAACTTCGACAAGTGTTAATTCACGCATACTTTGGCTGATTTCACTCAAACTTCAATCATTGGTGGACACCGCGGCCCTGACCAGATTGATATAAGAAAATCGGAAATGGACACTATAGCGCCCCTAGGGAGATTGCATGGAAGTGCAAAATTTTACTTTGTCGTAGACATACCAAATTAGGTACACATATTTGTGACAGGGTCTTGATAAAAAAAAAACTCAATGACGCCCCACGCCATCTCCCATTCTGTTGCCATGGCAACAGGCCAAACATCACCACCACCACATTTGGTTTATATGCATCATGAGAATAGGAACAAAAAGTACCGTATTCGAATATAAGACGATGTTTTTTGCATTGAAACAACACTGAAAAAGCGGGGGTCGTCTTACATTCGAGGTCTAGCCATTCCAACACTAGATGGCGCCAGATATCTTTAAAGCGAATGCTGCTAGCGGCAGTGTTATTAATTTAGCGACTTTGTCGCTATTTTTAGCTACTTTCTGGACCCCCTAGTGAGAAAATTAGACAAAAGCGACTAGCGACAAATCTAGCAACTTTTTGGTGATCAGAGGCTCCAAGATCGCGGGAAAAAATAATTGCGCCGTTTTCTCTCTTTCCCCGTTCAGAGAAAGAGACAGAGAGACACAGGCAGAGAGGGGCGGGGCGGAGTTGAGAACAGCGTGGACTGTCGCTTCACTCACAGGCAGGCAGACACACACAGCAGTCTCTCCTCTTGTTTTATCACAGTAGATTGGTTTATTTACATTTCAAAAACCAGAAGCCATTCATTTACAAATGTGATTGCACTTTAGTTTACATATTTAAATGTTCAGATATTAAGATGTGATAGACAGTTTTTACATGATTTGAATGAGGCAAAATAACAGGCTTTTTTTCTCGAATATATTGTTATAATCATTTGTTTCAGATGTACTGTCATTATTTTCACCATAAAAATTAGAATTTGGTGTTCAAAAAGTCTTTTTTCAGACAGAGTGTAGAAAAGAAGTCGTCTTATAATCAGGGTCGTCTTATATTCAGGCCAATACGGTATATTACGCCGTTGCTAGGCAACCAACAGGATGTCAGCCATATTGGATAGACCATGTGACCTGGTGGCGAAGGCGCCATTTCCTGTCCTCATATTTTTATTTATTCAATTTATTTATTGTTTGCACCCAGCATTTAAAAGGACAAAAATACACATAAACTTTTTAGTTTATGTGTATTTTTGTCCTTTTAAAAAAAAAAAACAGAACAGTGGAAGAAAGGCTTGAGTGACCCTCCTCTTAAAATTGACATTCAACACACACATGCATCCAGATAACACACAAACTCACACGTGCACCCAGCTCACACACACACACACACACACACAAAATAAAACCACCTGTGATTTAATACATGTAAGTTCGAGCTGTTTATTGTCATACTATGGAACTTTCCAGTCAGAGCAATGATAGTAGACAACAAGCAGGTGACGGACCCTGCACCAGAACACTTGCAGAGTGCTTTTAAGCTTTCATCTTGTCAACTGTGATCATTTTGTGACAATTCAGCAAAATGACAAGAACCTATAGTTATTATAAGGCAAATCATTTCTAAAGCTTATTTACTGTAATATCATTGGGTGTTTTGAACCTAATATATTTTGTGTTAGGGATCAATGCATTTATTGAAAATGTTTCACTACCAAAATTACTGCCCCAGACTCACTATAATGTTGCTGGGACATACACAACAAACAAATGAAGACACACATTCAGCCAGTGTATAACTAAAGGATACCTTTTAAAATACTCCTCTTGGAGAAATGGGTCCCAAACTTTTTGTAGTCATGTACTCCAGAAACTTTCACAGTGCAACACCCCAGCAGCTCAACTCTTTCTTGGTTATTAACTTCTAACCCACATGTGCCACACACACACAGCACACCAGCAAACCCCTTAAAGGCACACAACACAATTAACCCAGTTTATCAATACTATACTATTTTTTAATCCTGCTTAAAATTTTATTTAATGTTTTTTAATAAGGCCTTAATTTCGATTAAGTTCTGTCGAAATTAATGCCCTATTAAAAACATTAAATGACTGTTAATGCTTTTTAATGTCCAGCAGAAACCCTGCTTATGGATATTTCATAAGAAAATGCAATATAATTAACAGGAAAAACTGACTTTTGCTCCCCACCTGGGAATATGACATCATGACACTCTAGAATCTGCAAACCACCAATAGGAACAAAGCAAAATACGCCCCACCCCCTCCCAAACCAGAAGACCGTGATAGCACCCCTATCTGAGAAATCAAAATATACTGTGCTTTTGACCATACGCCATTTTGTCATAGATGCACCATTCATGTCTCCTGTAATGCAAGTTTTTGTGTTATAATCATAATTTTTATACTTTGTCTAACATCATGATGGAAAAATTGACTCTTGATGGAAAAAGTAAATCATTGCCACATCCCATGTCTGATTATGTTGGCAGAAATACACATCCATGCGCCAACACCAAATGTGTTGTCAGCAAACTGAATTTGGTGCACATATTTATCAACATGTTTGGAAGCACAAAAATTACATTACATGACATTGATGATTTGTGACAAACAGTAATGCCCCTTGGATTAGATCACATTCTCCCTTGAATATGCACCCGTAAACATTTTGCATCTTAAGAAATTGATGATGTCCTAAATAAATAAGTGAGTGACAGGGAGAGAGATAGAGAGTGCGAGAGAGAGAGAGATAGGAGAGAGAGCAAAAGGACCAGCGCCACACCAGGTCTAGCACTGCCAGGACCCTAAACCAGGTCTAAACCAAAGGACCATCAGGACAGAAAGCCAGTCCAAACCACACCACATCTAAAGCATTTATACAGGGAATGCATTTAAGTCAGTTTATCAAAGACATCTCTCCTTTGAGAAACAATGGTTTATTAAACAATTAAAGGAACTTGTGGAAATACTTTATCATAATGTGAAGAGTCAAATATTTAAACCATTACACATATACTCAAGGCAATTACTCAGGTGAGTACAAAACAGCATATGTCAGTGTACTCTCAAATTATGTTCCCTTTTTGCTGAAGCAGGTGACAATCCAAAATGAACAAATTATCTTTGCAAAATAACGAGGTGGAATACCGTTGCTTTACTGCAGTACAATAGTATATTCTGCATAGTACATGTAATTACTATATACAGCTCCAGCGCAGTGTTATCAAGAGACCCAAATAAGTGGCACATTTCACCATGAGTTCAAATGTTTGAATAGACAGAAAAACATTCAAATAAACTTATGAGCAAATGATATGTTTTCAGTTTTGTCTCACACACTTGTTAAGGTCATATAAGGCCACATTTATCATGGGACATTTCCTCAGCTGTTTAGGTGCTCCTCAGCTAAGATGAAAAAACTACCATTTTACTATTTCAGAAAATTAAAAGTTAAACCTAAACATCACTATTAGGACACATTAGGGACAGCAGCAGACCACTTGCTTGCGAGCAGGAGGGAGGCCCTGATGCAACCAAAGAACCCACAGGTCTTGTACAGTCAGTGGAAACCCCACAGGTCTTGTACAGTCAGAGTGTACAGTGGAGAGATGACCCAAAGTACTTGGACCACTCAGTGTGATGTATCCCCTCGTCTTCTGGAAGGGGTGGACAGAATGGGCTTTATGTCTGATTGGTTCAAAGTCCTGTCCTGCACAGTGAAAACCTGTAATGACACACACATGAAAAACTACAAAACTATGATTCACATGTACATTCAGATCCAAAGGCCGTTTATATAAATCAAACAGATAAATTAATAGAGGAATCCCACATTTGGGAAAGGTGTATTTTCACCATTTAAATAATGAAATTCAATATGAGCATGATTAATATGCAGCCCTTATTATAAACTGGAGTAATAAAGCAACATGTAACATGTACCTAATCAGGGGCAGGAGTCTGGGCCAGCACAGCTCCAGCGCAGTCCAACTTACTTTGTCATCTGAATTTGACCCATTTCATGAATCATGAAGGCATCTTATCAGCCAACACTTCTGTGGCCCCAGCAGTGGAGGCTGCAAATGAGCGAAAGAAAAATTCATATAAAACATTTCAAACATTTTTCTCATTGTTATATTCTCAGATGTGAGTGGACATAACAGACACACAGTGTCTAGTATCTACACCAGTGTCTGCACCTGTTTCAATGAGCCTAATGTCCATCTTATCATTTGACCTGTTCAGTGTTATTTACAGATTGTAAAAAACAGATAATCTATTATCTGCATATGATGGAGGCTTATATTACATGATTTACAAGTAAATATAAACTTTAGATATAGTCAAACTGTGTCTATTTGCACAGAGTTTAATGTATGAAATAAATGTTCATTTTTATCTTACCTCGAGCTACAACGGCCAAAGTGTTTATGTGTGTCCATGAAAACGTCCTCCTCGAAGCTTCATTATTCCCTCCGTGGTCTTCTTTTTTCCTCTGACAGGGGAAAAACAAATTATTAGTGTTTGATGTAAATCTGTCCAAATACGAAGAGTTTGAGCAGACTTTTTATCACGTTACCTGTAGTCCTTATTAGCAAAACTTTTCAGCTCCAAAGCTCAGAGATTCACACAAATTAAAACAAATTAATTTGATAGTTTTGTGGTTTATGGACGTATTTTTTCGTTTACAGTTGTATTGTTAGTGATGATTTCCTGAAGTTAAAAGCGTGTACTCACACGTTTTCTCCGCTCTCTGGACGGTCTTTTTTGCTTTGTATGTTTCGAAGCATCTGTCTGCCGCCGCGTGGTGCATGATGGGATATATGACTGTGCAGAAATGTGCTTGAGATGTGCATACCTTCATTCACATTGCCCAATCTCACATAGGCAGAAAACGAGGGCGGTTTTCAGACGCATTTGAAGTGTGCATGGAAAAGAAATAAGACAGCACTATTATTCACATACAAAACACCAAGGCGAGATAATAACAAAACAAATACATTACTCTAAGATGCTGAAATGTTCCATTGAAGAAACATCCAGCTATCAGAGCACTGAAGCTGATGAACGTGTTCCTGGAGCCTGGGCCTGGAGACAAAGACTGGAGACAAAGGGGTGTAGAATACACTCTCCGTCAAATATACGTCTGGAACAGTACCTTCTGTTATTAACTAGGGAAAGTCAAAACTGGGTCTTGGGATAATACCTTGATTTTTAATCTTAAAATGCAGTCTCCTTCCATCGGTCTCCTTCGACCTATCGCTTGAGAGAATGTGAAGACCACACTTTGTATCTTTTAAGTTGGTAACCTTATCTGGGGAGGTGAGCTGTGGTGTGACGGCCATCACAAGTAACAAAAAAGGTTATGTCAGAGGAACTGAAAGGCTTGACTGCATTACCTAATCCTAGTACATTTACATGAGGACCAAATGTTGGCATTAAACATTATATGTGAATGTAGTTTAGTGAAGATGGCTACTTTTATTCACCAATGCAAAAAATGATTAATACCATCTTGTAAACAAGGGAATCTCAACATTTTTTTTTTTTTTTGCTTACTACAATTACACTACATCTATACATTTACCTTTTGCTTTGCAATGGCTGTGCAACAGCCAAAGATCTTCCAGTTCTCTGGCATCCTGCCACACTCCGAGCACCTTTAAGAAAATTGTCATGATAAACAAATGAATAATGTCCTAATCTAATTGGCTGAACAAAATGACGTCCATAACATAACACAGAAATAAATCACATACCCATCTGTCAATATCCACTTTGGAGATGCCAACCCTGTAAAATCTCCGGATTTGCCTTTATATTGCTGCATGTCCCTCAATTCGGTGATGAATGGAATTCAATGAACGGCAAGTGATCTGGCTTCATCACTGTATTTGGATCACTCTTCTAGTATCTAGTATCAGAAGAGCTGTCACCATCTGCAGTGAACAATCACAAAGTGATAAACAACAACAATTTTCCCGAGACATGCGGATATATTTGAACACACCTTTGCCTACTTACCCTTTAGTGTAAACTTCTGAGAATGCCTCCTTGAGCTCAACTTCTGAGACTTGGTATAACCTTCTGGGTATTCCCCCTAGTCAGGAACTCAAAAACCTACTTGGAGGACTAAATCAGAACCAAGTCAAACCACATCAGGACTAAAGCTGGACCAAACCCACGCCAGGTCTACAAGCAGGTCCACAAACCAGCCCCACTCTAGGACTAAATCAGGACCAAGTCAAACCACATCAGGACTAAAGCCTTCCTTGGGGTACCTACATCACTGAGGATCTGTCCTGGACACTACACTACAGACACTTCCTTGGTTAAGAAAGACAAAGACTCTACTTCCTGAGGAAGTTGAGGAAGTTTGGTATGAACACCAGCATCCTCACAAACTTCTACAGGTGCACCATCGAGACGCCTGCTGACGGGCTGCATCACTGTGTGGTATGGGAACTGCACTGCTCAGAGCCGCAAAGCACTACTACAAGGGTGGTGCGAGCAGCAGAGGTCATCATTTGCAGCAGTCTCCCCTCCATCCAGGACATTTACCACAGCAGGGGTCTGCGTAAGGCACACAGCATCACTAAGGACCATACTCATCCGGCACACCAGGTCCTAAAACAGAACTAAACCACAACCACACCGGGTCTAAAGCAAGGACTAAAGCAGGTCTACAAGCAGGTCTAAACCAGCCCCACTCTAGGATTCTAAATCCAGGACCAAGTCAAACCACATCAGGACTAAAAGCCGGACCAAACTACACTCCAGGTCTAAAACAGAACTAAACCACGACCACACCGGGTCTAAAGGCAGGACTAAACCAGCACAACACCAGGACTAAAACAGAACTAAACCATGACCACACTAGGACTAAAGCAGGATCACACAAGGACTGATGCAGGAACAAAACTAGCATCAGACTTGGACCAAATTAAAAGATCAAACACAGAACCAATATTTAAGTAAAGAAAAAGTACAAGAAAGCTTCCCCAATCACATTAACATAATCACACATGATTATTATATATATTTTTGGATTATATTATTGATTATTACATGATTAGATACACACAGAGAAAAATATAAATACATAGTATAATAAATAAATGATAACAAGCGATACATAATTTAACTATTCAAATACTTAAAAAAACACGCAATCCCTTCATGATCAGAGAAATATGTTGGCACCACCACAGAGTGAACCTCAAAGGTTGTCGTTTTAACAAATACATGGTCAATTAATGTTCACTCTCTCTGTTGTAGGACATTCAACATGCTGTACTATACCCTTGATCAAGCATAAATTTAGACCATTTGAGGCTTTTCTGTATATTGTCATTAAAGTCTCCCACAATAACAATTGTTTCACTTTTATAATGTATCCAATTAAATAACTTTTTCATATTATTTTTGATGAACAATGACATGGGATAAGATGGGGGACGATAAATTACAACAACTAAAATATTGTAAGCTAAACAGTTGTATGCTACACATTCTAGATCAACATTTAGGTACTGTGACTTCATAAGCTACATTTACATCACAGTACACACCAACTCCGCCGTGTTGTTGCGTACATAAATCCACAAGTGCTGGGTCAGTACTACATTTATAACTATCACTACGGGGACGACTATGAAACTGAAATCCATCTATCTGAACAGTGTCTACAACAAGAGTCACCCCTTAGCCACGTCTCTGTTACAGCGATGCAGTTAGGCTGCCAAGGCTGTGTAGCGAGAATGCCCAAATCTGACACTTTTGTAACTCTGTGTAATCCATGCACATTCATCAAAAATAATGTAAAGTCTTGTACACTAGTGATGGGCCTAGATATGTAATCTGTCATGAAGGATGGCATATAATGGAGTGCAAATTTAACATGATCATTGCAATAAATGGATTTTTGATCAAACTTTTGGATTATGAGCCCGGATAATGTTCCTAACTCTGCTCAACGCACGACATAAGCCTGACCGGCTGTGAAAATTTTGTCCGAGGGACACGACCGCACTTTATCAACTTAGAAATGCCTGTAGAACCTTGTGAACAGTACAGGCCCAAAAGCAAGTCTGAGAGGAAACTGACGACGAATGCCACCTTTTTTATTTGCTCGTTCTTCCTCTGGTTCAATGCGTGTGCATCCCAATTAGATTTGGTGTTGGGGGTATATACCGCTTTTTCTTTTTTTGAACACCAACATTAACATCATCAAATAAAACATAAACGGCAACCGGAAACCTTTCATTAGACCACACTATATCTTTTACTGTACCGCATAAACCATTAACTAAGCCATCATTTACATCAATATTTTTACACTTAACATAACACGCGCACCATTACCCAATAATAACTGTTCTGACAGGCACGTGTAAGGCGCATCACTATGGGGGACTATCCTTGCCTCTAATTTCCCAGTCTTCTTATTGAGTCCAAAGTCCTGTGCCCTTATGTATTTCAACATAATCTGGGCAAGTGCGGGTAGAAGTTTTTGGCATTGTAGTCATCCACTTGTTGTTGATTTCTTGGGAAAATGTGTAGTGTGTCAGGTTCCTCGCCAGTTTCACAGCGTCTTAAAATTGTAATGTCACTGCTTAACATGGGTGTAGTTCTACGGCTTAACGAGTTCTCAATCGGTTTTAACAAACTGGCAAAATATTTCATCTTTTTGGCGGACAATTGTTCTTAATTCAACACATGAAAAATAAACTCGTCCCAGGGAAGTTCACGCCTTCAATGTCTTTGTATAGGGGTTTCCCACGCTACTTAACGGGTGCCAATTGATAAAAATCTCCTACAGCTAATGATGGCTACATTGCCATAAAATGGAGAAAAGTCACCTGTTTGCTTGATTTGTCTTAATCTACCATGAATATATGTGAGCAAATTGTGATCAACCATAGATATTTCATCAATAATCAAAATTTGTAAATCACAATACTTTACACGCAGAGAATTTAACTTTTCTTCACCCTAAAGGGGAGTAGGGCAAACTCAAAAAGTTCCAATGTGAAATGTTGTGTGGATAGTAGCTGCGTTTAAATTATAAGCTGCCATCCCAGTTGGTGCAGTTAACAGCACACTAATGCTATCAAGAGTTTGGCACAGAGGGGCCAATAACCTCATTGCCCTCCCATACTGTATGGCTTTTATCAGGTGACTTTTCCCCGTCCCCGCCCCACCAGTAATAAATACATGCAATGGATCAGGATTATTACCAGCTACTTTATCCAACCACCAAGCACGGATTTTATAAAAGATGGCAATACAACTGTTCTTGATTTAATGTACGAACTAAATCCAAACCCTCTTGTCTACTCAATCTAATTACTACGCTTTTCTAAATGGAATATTTCTTCCTGACATACAGCTAAATCAGGAATGGCAAGTGGTTCTTCTTCAAGATTTCCAAGTCGTTGATGTTCCATTTCATTTATGCAGTCCATTCTTTCAGACTCTTGTTCTGGGCATAAACGTGACCACGCATTTTCCACATCTGGATTAAGGTCAACTTCTTTCTGGAGCTCCTCTAAATCTTCTTTAACTGTTTTTTCAAATTTGCGCCTGTTTGATTTTACAACAGAACATACGCTACGCATTGAACCATTGGAAAACTGAATATTACCATTTTTATAAAACTGCAAGAACGACGCGAAGCTTTCCGGCTTTAAATGGTGACGATAGGGCACAAACAATTCAATCATACTTCTGTAATACTGTTCTGGGTTTTTTGTTTTTGAAAAAACGCAGCATAACGGGAAATGACTGCTGCTTGAGTACGTGAGCGTTTAACTAATAAATCCCATGATCAAATTGTAGTGGTGATTGAGTTTTTAGATTTTTCACCTTTTGTTAGTACACGATATTCAGATGCAAATGTTTGCCATACACATGTCATTGAACACACTATTGTTGGGACGGTTCTTACATATCTATCAATAATGCTTTAACATCCAGATATCGTCTTCTCGATCCGTTTCATCATTAATTGTATTTAAGGGCCTGCTCATTCTAAGCCTATGTTTCTCTCCTGTGGGTATAAACACAACTTTTCTGGAACATTCTTTTAAATGCATATTGGTAAGTAAATCGACAAACTGCTTCCTGTGCAGACACCTCTCTGTTATGAAGGAAAACAGAACCAATTTTTTTCAGGGCACCTTTGGCATCTAAATTTTACCTTTGCGGGCTTCTTTTTGGGCCATACTTAACAATAATCCCATTTCTCTTTCAGATTTGGAGATATATGAGATTATATAAACAATACAAGCATATGGGTCCACAACATACTGAATGTCAAAATTTGCATTCCACGTTTTAAGAATAAATGGACTATACTGATTATTCCAAATCTCAGAAATATTTCTGCTTTAAAAAAAACAATATGTGTGACATGACGCCTCCCAAACAATTATATGCTTTTTCATATACTTCCTGATTAAACCCAAGGGATTCAAATACAGCATCAGGACAGTCATAAGGACAGTTATCCATCAGGCTGATCTTTTTCACATTGGACACCATCTCCACACCTTGACACTGCTGCAGGCATTGTTGTATGGCAGATACACTCCCTTGATTATCATGTGTACTAACATCAGTTTTGGCAGGGTGACATTTTGGGCATTTGGGTTTTGGCTCAGATTTTTTAAAGAAAGTACGGGAAGATATAGGACGCGGGAAATTAAAGCGGCATTGTGTTTTTTTTTTTTACAACGTTTTTGAGTGTCGCTTAGAATGTTGCTGCACATGGACGTGACTACTTCATACAAAGGATCGTCCTCGGCTGGCAGCTCACATGTGACGTATTGTAATCGATAAACTCGATCACCTCTTCATCAGTGTTTTCATGAAGTTTGGGTGCATTTTTTACCCAAAACAAACAGTTAATACATGAGGGGAACCTCTCTGCTGGAACTCAACCCGATAGAAATAATCAATAATTTCACCAATGGGATGTGACGGAGACATTTTAGTCACTTCTTTAAAGGAAATATATGCCAGCGATAGTCAAACATCCTGGCCGCCGCGATTACCGGGTTATGCCTTAAGAGTTCACAGCGCTCGGACCACTCTAGGTCTTCTACCACCTGTTTGTAATCGACCTTCATGTCTCAGGATAGTGTTAAGTAAATTTTTCCAGCGCATATCAGCACTGGAAAATGAACAGAACCAGGTTGGGACCCCCTAACTGGCCGCACCATCGCTACCAAATCACTAGACGCCGAGTTGCCAGTAGGCTGGACTTCCTCTTATAGGTTTAAGAAAACGGTATCCACTGTCATGCTCCAGCATCGTTCTCAGGAAGTTTCTTTAATATTTGATTCATTTACCCCTGAGAAAATGTAACTTTGTATCACCTTTTTCGAAGTGCAATGGATAACGCTTTCAAACTTACTTGCTTGAAGAACGGATATGTAAAGTATGCATAAAAGAGATACAGTAAACTCCCTGAAAATGCGTCCATCGGCATGCCATTATTCTGTTATTTAAATAAACGCATCAAAGTTATCCGTACAGGTCTCTTGTCATGAAACGTAAACTGACCGAGGGGAAAGAGACATGGAAAGCACTTATGGCTTCATTCTCACGATCTGAAGGTAATTTCACCGGATTGTTACACCTCTGTTGGAGCCAGATTTAAAATACCATCCAAGTACCTGATCCCAATATTTCTTGACCTAAATCCAGGGGCAAAGAACAAGTGTCACTGAAATACACAGTATCGCTGTTGGTCATGCAAGAGTTCATCATTTAGAACTTCGTCTTCCAGTTTTGTTCATTTTCCTGCTCTGAGGTTGGCATTTTGTCATCAAAGGAATGGGTCCTGCTTGTCTTCACAAAATTCGCTCATATCCATCTTCGAAAGACTTTCATCCATCTCTTCTTTTGAAAATTCATTTATCCATGATTCATCAAATTGTATGTCCTTAAAGAAAACTTATTTATCCTTTTTAAACACTTAATGGCATGTTTTATACGGATTGTATCAACAAATTGAAATTCATAATGGCCTTTATATGTCACGTTTACGTTTTAGCTTTACTGGTAACAATACACCACCCAAGTCAGAGCGCGTGCAAAATGTTTACAGTCTGAGTTAGGTTTGAAGGGCACAGCAGACTATTTAAGCCCATGACAAGCTCTCTGTCCTCTCCTCTGGGTAGAGAAGCTATTATCTTCATCATTGCTACATTGGGGGATACCAGAAGTTCTTCTACACTGTTTAAACATGACAGTTCTTCTGGGATGGGGTCTAGTTCTAAGTTATTAACTGCACTTTCAGCTGGAGTGTCACCTCTTTTTATCTTTCGGTGACAGGTATAACAGATCCAGAGTTTACCTTTGGCAGTTGTTTTTATTGGGCATGGACTGACACAGTGACTGCTACATTTATGCAAATATGTGTCCCTTTATATACACTTATTAGCTGCAATTAATGATTTTTTCTTTCTTTGCATAGTTATCCATGTTACAATGTATAACCGAATTTTCGAAAAACATTCTATGGCACACAGAACAGATGAATTCTGGGCCCTTCTCAACTTTAGTCAAGAAACTCTCCATGACATATTCTAAAGTCCTTTAATTTGAGTTTGTGGAGTTTCTTGGTCATTTTTATTGTTTCTTGAATACGCTTTTTTGTTTTTCAGCTATTATGATATCGGGTTTTACTTACTAATTATTTTTTCCCTTTCTGTATACTGGGTCTTCGTATTTTTCTTTACTTGCAGCTTTTAATCTCTCACGATGTGAATTACTTTTCCGGTAATTTTTCTTACTTAGGGCCTTTTTTTTATCCCTATGCAATTTATCAGTACTGTATTTTGCTTTACTATAAGCTTTAACGCTTTCTTGGTGGGACTTATCAGTAATGTATTTTGCTTTACTTTAAGATTTAACGCTTTCTTGGTGAGACTTATCGGTACTATATTTTTTCTTTACTGTAAGCTTTAACGCTTGCTTGGTGGGACTTATCAGTACTGTATTTTTTCACTTTACTGTAACATTTAACCCTTTCTTGGTGGGACTTATCGGTCCTTTATTTTTCTTTACTGTAAGCTTTAACGCTTTCTTGGTGAGACTTATCGGTACTATATTTTTCTTTACTGTAAGCTTTAACGCTTGCTTGGTGGGATTTATCTGTATTGTATTTTTCTTTACTGTAGCAGATTTAACGCTTGCTTGGAGGGACTTATCGGTACTATATTTTAGAATGCTCATGGCCTTGAGTTTGTCTCTGTGCAGTTTGTTTGCTTTATACATTTCTTTACTTCTGTTTTTAACTTTGTTTCTAACATTCAGTTGTTGCCAGTACTTGTTTCTATTTATAGATCTTACATACTGTCTATACACAGCTTTCTGTGCATACCATTTTCTGCAATTTTTCTCTCCGTTCCTCTCTGCGTTTTAGCAGTTTATGCATATTCAGAATGATCAGTATGTACTAGAGATTTCCCAGAAATCTAAAACTGTATCCACTTTGATTAAGATCAGTTTTGACAAAGGCCACAACAACTTTCCCTCTGAATCGTTAGCACACACTTTACGACTTCATAATGATTGTTATTGCAGTTTTCCAAGTATATACCTTGGCTTGACAACAATTTGCCATTACACTTGTACTGCAGCCATTTTCCATTTAAAAATAGTAAATATATTTAACCCCAAATAGTCAGCTGTTACCTGAATTTCGACCTCTGTGGCCCAGCTATTGACCCCATATTTCATTCTGTTTTTTTCAATATACTCAGCAACAGAGACAAACCCAGGGCCTTAAGAGACTCTTGTACTTGACAGAGTTCTGTTCAAGTTCTTTTACTACCTAGAAAGCCAGAATTTTACGATGATTTTTTTTGTGTTCCAGTCACTGCAAGTGAAATTGCCCGAAAATAACAATTGCCATCAGCAACAATGGATTCATTTTTGCATGGGAGACCTAAAAAGCTGTTTGTTGTCCAAGTGGGAGGTATTTAATTGTTTCAAAAGCCACATTGATTTTTTTTTTTGCACAGAGCCTGGCAAATGTCCTTCTCAATAGGACTGAAATGCAATGGAGTTTGTTCCGCATGGCCAATAAACTGAACACCTTCAATGACCTCCTCACTGTCGGATTTATCAGTTCTGTGTTTTTTGGATCTGCGGATGCATTTACTCTTTGGAGATCCTGCTTTAACCCTAGGTTCACTGCAATCTGTTGACCTTGCCCGCTTTCTAATGATCGCATTTGTATCTGCCTTAGTGACAACAACTCCACTGATTTCAAATGAATTATCTCTACTGTCAAATACATGAGCCAAATGACAAAAGTGAGAATGCAATTCAGAAACTGACCTGAAATAACACACAACACTACTGCCATCTGCGTCTACAATGCCAATTTTGCTACGAGAATGAGAATCAACGACAGCATACAAACCATTATCATGAATGATGGAACACGTGGTCTTGCATAAAGTGAATAGACAAGTGTCATACTGTGACAAACATTCTCTCTAAACCATTTCCCAAACTAACAAGAACCTCTTGATCAATGAGCGCCCCACTATCTAGACCAACAACACCAGAAACACAGTCACCGTACTGAAAGTGAAATGTCTGACCTTCAATGTCCCATTCCTTTGGCAGATTTGGAGACAAGCACATCATATAAGACCCACGGGGTAATCTTCCTGTTCTCTCTGCAGTATACATGTATACAATGCATCACCCAAAACAAGAACTCTATCCAGGTCCTGCTTCTGCCATGAAGACAGCACAGGACATGCTACACATGCTTTGCAAGACTAACTAATGCTATTGGTGCGCACACTGAAAACCGGGATACATGAAGCGATCACATTCCCCTGGTGAAATGATCACCCACTGATGTTCTGAGGGGGCACAGACTTACCAGACTGGAGATCTGCTTCCTGATCTGAGATCAGCTTTCATCTCAGTCAAGCCAGCACCAAAAGAAACATCACAAATTGGCTTGTCTTTACCCGGAGAGCAGCAGATGCATGGACCGCTGTTCTTGGTCCTCTTCGTCTTCTTGGTCATCTTGGATGGAATGTGATGACTCTTCTCAGTCTATGAAAAAAAAATGCACTGAATATCTTATATCTAAAATTACTATTGATGAGAACCTGTGGCGGTGGGTAAATATGATAAATTGAATACAACTTATTTTTTCCATGTCAGATAATTTGCTGTGAAACTATTGTCACTGATTATCTTTCATACATGTTTAATACATAGCTGCACCTAATCATTGTAAATACAAACCAGGTTCTTCGCCAACACATCAGGGAGCCCCTCCACATCAGCACTGGTGGGTGATGCTCCAGGCGTCACCCCACAACTCCCCTGGCTCCACCTACATCAGTAAATTTGTCAAATGCATGAAAAAAAATGTTTACTGTGGTAATACTACATTTTCAAACTTAAAGATCCCATGACATGGTAGCTTCTTGATCTTGCTTTTATATGGCGCCTTAGTGGTTCCCTAATACTGTAGTGTTTCCCCACCTTTTTGTCTTGTGTACACCCTGAGCCTTTTTGTCATACCTCGAGTACCCCCTCACTCATACGTGTTGATAATTCTCAAAAAGTAGAACGTGATTATTTCATCTCTTTAATTAGAAATTTTAATTCTCAGGCCCTATTCAGAAATATGGTTCTAAACGCTTTATTCTGGGCATGTTGCTTGAATGCAAATGAGGAGGAGAGAGACAGAGACACAGTTTCCTGGATTTGGCTCCATGTGTGTAAGCAGAGGAACGGGAGACGCGGACGGAAGAAAGGAGACATGAGCCCTGTCCCAATTCACATGGAGAAGCCATTTGCAAGTCCAGCTCTGTATTGTCCCATGAAAAAAACACTCACAGGGGGTGACATCCCGAGACAGGAGTGTGGAAACCTTTCCCCGAGTGTGACGTCAGAAAATTCCCGTGTCCAAAATCGCCCGTAAGGGCTGTCTTTTTTTCAAGAAACGCAGAAAAGGGATGCTGCAATTGCTCAGTTTACACATTTCACAACTTTTAGCCATGGGGATGGGGGCTAAACAGGGTAGGGGAGCTCACATTAACATTCAAAAACCTCAGAAAGTGAAAATTTCATGCCATGGGACCTTTAACAATACCAACCTGATCCTCACGCAACATGTGTGCAGCAGTGGTAGGTGATGGTTTCAGGAGTCCCCACCACTTCAACCTCCTTTCTGGAAGAACAAAAACAGAGAAAATTCATGTTGTCATTCATGTAATTTTGGTCTGAGGCTCTTTGATAATACAGTCAAAAGGTTTCTCATGTTTTCTATCTGTTGGATTTCTTTATTTATTTTATTTATTACTTATCATTATATATCATAATAGTTTGTGGGGAAACAAAGTTGACAAAAGTGTATCACATCTGCTGTCCATGTCCAGAAATTAAAATTATGACCACACAGCAAATTCTTATTAAATATTATTATTTAACAACTGCATGTGCAGTATTACATAAAAGGCAAATATCTGGCCAGGCACATCACAGCTTTGGGGCTGAAGCTGATGCAGGCTTCACAGTCTTAACCTTAGCACCTATAAATGTATTTATTTACAGTTCTCGTCTTGTTACATTTTCCATTCAAAGATAGAAATAATATTCAAGGAAATTGTTTTCACTTCTTTTTTCAGAATTTGTTACATACCTGCTGCTTGGGCTGGCTTCTCTTGGAGGCAGCAGCTTCGCAAGACATCTGACATGAGTTTGCCTGAAAAAAAATAATATATCTATAAATGCATAAAACAGTATTTCCCATACATCAAAATTTCTATATATAAAATGTATCAAAATTATGAGATTAGGTAGTGTTTTTAAAATGCCAGACACTCAAAACAAACCTCTCTGCTGAACCAGCCGCCTCTTAGGGAAGCCCTGGGGAGTGCGCAGAACTTCAGGCTGAGCAGCAATAAAAATGTAAATGACAACAGTCTTAATAACAATTACTGAGTATAAAATACAGATCAAAAAACATTTTACTTTATTTAACATAAAACATTTCTACTCAATAACCTTACCTTCTTTTCAACAGGTGAAAGCAGGCAGTGCACTCAGCATCAAGGTCAGATGGAATGAACTTGTCCATCTCTTTCAAAATGGCGGTGCTGAAATACACCGGTGAAAGCGGGATCGAAAAGACTGACTCCACCTGTTAAAATTAGGTTTGATCTAAATACATCATAAGACTCTAGGAAGTGTTGCCAAAATGCCACACACTCAAACAAACCTGCCGTCTTGGTGAACCAGCCTCTTAGAATCCCCTGGGGAGTGCACAGGGCTTTCACGTCGGTTCTTCTGCAAGGGCAGTAATAAAACAATCTTAAAAACAATTATCATGAGGTACATTCATGAGGTTATGACAAGACACTAGCCTCACCTTCTTTTTCCGATGTGACCACCACCATCTGATTGGCATCAGGAGGTGGTGGCTGTGGCCCGAGGGGCAGGGCCTGTCACAACCAGCACTGAGTTTGACCTGCCTGGTTGGTGGGGAGGGCACTGAAGCTTTGTGGCGATGTGGTCTGGGGGTGTCCCATCTCCAACTGTAGGTGTGAGACAGTCCAAAGCAACTGGCCAAGCATGTCCATGCCACCATCAGTATCACTGAGATGGACCTGCAAATGATACAAAAGAGAAACAATTATCATTTCCACTGCATATTAGATACTTGCATTTCAGAATATTACTTACACCCCATCCCTACACCACAGGTTGAGGCGGTTTCATCGGAAAGTAATCCACAATAGAAGGTAGTACTTGATACCTTCAGTAAAAGAAAAAAAAAGAAAAGAAAAGAATGTTATACATACAATGTTATACACATACACACGAGGAGAGATTTCATAAAGCACACATAGAGACACACGTACTCATGCGTGCCGCCACACGATGGTACTCACTGGCGCAGATGATTTTGCAAATCCACCTCAACATTTTAGGCGAGGTGGAAAATCCAGGAGACACAGACCTCAAAACAATATTTTAGTTTAAATATTTTGTTAAAATGAGAGAGTAGAAAGCAATCAAATCTGTTTCAAGCAAGGACTTAACCAGTCTAAACCAGCACTATAGTAAGATCTAACAAGGTTTTAAAGGAAAAGTAACGTTATTTTACAATCTGAGCCCTTCTTCTTTCGGTAATACAACAAGTCGTTTGACTCACCCATAGCACGTTGGTGTCATTTGGAGCTGTTTGGTAAAAGTTATGTTGTAGCGTATCCGTTAGCGTGAGTACTCGGGGCATTACTTTGCGGTCTCCAAATAACACAAACTTTAGCACTTTTCAAATCATAGAAGCCCGATGTCTTAATCTACGATTTCTTTTGAAGCAAAAGTGGCCTGTAATCCGAGATTTATCCATAGTTTTCAGCTTTAGACGTTTCATGTTTTGGGTCCCGGGAGCTGAGAGCATCAACCTCAATCCAATCCAATCCTCATCAACTCGGGAAACTATGGCTAAATCTCGGATTACAGGCCACTTTTGACCACACGAAATCGTAGGCCCCTAAAGACATGTGAGGGCTTCTATGATTTGAAAAGTGCTAAAGTTTGTGTTATTTGGAGACCGCAAAGTAATGTCCCGAGTACTCACGCTAACGGATACGCTACAACATAACTTTTACCAAACAGCTCCAAATGATTTACCAACGTGCTATGGGTGAGTCAAACGACTTGTTTTATTACCGAAAGAAGGCTCAGATTGTAAAATAACATTACTTTTCCTTTAAAGCCAGAATTACAGCTTGATTAAACCAGTTCTAAATTAGTAGGCTATCTAATGAGAAGAAACGGGAGAACGTGTACACCTTATCTTAATTAATTACTAGTCTAAGAATTGTTAATCTACACAACTTAATTGACTCAATAGTATTTACCCCAACACCCTCTTGTCAACACAGTACTTTTTTAAAAGATTGTGCATGGAGTAAACATGATAACAGGAGAAGTTCAATTTGTCAACTGGACAAAGTTTGTTTGGTTGAAAACGTTTTGCCGCTCATCCGAGAGGCTTCGTCAGCTCTAATAAGAATACTGGTAAGACACTTGCTTATATCTTGCTGTAGGGAGGAGGATATAAGCAAGTGTCTTACCAGTATTCTTATTAGAGCTGACGAAGCCTCTCGGATGAGCGGCGAAACGTTTTCAACCAAACAAACTTTGTCCAGTTGACAAATTGAACTTCTCCTGTTATCATGGATTCTACCTGGACGACTGAGGGACTTTTCACGCATGGAGTAAACAATTTTGGAAATATGGTACCTTTGTCCAGCGGCTACAAGCGGTGGCAAGGTACCGACCGAGAATCGGCTGCAGCCTCATCGATTGTCCTGCTGGCCGTCAGGTTGTTGGAGGGAGCGGTGAGCAGAACAAGAGAGGGAGAACGATCCACCTGTATGTGCCTGATCTCCCTCTCAAGCTCCGCGGCTGCAGCTCCCGGGGTGGAGCTGAAACCAAAGATGATCTTCCCCTGTGGTATCTGGGCAAAGCCATCGATGAAGTGTCGCAGATGAGAGGCCCCGACAACCAGAACAAACTGAAAAAATTAAGATTTAAGAAAGTTAAGATTTTGTAAACTGCATTTACAGTTAAAAGGTCTTACCTTCTTGTCAGGGTCCTCCGGAGGGATCACCAGCTTGTGGCTCTTTCCAGTGACCAGAGACTTTGGCCAGTTACGCACTGGGAAGCGGTAGCCAGTGCCAAACCCTAGAAAATTATTATTAGTAATATTGTTAGAGTTAAAAGGACTTACCTTCTTGTCAGGCTCAAAAACAGCAGGCGGCTGCTGCCGTTCTGCCATTCTTCGCCGAGCCGCCTGGGAACGGCGGAATGACTTTCCACGAGGCATCTGAAGAAAGTTAAAATGAACCATTTAAATTGTAATACGGCAATGTAGTAATCAGATATGTTTTAAAGCTTGTGTACAGCTGTTTTAAAGCAGTTGTTAAAGGTCCCATGGCATGAAATTTTCACTTTCTGGGGTTTTTGAATGTTAATGTGAGCTCCCCTAACCCCCCGCAGCTGAATAATTGTGACTAACTGACTATTCAAATATTAGTTTTAATACACATTTTCTAGTGTCACTATGAAATAAAATAAGAAAAAGCATTTACAGTGGTACCTCACCTTACGAATGACCCAACAAACGAAAATTTCAAGTTACGAAACGCCTTCACGGTAAATTTTTGTCTCTAGATACGAATGAAATTTCAAGTTACGAAACGCGAAATCTCAAAAATTCAAATAATGCGCGCTCAGCCACACACATTATACGCTTTTCTCAGACTGGATTTAAACTTTTCTCACATTTGTCTCTGTTTAAACACTCAAACTTTCATAGATTTTCAACAAAACGTATCAATATTGAAGTGGGGGGACTGCGCGGTCACGTGTGCGCAGCATGACCCGGCGCAGAGCTGACAGCAGGACTAGACCAAGATCTAAACCTGGACTGGACCAGGACTAAACCTGGACTAAACCAGGACTAAACCAGGACTAAACCTGGACTAAACCAGGAGGAGCCACGCTCACATGCGCTCAGACTGCCTGCGGTCCCCCGCCTCAGCTGTGACTCGTGAGAAACCAGGAAATAGACCCGCACGCGGCGCTTTAATCCACCTGGTCTAGTCCTGGTTTAGTCCTGGTTTAGTCCTGGTTTAGTCCTGGTCCAGTCCAGGTTTAGATCTTGGTCTAGTCCTGCTGTCAGCTCTGCGCCGGGTCATGTGCGCTATCACACGTGTCCGCGCAGTTTTCTCCCCCCTCCCGCTTCCCCCCACACTTCAATATTGATACGTTTTGTTGAAAATCTATGAAAGTTTGAGTGTTTAAACGAGAGAAAAACGTGAGAAAAGTTTAAATCGAGTCTGAGAAACCAATCAGGACAGAACACATTCTTACACTATAAAAAAGTTACACTATAAAAAAAAAAAAAACCTTGGATCGGGGCCTTGGAACGAATCAGGCTTTTTTCCATTGAAATAGCTACTCAACTTACGAATTTTTCACGTTACGAAACCACTTCTGGAACAAATTAATTTCGTAAGGTGAGGTACCACTGTATTAGGGAACCACTAATGCGCCATATAAAAGCATCAAGAAGTACCATGTAATGGGATCTTTACCCAGGTTTAAGCTAAAAGCAGGGGTAAAGTGGGTCTACTCTACACCAAGTTTAAAACAGGACTAAACTAGACCAATATCACATCTAAAACAAAACAAATCTAAATATATGCAGTTAAAATACAATTCTTTCAACTTACATTATGAACAATCGTAATATTCATCAGTTTGTCTACTTTAGCCGTTGTGCAGAGAGAAAATAATTTTTTCCTACCTTTAGATGTGTTGAAGAGAAGTCCGGGAGAGCTGTAATCCACAAGATGAGAAGATTCTTCTTTTCTAGGTCCAAAACACGATCGTCACACAAGATGGAGATGTAAAATCCGAGATAGAGTTGTGAAAGCTTCTTGAATCGTCCAAAAAAGGATTCACTCAAGTCGCAGAGGAGAACGTGCTATAGCAGATACCATAGACGTTCAGTCGGCCACACCCTGTTAGGTCCTACTTATACTCTTCTATCACCCCACCACCAGTGCAGCTGATTGGCTGTCTGGCTGTTACCAGGCCACAAACAGCCAATCAGAAGTGTAGATGGATTGAGTGTGTGTGTCTTGGGTGTGGCTCGGGTGTGGCTCTACCCCTCCCCCACGTGCAGCTCCCTCCCTCCCCTCCTCTCCCTCTCCTCCTCTCCTTCCCCGCGTGTGCAGTCCCCCCTCCCCTTTCTTCCCCCTCCCCTCCCCTCTCCTCTCCTCTCCTCTCCTCTCGTGAGTGCCCTGTGTGCTCTGTGTGTTCTGCACATGCGCACAATGGCGTATCATGACGTATCAGGAAGAAGGAGGGTTTTCCTGCCCGATTCAGGCTTTTTTTTGGATTATTTATTTTATTTACGACAGACACGTATTTTGACAACGAAGGCAATTTTCAGCATGATAAATAGATAGATAGATAGATAGATAAAGATAAAAAGAAGTAATAAATAAATAAATAAATAAATAAATAAATAAATAAATAAATAATACAGCCAAAATCAGATAAAAAAAATAAAAGACTAAACCAGACTAAAGCAGGTCTAAACCAGGACTAGGATTTTCAGGTCTAAACAAGTAATAAATAAACCAGATCCGGACAAACTCTCTTCTCTGCACGGCAACAGAGCACACAAAATTCCACCGCAAGACTGGAGCATGCTGATTGGCTGTCTATTACTGCTTTATGATTGGCCCTGAACAAAACTATAGTCAGGACCAGGTCTAACCTAGAACTAACCAGGTCTAAGAAGCCAAAACCAGATTGAAGGAACCCTGGACATTAACTTTAAATAGGCGCAATAGCGCCCCCTAAGGAGACTGTATGAAATAACAAAATATTATAAAATGTAACATGCAAAATTTGGTACACACATTCGTGACATGGTCTCAAAATAGTCAATGATGCCCACATGCCATGTCCCATCGTGTAGCCATGGCAACAGGCTCGCCAATAGGATGCCTGACGAAAACACTGGTGTGGCCAAACAAAATTTTGTACACACATATATCATGGTAAGAAGAACAAAAAAAAAAATATTGTGACCACACCCCCTGCCAAAATGGAAGTCCATCATCTTGGATTAATTATGTGGGACAAATGTCATAATCTAATTTTATGTAGTCATCTAATTCTGCCATATTTTAATTTATGAAACTTTTAAAACAGCCACAATCTCAAATGTGGGCAAATCTTCAAAAGACACATTTTCCAGGAAATACAGGAAAATCTCAATGATGGCCCCGCAGCATCTCCCATCATGTTGCCATGGCAACAGGCCAAACATCTGTCCTTGTCATTAGGATTCTCTGGAAAAACTTTGGCGTAGTCAAACAAAATTTGGTACACAGATGCATCATGGGAAGATAAACAAAAAGTATATTATACCGTTGCTAGGCAACCAACCAGCCATTTTGGATAGACTATGTGACCTGGTGGCGAAGGCGCCATTTCCTGTCAAACTTTGACTTTGCCGATTTTACTCAAACTTTAATCGTTGGTGAGCACCCCGGCCCTAAACAGATTGATATAAGAAAATCTCAATTGGCCGTAATAGCGCCCCCTAGGGAGATTGCATGGAACAGAAAAAATTTACTTTGCCAGAAACACACCAAATTTGGACCACACATTCGTGACATGGTCTCGATCAAAAATCTCAATGATGACCCCGCGGCATCTCCCGTCATGTTGCCATGGTAACAGGTCAAACAGCTGTCCCTGCCATTAGGACGCCCGGCAAAAGCTTTGGTGTAGCCACACCTAATTTAGTACATATATGGCTCATGGGAATAGGAAAATGGCGCGTTAGCGCCACCCCCCCTGCGAGTGCAAGCGAGGGCCGATCATCGCCGCTTGCGGCTATATTTATTATTATTATTATTATTCTAGTATAGGAAGTCTATGGCAGCCCCTAGAACCGTTTGGTAAAAAGTTGTGAAATTTGGCATGCACATTCCAGCCAGTCTCCTCATTACCCACAGCGATTTATAGGTCCCCAGCTCCAACCGTCTAGTGGCAGCAGCAGGTCAAAGTTGCAGAAATTTGTCAACTGCCTAGCAACACACCTAGCAACCTTTGATCTGTCTTTGATGTGTGTTCTGACAGGGTTAGACCCTGACCCTGTCAGACCCTGCCAGACTCTGTTAGATCCTGTCAGACCTTGTTAGACCCTGTCAAACGGTGCTTGGCCCCCGCATTGCTGCTTGCAGCTATATTTATTATTATTATTATTAAAATAGATAGAATTAAATAGCTGAACTAAATCGTAAGTGGAAGTACTTCTGTCAATTCATTGAATGTTCAAAATATTATGAATACATTTTAAAAAATACACATTGGGTGGCTATTCTTGTGCATACATTAACAATTACACATTTTTATGGCAATCGGGCATTATCAATATACCATGTATGTGCTAGAAATGGGTGAACCACGCCGGGCGGTGTCCCACATTGTCCCTCAGAAACATACCCCTTGTCTTCCCTTGGGCTTATTAGCAGGTGGTCACCCTAAATACCATACTGTGAAATATTCCAGCCAAAGCAACATTTACATGGAAAATTTTAAAAAGTCTGCATTTTCATTATTATTATTTTTTTTTAGACAAATAATATTTAAATAAATGACATCTAATAATGCTATAATAATAATAATAATAATAATAATAATAATAATAATAATAATAATAATAATAATAATAATAATAATAATAATAATAATAATAATAATAATCTAAAAAACCGTAAATAACGCAACGTAAAATAAATCAACAGCTTTTATTTTGAAGTCGCAAACCGGAAGCAGCTCTCTCCACAAACACGTGTTTGTGATACAGGAAGTGTTCGTCCCGTTGCTCTAGTTTACTTTCTCCTCTCCTCTGCGTGTCATGAGCATCGTGCACCTCCGACACCACCTTCAAACCGCATTTTTGTTTATTTTTCTTTGCCCTCTCGGTCGTGACGCTGTATTTTCGCTTTTTCGGACAAGTTTGCATAAGTTGTACGTTACGCAATGAACGTGACACTGACTGATTGACTTTTGTTGCCTTGAAAAGTAACACCGCAGCTAGCATCATTAGTTTTTTTTTTTAGCATAGCCCACTTTTTGACCGAGAGAGTTTCTTTTTCAGCAGTTCCTTTTGAATATAGGCTGAATATCAAAATATGGCTTTAGTTGGAGCTTTTAGAATATTGGCGCAATATTCACGTAGATCTGCCGCTGTCCTGTCTTCTCCCGCAGTTCGACACAGTAATTCCAGAAGCTTTACCTTTGGCATACAGCCCCTCAGGTGAGTAAAGTTATATTTCGCAAATATAACAAAAATACACGTGCCCCATGGTTATTTGAGACTTTGAAATGTCGATATTACAATTTTTTTTTTTAATTATTGTTATTAGTTGTAGTGGTGGTAGTAGAAGTAGTAGTAGTAGTTGTAGTAGTAATATTAATCGTTATTAATATAATTTTTTATGCTTTATTATATATATATATATATATATAATTTTAATCCTCATTTTCCCCCACCTTAGTATTAGAACATCTTAGCAAAAAATACAACAAATATTGATAATAAATATAAGTAAACAAAGAAAAAATATAATAATAACAAAAAAATATATATGTACTGTATACAGTTTGGGTACGTTGGTGCGTAAATTTGTTGGAAATGACCCAGCAACTTTGGAAAGATGAGAAAGTATTGACTTAATAATGTGGTAGTAGTTTTGCCATTAAATCAACAAATTCTTGCATTTGCGTAAAGTTATTGTTATTATAAAATTACAATAGACCCTGAGACATAATTTATTGAGAATATAAACTTTAAACTAATTGACTGACAATTTTTAACTGTATTTGTAGATGTTAGCCAGAGGTTTATAGTCAGGACACTCTGATAAAACCGAAAAAACCCCCCAAAAACATTTGGTTAAGGATTTCAGAATAATTTATTTGACAGTTGATTATAACTGATCTGACACAAACAAAATACTATTATAATATTGTGTACAATAATAAATAATAAGTAAGTATTATTAGAATTGTATATGTATATATTGAAATAAATAGGAAATAAGAACTAATACTAATACTAATACTACTACTACTACTACTACTACTACTACTACTACTACTACTAATAATAATAATAATAATAATAATAATAATAATAATACAAATACAAACATATTCAAAATGTAAATATTGTGTAAAAGTGATTGAGGCTGCAAGTAATGGTAATGTTCAAAATTAACCTTTTAAATTTGTCAGTAATTCACAGTCGAATCTACTTTAAACAGCAGAGAAAATAAAGTTAAAACAATACTGAAACAAATTTTAGATGAAAATATAAATACAAAGTATTAGAAATTGTATGTATTGAAATAAATAGGAAAAAAAGAACTACTACTGTCTGTTTTAGTTTGTCTGTCGCTGATAATAACTTCTGCTACTATTACTACTACTACTTCTACAGTAATGATTGTGTCAAACTCAGTTTTACATTGGCCTATGTTTTGGCTTTAAATTGCATCACCCATACTCTGATGAGATGAGTTCATG
The DNA here is from genome assembly GCA_036785185.1 of Paratrypauchen microcephalus. NCBI lineage: Eukaryota > Metazoa > Chordata > Actinopteri > Gobiiformes > Gobiidae > Paratrypauchen > Paratrypauchen microcephalus. Next base: position 36,686 of record JAVJIX010000393.1, read on the forward strand.
TTCACAGGAGAATTCTTGGCCAAAAACTACACTTTGAATACAAGGTTTGGGGATTATTATTTCAACCCGGGGTCCAAGGATGCATTCAAGGACAATGGAGAGAGGCAGAATTCCCAGGGTCAGACTCCCAGGGAGAGATTTGAAGTTTCAAATTAGTGTTTTGAGAAGAAACATTGTGATTTCAGCATGGTTTTTGATAATATGATGAAAAACTATATGTGGAAAAAACGGTTAACACACCTTGGTTCACACTAGATAACTGAGTAAATTGTATGTTTTTCTCAGTTTGTGCTCATTATAAAAAGGGATTTGCATTTAAAAGTGCACTGTGTGACTTTTCTCGTGGAGGGTCCATCAAATGCTTTTATTCATGGAGATGTTATTAGTCAGGGAGCCAAAGTCTCAAAAGCTCAATAAAATGGGTTGAACCTGCTCTGCTATACTTTTTATTTGTTTTGTTTTTTTGTTAACTTTGACCCTAAGGACCAATAATTGGAGGGTCTGCTCTGCCGGAAATATTGCAAAATTTTTTGGGGGGCCATTTTAGTGTATGAACCCTTAATTTTTTGATAGAAAATTTTAACAAATGAAAAATTTCCTGAAATCCTCAGTGGATTGGGTAAGCTTTCAATAAATGTATTCCAGATGCAAAGAACACATGTGGTGACAACATTCAGTGAAAAAATAATTCTTAAAACACATTTCTACATGATTTTGGCTCAATTTAATGCAAAAAAATAAGGCGTTTTCTCACTTTTTTCCAATATTTTCATCTTTACCTCATTGGCAATCAACTAACTCTGTTCTCCAAATGGAAATGTGTCACAAGAAATATAATGCAGCAAAATAACTTTATTGTGTCATTATTTTATTGCCTCAGATGACAACTATTACAACTTTAACAGAACAAAAATAATTTCAGATTAAACTTAATTATCTAGGTGTAGGTTCCTGTTAAGTGGGATAATGAGGAGGGTGGCACACTGCAGATACTGCTCTGGGGATAAACTAGGGCTGGGTCATACGGAGCAAAAAATATATCTCGATATATTTTCTTATCTCGATATGCGATATATATCTCGATATCTGTACAGGAAAAATAACCCCCCAAAATCTACTGCAAAAACAAATATGTCAAATTCCACAAAGTCTTTTTTTATTGAAGTGCAATTGAAGTGCAGGTCATGTAGGAAGTGCTTCCGCGACATAAAAAAAAAATCCCTGTATAGAAAAATAAAACTGTTGGTTGTGGCACCGCCGTGTTGAATGAGACACGCAAGGGGGAGGCGGGGGTGAGCGGGGCCACACACAGAACAGAGAAGGCAAACAAGCGAAAACAGAATTAAATATAAACATTATATCGATATATACGATATGTCAAAATCCATATCGAGTTTAAAAAATATCTCGATATATTTTAAATATACCAGGATAACAACAGATTCCAGGAGAGTGCAGTTATATCGTATTTCGAGATATAAGAAAATATATCGAGATATATTTTTTGCTCCGTATGGCCCAGCCCTAGTTTATCCCCAGAGCAGTATCTGCAGTGTGCCACTCTCCTGATTATCCCACTTCACAGGAACTTACACCTAGATAATTAAGTTTAATCTGAAATTATTTTGTTCTGTTAAAGTTGTAATAGTTGTCACCTGAAGCAATAAAATAATGACACAATAAAGTTATTTTGTTGCATTATATTTCTTGTGACACAGTTATGTTGAAATTAAAAAGATGCTTAGGCCATGAAGTTTAATAATGTGGACATTAACAACCATGCTAAATATCCAGTGTGCCTTTCGGAGAGTAGCCTAAAATTCTATTGAGGTTCTGGGCCTGTCTAGTAGTGAAATCATCACAGATCGATTGATTCTGGTTGGATTTTTATAATTTTTCTGTGGAATGAGTATACTGTTTGGTGAAAAGAATGGCATATTGGCTGATGTTATACTGTAACTTGGGGGAATAGTTGTTTGCCAATGAGGTAAACATGAAAATATTGGAAAAAGGTGAGAAAATGCCTTATTTTTTGCATTAAATTAAGCCAAAATCATGTAGAAATGTGTTTTAAAAATTATTTTTTTCACTGGATATTGTCACCACATGTGTTCTTTACATCTGGAATACATTTATTGAAAGCTTACCCAATCCACTGAGGATTTAGGGAAATTTTTCATTTTTCAAAATTTTCTATCGAAAAATTAAGGGTTCATACACTAAACTGGCCCAAAAGAAATTTCGCGATATTTCCGGCAGAGCAGACCCTCCAATTATTGGTCCTTAGGGTCAAAGTTAACAAAAAAAACAAAAACAAATAAAAAGTATAGCAGACCATGTCGGGTTCAACCCATTTTTGAGACTTTGGCTCCCTGACTATATTGCTTTGTCTGGAATGTTTCACAGGATTGCATTAAACCTTTCTATCTTCATAGCGACCAAACCCGACCAAGTTACAGGTCAGATCTGTGGAGAGGCAACCCTGCTCACAGTCAGAATGTATGTTTTTCTATTTGTTTTTGAGCAATAAATCCACCTGTAATTGAATAAATGTAAAGTAGAGCTGTAAGCCCTATATAACTTTTTTTTGCCACAGCAGTGTCCACTGCTTGTTTCCATGGAGATGTTGTAACTGTCTCTGTAATAAGTTGTTGTCATAAATGTCTTGATGTGTTTCAGTTAGGGCCCAATCAATAGTTTTTTTTGTTTTGTTTTTTTTAAATCCGATAATGATACCGATAAAAGGGGCTTTGGAGATGTCGATATAACAGCCGTTATATTTAGTGACATTAAAACTCACTGTGAATCTTCAAATTATTATAAAACTTAGGCTTTATATAGTCAAGCGCAAACCAATGAGAAAGAACCTGAACCTTTAAAGCCAGTGCGTCAGTGCAGCTTCAGAGCACACTGGCGTAAACAAGAGCATGTGAGTCACGAGACTCATTCAGGGGCAGTACAGCGTCACAGACAAAAATGAATCCTGATAAATCTTGCTGTAATATAGAGAGTGTATAATGAGGTAACACGTGGACTGTCAGCCCATATCAGCTAGTAGGGTTTAAAGTAATGAAACAGTATCGATATTGTGGGCTGCTGTATCGATATATACAGCAGCCCAATACCGGACGATATTAATGATACCTAGCCCTATCGACTAGATTTAGGCCGATAGCCCATATGCCGATGCTGTGAAAAGCATTGCATTTCTAAATCTGATAGTTTATAAAAACTTAATGAGGAAACATAAAGAAGCACTATGTAACATTTTTGCTCATCTCCATGAAGTTGTTGTAACTGTCCCTGTAGTAGGTGGCTGTCATAAATGTCTTGATGTGATTTTATGCTGTGAAAAGCGTTGCATTTCTATATGTGAACGTCTATAAAACTCTTGCTGTGAACACATAAAGAAGCAGAAGCACTATGTAACTTTTTGGTGAAATGTCCTCTATTTTGCTCGTCTCCATAGAGATGTTGTAACTGTCCCTGTAGAAGGTTGTTATGGCCCCTCTGCCCCTGCAAGGGTCACTGAGTTTGTAGATTTACGTCTGCTCTGTGTGTGGTTAGCCTGTTAGCGCTGTCATTCACAAGAGTCTGTGTGTTTCTAGGGTGCAAAGAACACTGGGAAATGGGACATGGGGGTTCATTGATAGAAAACGTAGTGAGCCAAGTTTTAAAAGTCCTGGTTTAGTCCTGGTTCAGTCCTGGTTCAGATAGAATGTGATAAATATGAATAGGAATTGAATTTCTCCTTTTGCCATGGATTCTACCTAGACTGATGGATTCTACACACATTAATAGTGTACTAATACTTAATTTTTAATTCATTGTGATTTCATTTGCCATTACCACTTTGAAATCTCTATATTTTCCAGTGCAGTTCCCAAAGGAAGTGAGTATAGTTTAAGTTATTATATTAAGTGTATAGACTTAATCTCAAAGGCCTTTTTAAGCCATTGAGGAATGCTGAGAAACTCGATTAAGATGAACTGCAAATACTAAAAGCTGCAATTGTTTTGGGGCTACTGTGGGGGCATAGGGAGTTAAAAGGGCCCATATCAAGCTATTTTCTGATTTATGTTATAATGTTGTTGAAAGTTTAGGCCCATCCATGCTTTTAAGTCAAACACATTTGGAGTGAGTTTGAAACAAAACAAAACTTAAGTGGGACATGAATCTAACAGCATTATAACATGACTTAAAGCTCGCAAGTCAATTTTATGTAATATAGGACCTTTAACCCTGCAGTGTTTTATATATGTTTATTTTGTGTTTTCAGGGCGGACAACAAAGTTACTGTACATTTTGTGAACAGAGATGGAGAGAAGGTGACAGTGAAGGCCTCTCCTGGAGATACTCTGCTCGATGTGGTCATAAACGAAGACCTGGACTTTGACGGATTTGGTATGGTTGGAGATAAAATACACAGGAAGTAGAGTCACTATCCTTAATCTGCAGCTTCACCCTGATCCGAGCTCTGTGTGGATGTAAACAGACACACGTGAGGAACTACTCTCGCCTTTTTACCGTTAGAGAAGGCTTCAAACTGGATTAGGAGTGCGGTTTTGTGCTCTAGGTGTCATTTTATTGTAGAGGGCAAATTCTATGGATAATACAGATGAGAACCTGCACTTTAAATTTACAGAGTAATAATTATTTTGGCTATACAGTGGTCCCTCGCTATATCGCGGTTCACTTTTCTCGGCCTCACTGTTTTGCGGATTTTTTTTTTATTCCAATTTTTTTATAGTGTATCAACGCGTATTGTGTTCTGTGTCCTGATCAGTGACGGACTGGGCGGTCTGGCATTTGGGCACATGCCAGAGGGGCCGCGGCCGTGCATCTCACCTGGAGTCCCGAGTACGAGACCGAGACCGGCAGTATCCTGACTGTGTTTCTTCTCGGGACCGTGTCCACGGCTAACGACGCAGTCTGAACCGCGAAGCGAACACGCGCATCATAAACACAAACTTCGATATGAACGTAAGAGCCACATGAAACCAGGCAAAGAGCCGCATGCGACTCGAGAGTGGCCCCGCAACTGCTTTGCCGTGGCCCACCCGCTAGGTATTCGGTCGTTAGCTGTTAGCTGTCGTTAGACGCGGTCTCGTACTTGCGGCCCCAGATGAGACGCACAGCCTCGCACCGGTCATGCTACTCTATCACGGATTTGACCACGATGAACAGGTGCACGTGTCCGCGTGCACACTTCTCCGGGAGTTTAATGTGCATCGCGTCCCAAAACGTGGCAGTGCCGTTGGATGAGCGCGGTGTGCCCTGCTCGTCCCTCTGTGCTCACACTGTGTTTGAATGAGAAGCAGTCCAAGTCGCACCGGGCTCTGGGGCCGCCTGCTTTCAGTCCCAGTGCGTCCTTCTCCGCGAGCTGGTGGAGCGTGAGGAAGGATGTGATGCTTCCTACGGATCCAGTGACTCATGTCTCCGCGCCCCTCGCGTATCCAGCCGGACTCCCGGAGCCGTGTCTCCCGCGATGCGTCACTATTAATACATTTTTTTGTTGAAAATCTACGAACATTTGAGTGCTTAAATGAGAGGGAAATGTGAGAAAACGTTAATTCCATTGTGAGAAAAGTGTATAATGTGTGTGGTGAGGCGTTTACAGCCTTAAAACATGTATAATAATTGTAAAATATAAAGTTGTCCTACTTCGTGGATTTCGCTTATTGCAGGTTATTTTTAGAACATAACCCTCACGATAAATGAGGGACCACTGTATCCCGAGTTTGTATCTTGTCTCTGTGTCCATCACTCCTCTGCACCTGATGCTGTTTTATTGGCCGTAGCGTAGCGTATGCTCGATGGTTACAATCTGACAGCAACTCAGAGTCACACAGACATCACATACACAAGGAGCGCAGCGGCTTCAGAATCCCACAATGAGAAGCAAATCGCAGCCAAAATCTGTCTCATTCTCCTGTATTGTGTGGCGGCTTTTAGAGGTGTGTCAGTGTCTGAGGCTTATCAGGATTTGAGCTTATTAGTGTTTGGATCAGAGAGATCAGGGGAAGACCAGATCCCTCTGAGGTTCAGGAGGCTGCAGGGCTCTAGTCTTGCGTGTACTGTTGTTGTGCCCTTGGGCAAGACACACAAGTAGTGATGGAACTTTAAGGCTGCTTTATGAGACTTGAATCTTTTGGATCAGTTCATGTCAAGGAGTCATGCAGTGGTAGTTTTCAAGTTAACAGCTCCTTTTACATTTAGTTCAGTAGAAATGGGCAATTCCAGGGCTGAAAGTATTCAAATGATTCTAGTGAACGTGTATGGAGTTTAAAAAACGCAGTGGAGCGCTTCCTATATTACCATATGACATCACAAGGTTTTGCACATGATTGAGATTATGCCAAAAATAAAAATCAAGATATACATTTTTGCCACTATGCTCTCCACTAGTCCCATGCATGGACTTAAATTAAGAACATTTTACTTTATTTGAGTAAATTCAACTTGACCAGTTTTCTTATTTCAAACAACGTTACATTTTGTTTCTTATTTTTTATGCATAAATGTGTTGTTTTTCTGGTCTTAACTGTAGCAAGAATTTTTATATTTTAAGTACAAAACGTCTTGATCCATTAGTAGGTAATTTTACTCGTCAAGTGAAATGTACTCAAATCATGATAAAACCAGTTAAGTAATGTTAATTTGAGTAGATTTTATTTTTTGCGGTGCAGTCAGTGTGGTCCTGAGTGTTTCTTCCTGCTGTAGGAGCTTGTGAGGGGACACTGGCCTGCTCCACGTGTCACTTAATCTTCGATGAGGACATGTATAAGCAGCTGGGGCCGGTCACTGATGAAGAGATGGACATGCTGGACCTGGCTTACGGCCTTACAGACACGTGAGTATCCTTTTATGGAATTTCCCTAACGTGATGTCATGATTTCCATCCAGGAAGTACAATTTTAAACCCAAAACATTTTCTTTTGGTAATTCTGTAAGATTTAACTTAACTGTGTTTTAGGGCCCGTCCACACGACAAAGTTTTTTGGTGGAAACGGAGAAGTTTGTATTTGTTTTGGTCTTTTGTCCACATGGTGCCGGCGTTTTGGGGGGCGAAAACTGTGTTTTTTGAACCGGGTTAGGGTTAAAACGCAGCTTTTGGAAAGTGATGACGTCGCGATGCTTGTTTGAGGAAGAGAAAGGACTTTATGCGTATGCGCTCTTTGTAGTATTGTGTTTCCGGTGGCTCTGGTTGTTTCCTGTTTACAGCACCACATACCGGTGTGGCATATGTATTACATCGTTTTCACCCAGCGCTCCGTTTTCGTCTGGAGGCGAATATTTACTGATCCGACACATGTGTCGATGCAAATTTTTTTCAACCCACATAAAAAAAAATCCAGGAGCGTTGTCATGTGGACGTAGCCTTAGTCACATCAGTAGTTCAACCTGTCATAGGCGCTTTAACCTTAAAGAGTGGGCGGAAAGCAAAGTTCACTTTTTGGAGCGGTCTAACATGTTATTAAGTTGTTCCCTCATCAAAAACATGTCAAGAACTGAACTGATTTTTATAGATGCATGTTTGAGTAATTTAGTGATCTCTCCCAGGCCCTTTTCACCCCCTCTTTACAGTTGGCGGTAAGATTCTGTCCACAACGCCACAAGCCTGCATCACCCAATAAATGGACATGGCTAACCCGCTAGCTGTCGCGTTCCGACTTGGAATTGAGCGCTTCCAGCTCCATTGGCTCTGGCTCTAATTAATTTTGTATTCCGTTGCCCCTCTCTCTGTAACTGCTGCTGTCAGACTGTTCATGTTGATGTTAAAATGTTCGTAATAACCCGCTCTGAGTGATTTTTATTTCACTATTTTATACAACTGCTAGCCTTGTGAGCTTCATTTGACTGGAGCCGAACGCTGTGGGTGACATACACTCCCTTAGTCCACTTCTTTATACTGTCTATGGCTCTACAGCAATTTTCCACAAATATACAAAAACAGGATGCAGAACTGTACACAGCAACTTGACAAACCTGATGTAGTTAAAAAAAAAAAAAAGACAATAGCTCGATACAAAATGGAGGTATTGTCAAGTGAAGGTTTACACTGACAAAATGCCTTCTTTTTGTGTAAATTGTCCCTGTATTTGGATGGAATTTTTGGTTCTGGCATCGGGAGAGGTGTTCTGTTTTACAATTCCTGTATTCTTGTATTTTTCCTCATCTTTTTCCAGTTAACTGCAACTTAACTGATGTAAAATTAGTATTTACCACACGTACTATTTCACCAAACCAAGTAATATGACACATGCACTTTTATTGTAGCTGTATATCGCTTTAACCGGTAACTAATAATGCATAATTTTTATTGGTTAAATCCACCTGTCACTCAAACAGAACATAACAGAGGCTGACCAATAGGAGGAGTGGGCGGGGACAAGTTTGTTTGAGCATAGAGGTGCTTAGGAAATCGCTATATAAACATTTGAGCTCATTAATACAGGTTCAAAGCACGGTCAGTTTTATTGATACTTTGCAGCTGATGTCATCAACATTCGCTGGGTGTGTGGCTCTAACTGGAGGCACTGCTCTGTCTGAGGCTTTGTTAAACTTTAATCTGAGCTTTGTCCGAACACACTCTTTTTTGTTGAAAATCAAACTCTTAAACAGGACCATGAACACTTTTTTTTTTTTGAGTTTTCAGACAATTTTAAAACATTTTAGCCTGTGTTTGCTGATGTGTGCATTGTGTCACCGTGGTAACTGCTGAATATTCCTCCATAGAACACCCCCAGCTTGATGTCATTGTGAAGTATCCTCCAGCATAGTAATCCTCCTTTTCTTTTTTTTGTTTCTTTTTTAGGTCTCGGTTGGGTTGTCAGATCTGCCTGTCCAAATCTCTGGACGGGATGGTGGCGCGTGTCCCTGAAAGTGTAGCAGACATCAGACAAAGCAAAGACGGTTCTGTGTAAAAACTGTGAGCTGTAGTTACATGTGCACACACAAGGGGGCGCCATGCTCTATGTCCAGGGTCTGGGGTAGGTCCAACTGCCCCTCACCTGTTCTCACTTTTGATCCAATAGATTTTTCAGTTTGCTACACACAATCGCCTATAATAGATAACTTAAAGGTGCTTTATGCCACTTTTTTGGTGGAGGGTCCTTCACCTGCTTGTTTCTATGGAGATGCTCATTGCTCCGCCGCCAGAAAAGTTGCACAATGCAACTTTAATATTTCTATGAAAAGTTTATTATTCATGTCGAGTTGAGTTTCATAGTTGCCTTTTACAATCAATTCCCCATTAACTTATTATTTTTTTTATAGCCCTATTGATGCTTTGTAACTGTCATCAATTCTCGGGATGGGGGGGTATAGCTAACTGGAGGCACTGCTCTGTCTGAAGCTCTGTTACTTAAACGTAAATCTGAGCTTTGTTTTAACACAAACTGACTTTGATAAACTTTTCGTGTGTATAAGAGATCTTAAATCATGTTGTATTTTTGCTAATGTGTGCATTGTGTCACCATGGTAACTGTTAAACATTCTGCCATAGACATGCATCTAGAACCCCCCCTCCCCATCATGTAGTATGTAAGCAATTATTCATTTAACAAGCTTTGGTCCCTAATTGAAAGTTGTCAGAAATAATGTGTCCCCCTGTGTAACTTGTGTAACATTTGTAACTTTTCTGGAGAAGGTCTGATTCCTGCTCGTAATTCCTTTGCCTGGAAAGTTCCACAGTACGACAGCAAACCTATCTATCTACTCAATTACAGACATTTCTGCTCATAAATACCTCAAAAACATGCATTCCTACTGTCGGCATCTGACCTGTAACTTGGTCTGATGCCGTTACCTGGCTTTCTCCTTGGAGATAAATAAGTTAGATGCCATATTGTGGAACATTCTAGGCAAAGAAATTAAATATACCTTTTAAAAACATGCGTTCTTACTGCAAGCATGGTCGCCTCTCCACAGATCTGAGCTGTAACTTGAACTGATGATGCTCGTCTCCATAGAGGTACAATAGTTGGGTTTATTGCTACACTGTCTGTGGAACAGTTTTGGTGAAGCAGTTATAACATCACCATGGAAACGAGCAATTGGTAGACCCTCTACCAGAAAAGTTACATGGTGCATCTTTTAAATTCAGAATAGCAATAAGAAAAAAAACTAAACTCTAAATAAACAATATTTTCAGTAATAGTTTTATATGGAAATGGGAGCAGGTTTATGCTCAGTGGGTCCTGGATATAACAACTTGATTTTAAATTGAGCGTTAAAACTACTATCCACTTATTTTATTATTATGTGTTATTATTATTACTACTACTTTCTTCTTGTCTGTTAATCAAAAGTCCATTAAACACTGATCTAATTTAACCAGGTGAATGTACATACACCACTGTTTAAATGTATAGTGTCATAATAATAATAAAAAAATCACTTTCTAATTCTGTGCTCCATCTGTATCATGTTTAATATTTGATTTACTATCAGAATAATGCTAAGGTTGTTGGAGTTTATTGAATGTAAAGGGCCCTCATTCTTTTCTTTTTTTTTCTTCTTTTTTTTTTTTATCTCTGTTATAATGGTGTTTCGTCATCAAAAACATAGCTGAAGTTTTGTTTTGTTTCATTCACATATTTATTACAGAAATCCTCAACCTCAGGATAACAGTTTAGTGCTGCATTCACTGATTCTGCAGAAAGCTGTTGGCTTTTTCAGTCCCCTGTGATATAACTTTTCCCTTTTTGTTTTTCTTCATGAGCAGCCATATTTGTTTTGATACAGACGGACCGTGCTTGTCCCTGATTGGCTAATCCACCTGTCCATGTCCTGTCGCTCATCTGAACTCAGGGAGATTCATCTGTGACCAGACTCACTCTTCATAAAGTATTGGAGAAGTGTATTCTGGATCCCAGGGAACAGTCTTTTCAAAACCTGTGTGTGTTTGAGATCCTCTGTTTGGGTAAACTCTTCGGACCCCAGACCAGAACGGCTCCTCCAGCGGGACGATGGCTCAGTGTGAGCACAGCTCACCCCGAACAGCTCTCAAGTACAGGTCCAAACGAGGCCACACTCTGGTACCCCATAATCCACCATCCCAGGACATCAACAAGTCCAGAAAGTAAAGTGCTGTCCGGGCTCACATCCCCCAGGGTCCGAGCTCACCTTCCGGGTTTGAGCTCACCCCCTGGGTTCGAGCTCAGACTGTACGCGGTGGAGCTCTGGTCCAGTGGCTAAGGATTCTGTATAATTAGAAGTACCAGACGGGCTCAGTCCGCGGGCCAGGTGGTCCGGTGCTGCAGACGAGCTCCAGATCAGCTCAGTTGGATTCTATTTTTACCGGACACCAGAGCGACTGACCTTTCTCTGAATAAATGAATTCTTATGGTGTGAACACCTGGTCTCTGTGCAGCCTTCAAAGGCGCTGACCACAGCAGTAGAGCTCTAGTCAGAGCGTCACACCCACAAACCGTGTACTGGTACATACACCAGACCCACGGTGAAAAATAAATTGCGTCACTAGCTGTGAACATAAGTGTAACGGTAATGTAATAATACACCTGTTAAAAATGTGAAAAGTATAAAAATGTAGATGGCACAATGCATTGTACACAGACTACACAGCGGCTAATATTGCGCTCAATGTTAATAAAATAAAACAACCCAACAGTCACAGCTGAAGAGTTTTCAGATTTAAATGTGGACTAGTTTGAATTGCTCCTTGTTGTTTAATCCTTACTTATATGAGCTAATTTTAATCAAACACTTAAATATGAATTGAATATTTGGTTGTGTTTTGGTTGAGTAATACTTATTAAACTAAACAATTATGACCTGACTGTGCGAAACAAAGATCTCTTGATTAAAATGTATTGTCAACTGTAATAATGTCATAAATCAGGACAAAAGAACAGCATATATACTTTTATTTTCTCATAACTCTTTATTGATCAATATCGGCAGTGAAGGAACAGCTGGTTAGAAAGCAGCACTTTTAAAAACACAGTCTAGATAAAGATCAGTAATTACAAAACACGCTGACTGACACAATTTTACTTATCTTATTTACAGTAAAACCTATCCTGGTTTATTTCAGATCTCACACAAATGAAATATACAAAAACAATGTGCAAATGTGTGTAGTTGTGTGTATTTGTAGTGCATTTTGCTGAGCATAGACCTCTGGCAAGGCACTGGCCCTATCTCACAATGGTTATAAAGTCTCCTGGCTGGGACTATTGATACTTTGCAGCTGATGTCATCATCATTCCCTGGGGGCGTGATGCTAACTGAAAGCACTACTCTGTCTGAAGCACTAGAATAAAACCTACTGTACCAGGCACAAACTTAATCAGAGCTCTGTTTTAACATAATCTGACCAGAAATAGCTGACTTGATTGGAACTACAACAGGTGAGAAGATTTGTGCTGTCTCTCACACGTAAATTTACTGTCATAAGCTACAGTTTTTCAGTCACTCTCACCTTTTTTGTTGAAAATAAAACTTAAACAAGACCGTGATCACAGGCTCCTGAAAATATGCCATTTAAATCCATATTGTATTTTTTCTTGTATTTTCCAGAATATTAGACATTTTTTGGTCAGTTTTTGCCATTGTAAATATTGTGTCACCATGGTAACTTGATCGTTCCACTAAGAGATACATGTAGAACACACTGCGTAATTTTACGACTATCAAGAACAAAAACCTACTGTACTGGGCACGTAGTGACGATAATAAACATATTTGTATTTGAAATTATTAACGCATCCAAATACAAGCAGTTCCTATTATAAATAAAATTAAAGGAACACTATGTACCTTGGAGATTCGATTCCTTCAATAAACTTGTATATCTGGCGTTTATTCAGTTACAGGCTATTTTGTTATTAAAATACAAGGACAAATATGCGCTCTTTTTACGGTGAGCTTCTTGTTTCCAAGGAAATCAGTACGTTTAATGCCATGCTGTGGAAAATCTCCTTGATCTCCTTGGAGACAAGCAGCTCACAGTAAAAAGAATGCATATTTGTCAATTTATTTTGGTAACAAAAATGCCTGTAGCTGAATAAATGCAAGATATACAAGTTTGTGGAACATTTTGGGCAGCACATTAACATCTCCATGGCAACATAGTGTACCTTTTCATTTTTTACTTTTAAGTCATAGTTTCACAAATACAATTTTATAAGTTAATTTTATCTTTAATCATTTTATATGATCTAAACACAATAGAAAATTATGAAGTATTTAATGGATTTGGCTTTTAATGTTGAAAGGCAAATGGCATAGGTTAATTCAAATTACAAACTCGAGCTAACAAACTTTATAATTAAACTGAAATATTACAATTTACAACAGATGCTCTAAAATAAAATGTTCTCAAAATAAAGCAAGCAATTTGTCCTTAAGTCATTGAAAAAACAGGTTTCGCATCTGCCATCTACTGGTGAAAAAATCAAATAGACTTACAGATGGTAGCTTTAAAGCCCCTATGTGTAACATTTTAAGACTAAATAGCATTTATTTTAACTGAAAAACATTATCTTTACTGTAAGTAATTTTAAAGGCACTGTACCTGATTTTTACGGTCTTTAAAATGTGAACAAAATAAAACAACTCGTTTATTTAAAACAGTTTGCAGTGGTCCTAAGTTATTCCACACTAAACCTATTTAACAACTTTCAGAGGCCATCACTGTAAAGCTAACAACAACTAGCATGCTAACAGCGCACCTCCTGATTATGGGACAGTAAAATGCTTCACATCAATCAAATGCAGACTGTGCAGAGCAGACTTATTTTGACATCAAGAGCCGCTAATACTATATACTCAAATCAGGTACAGGCCCTTTAAAGCTGCACTGTGTAACTTTTCGGTCACCTGCTTGTTTCTATGGAGATGTCATTGCTCTGCCTTGAATGTTCCACAGTATGACATTAAACAGCTTTACCTTACATTTATTCAATTACAGGTAGATTTATTGCCCTAGAAAAACAGACATTCTGACTGTGAGCGGGGTCGCCTCTCCACAGATCTGACCTGTAACTTCTTGGTTTGGTTTGGTCTCCATGTAGATAGAAGGTTTAATATCATACTTCCAGACAAAGCAATAACAGCTCCACCAGAAAAGTTGCACAGTGCACCTTTTAATTATTGCGGATCTATATTTTGAAGCAATAAACAGTATTTACACCATTGAAAGTTCTGATCATTAGACATAGGACTCTTCTGATAATAACAGTTGTTCAAAGTCTGGTTCTGATTGGGGGTCACTGCACCTTTTAATCCACTCCCTCTGGCTCTCCACCAGGGCTAGCGCCACCTGCTTGCTGCTCTGGGGATTGCTGTGTGGATGCGAAGAGAAGTAGTCCTTCACTGCTTTTGTGGCGTGAGGAGAAAGACAGAACCTGGTCTGCGTGGAAACGTCTTTGCTGTCCACCTCGGACACTTTGAGTCCTGGGTCACTAGGGAGACGGGTCCTACGGAGATTGGAGACCCGGTCGACCAGAACCCGGGTTGGTTCTGATCCGCGTCTCTGGGACAGTTTGGGGTTAGCTGCAGCGGGAGAGAGGAATGTTACTGAATAAAAGTACAACTGACACTTTTTACACACATTTTTGATTTTAGAACACATTTAATAGGCTGGTGATGGTAGTAGTAGGAGGTATAGTAGTTGATGTAGTAGTAGTAGTAGTAGTAGTAGTAGTAGTAAGAAGATGTAGGAGTACTAGTAGCAGTAGTAGCAGCAGCAGTAGCAGGAGGTGGTGTAGGAGTAGGTGTTGATGTAGTAGTAGGTGTAGTGGTAAGGGAATAAGCAGTAGAAATAGGGGGTGTTGTAAGTGTAGTGGTAGGTGTAGTAGGAGTTGTAGATGTAGTAAGAGTAGTAGTAGTAAGACTAATAGTAGTAGGAGTTGTAGAAGTAGGTGTTGTAAGTGTAGTAGTAGTAAAACCTGTTACGATAACGCAGTAGTAGCTGTAATTTTTAATGGTATATAGTAGTAGTTAAAATGTATTGTTAAAATGTAGGCTTCCTGCACAAGGAGAAAGAAGAAGAACATGTGCAGGAAGCCCTCTCTGTTTGTGGATATCCTAAATGGGCTGTCAACAAAACCAAGAGAGACAAGGGCAAGAAACAAGACAACAGAGAATCCGAACCCAGGAGGAAAGGGGTAGCGATTCCGTACCTGGCCGGCGTTTCGGAAAAACTACAGAGGATTTTCAGACAATATGAAATCCCAGTTTATTTCAAACCCACAAACACTTTAAGACAAAAACTGGTCCACCCAAAGGACAAAACACCGAGCCACAAAACAAAGCAATGTGGTCTACTCCATTCAGTGTATATTGGGGAAACCAAGCAGCCACTTCACAAGAGGATGTACCAACACAGGCGGGCGTGCCAGAGTGGACCGTCATCTGCCGTTCATCTTCACCTAGAAGCCACGGGCCATTCATTTGAGGACAGTGAGGTTCAGATCTTAGCCAGGGAAAAGAACTGGTTTGAGAGGGGAGTTAAAGAGGCTATTTTTGTCAAAAAAAGAGAATCCGTCGTTAAACAGAAATGGGGGAGTTAGACACAACTTGTTTCCCATCTATAATTCGATTCTCAAACAAAGAATCATTAGGACAGACAAGCCATTGCAGAGGGGTGGAGAGGGTCGTTGTCTTGAATAGGGAATTGGACGCCAGAGAAATTTGAAATACAAAGAGACAGATTAGCTGATGGTTTCAGAGTTGTTTCAGTGTAGTGAGCGGGCTGATAGATATGCTAATACAAGACGCCAGAGGAATTCGTAAAACAAAAGAGAGTAGCGGGGATAGGTCAGAGCTTTGTTCAGGGAAGCTAGCTCCTCCCTTGCAGCTAGATATAAACAGGGTCGAACCAGCATGAGGGCCAGAGCTGACGAAGCCTCTCGGATGAGCGGTGAAACGTTTTCAACCAAACAAACTTTGTCCAGTTGACAAATTGAACTTCTCCTTTGATCTAACAAGTAACGTTTTATAAAATGTAGATCTCCCCTGATGTTTAAAACTATGGTTGATAACTAGTTAATAAGTAGGCCTATTAAAGTAATATTTTCCAGTCTAGGGAGGGATGTGTATGTAGGTCTATGGTAGGTTGTCGTGCACGAGTTTATGTTGCATTGTTATTAATGAGAGGTAAGTGCAGAGTAAAATAAAATGACAAAACCAACAAAGAAAGATAATATTTATTTAGGAGAAAAAAAACCCCACAAAAATATGAATAAATGAAATAATTGCAACACAAACACTCAAAGTAAAATCCGGTCTAAACTTGCCTTGGTCCTCTGTAGACCTCTGCTTCTTGAAAAGGGACAGAGTGGGACCCTCCTGTCGGTAGAACAGAGAGGGACAGGGGCTGGTTTGGACCTGGTTTTCTGGAGGGGGGTCTTTGGGTCCTCTTTGGCCCGCTCTGGTCTGGGCTAGTTTGGTTCTGGACTTCTCCGGACCTCCTTTGGTGACCACGGGGAACATTTCAGCTGATAAAATCTAAAGGGAGAGAGGAAAATGAGCTCAAGTTTGTCCTGGTTTGGTCCTGTTCTATCTCTGGTTTAGTCCTCTTTAGTCCTAGTTTAGTCCTGGTTTAGTCCTGGTATAGTCCTGGTATAGTCCAGGTTTAGTTCTGGATTTTGTCCCGGTTAAGTCTCAAATTTAACGATGTGTGTGGAAATGTGATGAACTCATTAGTAGGTGTAGTAGTATTTGACCTCATTAACATTGTATCCCTGGTAGTCCTGGTTTAGTCCTGGTTTAGTCCTGGTATAGTCCTGGTATAGTCCTGTTTAGTCCAGGCTTAGTCCAAGTTTAGTTCTGGGTTTTGTCTCAGTTTTAGGTGTGAACACAGCTTTCATTCATTTAGTCGTTTGTTTGTGTGGCAATGCATTTGACTTTTAAAGGCAAATTAACGTTTTTTTACAATCTGAGCCTTCTTTCGGCAATAAAACAAGTAGTTTTACTCACCCATAGCATTTTTCTGTCAATTGGAGCAGTATCGCAGAACTTATGTTGAGCCGTTCTGTTCTACTAATGATCCCGTATCTTTTAACATGGTGCTGTATCATTTGCTCGGGGCATTACTTTGCGGTGTCCAAATAACACAAACTTTAGCACTTTTCAAATCATAGAAGCCCGATGTCTTAATGTAAGAAATCGTTTGAAGCAAAAGTGGCCTGTAATCCGAGATTTAGCCATAGTTTCGAGTAGATGAGGAGGCCAGTGCGCATGCGCGGACTGTGCCTCTCAGCTCCCGGGACCCAAACATGAAACGCAAAGCTGTAAACTATGGATAAATCTCGGATTACAGGCCACTTTTGCTTCAAACGATTTCTTACATTAAGACATCGGGCTTCTATGATTTGAAAAGTGCTAAAGTTTGTGTTATTTGGAGACCGCAAAGTAATGCCCCGAAAACAAATGCTAATGGTTACGCTACAACATAACTTTCTTCAAACAGCTCCAAATGACACGAACGTGATATGGGTGAGTCAAACGACTTGTTTTATTACCGAAAGAAGGCTCAGATTGTAAAATAACGTTACTTTGCCTTTAACTATAACTTGTTTTTATAGAATGCTGTTGACTTACTATGTTATGTTATGTTATTATGTTATGTTATGGTATAAATTTAAAATAACAATACATATTTTGATTTTAAAAAATTTAAAAATTATTAAACACAGAAAATGTCTAAACTTAAATTACTGCTCTGAGGAGTGGAAGCGCATCTTTAACTATAGCCACTAGATGTCGCCAAAGTTCATCATATTCATTTATACGTGAGCGCCGCCTTATCACGTTGATTTATGGATATTTAAATGTAATGCCATACAGTGGAACATTCCAGGCCCCAAACAGTAGCATTTCATGATAACATGGCAGATCCCCAGGTAAAAGTTACATAGTGCAGCTTTAAAGTCCTAAAAATAAAATAGGAAAATGGGAAAAGGATGAGCCAATCACTCAAACTCTTACATTGTGTAGTTAGTCTAATTATTACACAGATGTGCAGTTCAATATCCACCTCCAGAATTATCCTAGTACTGTGTCCCTGGGCAAGACACATCCACAGGTGGACAGAGTAGCCAAAAATACTCAAGTAAGATTAATATAGTATAGTAATATAGAGTAAATAATATTACTGAAGTAGAAGTACAATGTAGTGGTCCAAGAAATGACTCAGGTAAAAAAAAAGTATTTGGAAGTTCTACTGAAGTAAGAGTAACTTAAAGACTAACATCTGATTTATATCTTGAAGTGGATGTGACTGGAAGGATTAAAAATTAAATAATACACAGAATCTGGTATTTTCAAAGGCTAGACACAAAAATGAGAAAAACTTCATTGTATCTGAAGGAGTGCTGCAAGAAACACAAATATTTAAATAATTTCATACTGTCACATGAAGCTTTTGTCACTTGCACACTTTACTCAAGTAAGTACTGTTACTTTAATAAAAATACCAGCTAGAAAAGTACTCTGAAAAGTACAATTTCTTTAAAAAGTTGTTTAAAATGTAAGTACTCCCCACCTCTGGACACCTATTTTCCCTATATATCAATGTCCTAATTTAGACAAACATTTCTTTTATTTGAATCATTTGTTCACTCACCGCCATCTTCTCTTCTTTCTTCAAATTGTCTTTATGGCTTAACGTCAGCCTCCAATCCCTTTTCAACCATGTATTCGGATGAAGATTTCCACAACTTTTCAACGTGCCCAAGTCTTTAGGCGGAGAACATTTTGCAGTATTTTCCTCTGGCGTTGAATTGACACTAACTGGAATTTCATCTGCGGTACATGCTTTTACTTGCTGTCTTTGTGATTTATCATAGCTTAAAGAGAAACTTGACAGGCTTGCTTCTAGGGCTAAAAATGTCATGTCAAAGCCCAAGTCCTGTCTCTTGGACTCATCTCTTAAATCTGATTGGCTGTTAGGCTGCCCGTCATCATCTACATTTGGATTATAAGGTTGTAACTTCCTTATATAAGTAACAGCAGGTTCTGATCTCCTCCTTGGTCTTTGATTAGCCTCCAGTGATGGCGATCGCAAAGGCAGAGACGATTCAATATATTTATAGTCCTGTTTAGAGCTGTATATGACGCTATCGCCCCCTAGTTTCTCAATATGGTAGTGTCTTGTTGCTTTGGAAGGGTTTTCCGAGTCGTTTTCTTGATCGTAGTCGCTGTATGTCAGGATTGAATCGAGGCTGCCCGGAAGAGGCTGGTGGCGGTTGTCACGGTGATTATCCATTTTGCGTTGAACGAAACTTGGGGAGCCTCCGCTGCTGTTGTCCAGTTCGTTTTCCAAGCTGTCGTAGGAGGAGTCCATCAAAGGGTAATGCCAAGATTCTGGATTTGAACAGAAGAAGACAAGGATTTATAACAACAATTTATAAAAACATGGTGTAATTTTCATATTTTTCTACACTGCCGCATGGATTTCCTGGTAATATATAGTCTGAAATAATTTTAAAGTGAAATAGGAAAATCTTTGAAAAACTATATTAAGTTGAGATATCGACTGCAGAGATAAAGAGACACATTATTTACCAATGCACCTTTGAATCTGATATGTAAAACAACATACCAAACTAATATTATTTATACTATATTGCATAAAAAATAATACAATAGTAATTAATAAAATTTAGTTAAACAACAATTGTGATTTGCTAAATGATTATATTTGGAGAGGTCTGAAGTGAGAACTTACTAAAGAAGACATCTAGACCAGGGGTCTAGATGTCCCTCTGATGCGGCTCAGTACAGCGGTCCCTCGTTTATCATGGGGGTTACGTTGTAGAAATAACCCACGATAGGCAAAATCCGTGAAGTAGTCAGTTTTATATTGCGTGTATAAATATGTGTGTATTTCACAGTTCCTCTGACCAAGGTGCCTGGTGCCGCTGCGGGTTTTGTTGGGGAGAAAACTTGCAAACATACAGCACTTCAGAGCAGTGACAGACTGGGATCATCGGCCCTGGCAATTTACACCTACAAGCGGCCCCGTAGTCTGTGGAACGGGAGGGAGAGGTTCTACAGCTCTGCACCAAACACAGAACTGTAGTGAGAACGCATCCGTGCGCTCTCAGGACTGGTTCTGCCGCCTGGACTCCAGGTTCCACCAGTTCGTTATGCGCAAACATTGCCGCTACTTCGCGATGCGCATTGACCACCCGGAGAAGTGGTCAAATCCGTAATAGAGCACGGCCTCGGCCCTTCTGGCATGTGCTCAAATGCCAGACCGCTCAGTCTTCAGAGTCACACTGCTCGTGATCGAACATTTAAATAAATTTGGCAAACTGAACACATTCTGTACAGGAGACACGGAGGAGAATGACTGACAAAGACAAAGGTCTACAGTCCTTCAGCCAATCAGGATGCAGAACACAATACGCGTTGATACACTATAAAAAATCAGCGAAACAGCGAGGGACCACTGTATTTAATTAAAATGTATTTTATTTTAGTTCGTTCATATTCAAAATGTAATTCTATGTCACAAAGGTAAAATATATGCAGTGTTATTTCATTTTAAATTTCAAAAGGGTTTTGCGGCTCCCAGTGTTTTCTTTACTGTGTGAAACAGGTCCAAATGGCTCTTTGAGTGGTAAAGGTTGCCGACCCCTGGTCTAGTTGTTTTTACCTGTCCCTGCCTCCTCTGTCGTCTGTCTCTGGGGCGGTCCTCCAAACAACAAGCAGGGGTCTTTTCCAAAAATCATCTGATAGTGTTCGATCATGAACTTCACCAACTCACAGATCTGAAAATACACAAACTCATTACAGTGAGGTACAGATCTTAGCCAGTTTGAGAGGAGAGTTAAAGAGGGTACAGTATTTCTGTCAAGAAAAAGAACCCTTCCTTGAACAGAAATGGAGGTCTCATAAGTTGTCTCCGGTCTATAACTTTATCCTCAAACCTAAATCAAAACAAACAAAGAAAACAATAGGGCAGCAGGTCAGGTCCAGAGGTGTGAAAACATCCATGGCCCTGAATGGCGATGCGAACAAGACCCCACACTCCCACTGCATATTTAATAGGCTTAACTAACAGAAACTGAAAACAAAGATGTGATAGTTTCATAGTAATTCCATTGTAGTTAGCTCCTCCCTGCAGCTAGTTATAAGCAGTGTCCACCAGCACTCTAGCCAGAACTGAAGGAGCAGCTTTGATGAGGTGCGAAACATATTCGACCAAATAAACTTTTGTCCAGTTGACAAATTGAATTTCTCCTTTTGCCATGGATTCTACCTGGACGACTGAGGGATTCTTCACACAAACTCATTACAGTTACAAATAGAAAATGTTAACAAATTAGCCATTTTCTTTGGTGGCCAGTGCTGCAAAACTGATCTGAAAGTAATTTAGTTGCTGATTACTGAAAAAGGAAAACAACTCATAAAAAAGAAATATACAGGGTTTGTGTGTTAAACATGTGTGAAACAAAACACAACTCCAGGTCTGTTTATGAAGAAGAAACAACATTATAACATAGATTAGAAAATAGAGTAATACTGATTTTTCTCTGTTTTGGTTCACAGCATCTGACACCAGAAGTGGACATCCTGTGCTCCTGTTTAACCTTTTAACCTTTTTACAGTTGTATGGATTACACACATTTTGGCAGGGAAAAATATCTAAAGGTTACTAGGGCAGCTGTAATCTAATTCTAGTTACATTACTGCGTTACTTACATTACAGTAAACCCTTAGTAGTACTAGTACTAGTTACTGCCAACACACGTGGTGAGCTCATTGTTTTCTTAATTAAGCAGATCTGGAGCATTCTTTTAACAGGTTTACAATGTCACAACAGCAAGATTATCCACAAAGATCGACTCTGAGGCTGCCTGCTGGTCTATCTAATCTAACTACAGACAAGCTGCAGACATCAGCACGTAACAGGTCAGATCTGTGGAGAGGTGAGTACAATCACAGTAAGAATGCATGCAAGGTATTGAATAGCAACACCAACACCTGTAATTGAATGAATGCTAGAGAAAAGAAAATGCTGGGAAAATACTGTGTAACATTTCAGACAAACCAATAACATCTCCAAGAAGACTAGCAGGTCACATAATAACCCCCACTAGAAAAGTTACATCGTGCAACTTTACCAGACCTCCTGTTAATCTGCACTGAGACTTTTGTGACATTTTTTATTATTGTATTTAAACTGCTCTATGTGCTTAAATTGTCTCTCAGTGATAAATAAAGTTATATGAACAATACAACCCGAATGAGAATGGCGGCACCCACGGTAACTTCTGAATATTGCGTTTAAAGTGTGTTTGTACCTTCCTGGTTCCCTCCCCCTCCGCCTCAGGGCTGTGTGCTGCCCCCGGTGGCCACAGAAGACTCGGGGCGATGCAGATGGACAGGTTCAAACTGGTCATCTGGTTTTCTGAGGCGTTGCTCTGGATACCGTGGAGGACAGCCAGCAGGTGGCGCAACAGCATGGTGTTCTCCTTAGGCAACCGGAAGAGGATCCTACAGAAAAAAAACAGTAAATGTGTGTGTTGTAAATGTGTAATTTTTGGTTTTGGAGGAATATGTTTTTTCTGTATTACAATATTAATACAGCTTTTACTGATAAGAATTGTAATGTTGATTTATTCTTAATTACACAAACATTGGACATGATGGCCAAGATGTTAGATGTTATAATTTGGTGTTTTGGTTCTCAAGCATCTGCTGACTCTACCTGGCCAGTCCTCCTGTCACTGAAACCTTTGACTGAGACACAAAGGCCACTGAGGCGTGCACTGGAAATGTTGGGAAAACATCAACTACAACAGTTTGCTGCAGCAAAACTTGAATTTCCCTTGGGATTAATAACTTATCTCTCTCTGTATTATTTATGTTGCGAGTTTGAATGCTAATCCAGTTGGCTTAAACCTAGACGGACTCTCTCTGATCTGAATGGTCACTACCTAAGCCCCAGCGCCTTCAACCAATCATGAATCAGTGCTAGTGCAGCCTCTGTAGCCCAGGGAGGGAATTCTGGATGCTATTATCAAAAGTATGAGAAAAATGATCTCTGTTTCCAGGTTAATTAAGGCACTAACAACTCCACTTCAATTGTGCACTTCCTTTAAAAGTATAAACAAACAGACCTTTGTACGTCGTGCACCTGCTCCTCTTCCTCATCGTCTTCCTCCAAAGCATCGAGCCACTCTTCATAAAGTTCACAACACAACAGACTGTTCGGGATACTGCGCAAGAACTCCTGAAGACAACACAAGGTAAACACATACACACATTTTAAACTATGTAATACAAATTATAACGGATGTAATACATGAAAAATATGACACTTGTACAATGACTATGTGTAACTGCATCTTTATGTTGACAATTTATTTTTTTGGTAGGATTTATAGTAACTCCCTATAGCTTGATTCCCTTTAAAATCAAGTATATATTTTTTTACTGACCAAAACCTTCATAATGAAAATGTTATACATTTTGGGAAGCACTGGCTTAGAGCCTCTCGCAACCCCCCTCACTATTTTGCACATGAACAATAAAGTATAGCAAAACGGCACGTCCCTTTTTAAGTGACTAATTGATCAGGACATGTCTTTAGTCGAGTTTTTTCAACTTTTTTTCGACCTATACTAGTACAATTAAGCTTTTATAGTTGTTACTTTATTTGATTTATAGATTTGGTTCTTCCTATTATACCCATAGACTGAAGTGGGCTAAGGGAGAGTTCAGCTCCAGTCAAATGAAGCTCACGAGGCTAGCAATTATAGGGCAGAATTTGAAGCCAATTTCCATAGATATTTATCTTACAGACAAAATATCGAAATAAAAACACTAGGATCACGTAGAGCGGGTCTGTACCAACATTTTAAAATCAAAATGATGAGGCTCACAGCAGCAGTTACAGAGAGAGAGGTGACGATTTCTTAATGTAAAGTCAAGTGGAGCCAGAGTCATTGGAGCCAGAAGCGCCTCCATGCTCAGTTCCTATTTGGAGCTGGTTAGTTATGTCCACTTATATGTACAGTCTATGACTGTACAGATGGAGATTTAGTTCCACATCTGTAAGCAGTATTTTAATGACATGTTTTCTGACTCAGCCGTTGTGAGCAGTACAGAATGTTCATTGCCCTGCCAGTGTTATAATCTGTATTTAAATCCTGTTACCTGCTCGGATCACAGACGCTTTATGCATAAACGCTTAAGTGTGTTATATTACAAAGGCTGTCAATGCTAAGTTATTGATCTGTCCATTACTATTAGGGCACATGGTACAAGTGATTGCAAAATGTCACATATTGGGATATTAAGAAAAGTGGTGTAACAATACTGCGCAATTTGCACAAGGAAAGGCTGTACGGGAGAGTGATGCGGAAGAAGCCTTTTCTTTGTAGATGCCACAAACTGAGTCACTTGACGTATGCAAAAGCACAAGCCAGGACAAGCCAGCTTCATTTTGGAATAAGGTGCTGTGGACTGATGAAAGAAAAAATGAGTTATTTGGTCATAACAAGAGGCAGCAAAAGAACACAGCTTTCCAAGAAAAACACTTGCTACCCACAGTAAAATTTGGTGGCGGTTCCATTATGCTGTGGGCATGTGTGGCCAGTGCCGGCACTGGGAATCTTGTTAAAGTTGAGGGTCACATGGATTCCACTCAAGATCAGCGGATTCTTGAGAAGAATGTTCAACAGTCTGTCACAAAGTTACGCCGGGGCTGGATATTTCAACAAGACAATGACCCAAAACACTGCTCAAAATCTACTCAGGCATTCATGCAGAGGAACAAGTACAATGTTCTGGAAAGACCATCCCAGTCCCCAGACTTGAAGATCATTGAAAATCTGTGGGATGATTTGAAGCAGGCTGTCCATGCTCGGCAAACATCAAACAAGATGTTTTGTAAGGAGGAACGGTCCAATATACCTTCATCCAGGAATCAGACACTCATTAGAGGCTATAGGAAGCGTCTAGAGGCTGTTATTTTTGCAAAAGGAGGCTAAAAGGTTAAATACTGATATGATTTTTCAGTTAAGGTGCCCAAATTTAAGCACCAGTCTAATTTTGTTTTGATGCATATTGCACATTTTCTGTAAAAATAAATAAATAAATTCACAGCTGAATTATTACTGTGCCCATTAGTTATTTGATGATTTAACACCCAATGATTTATAAATGAAAATAATATTTGTCCTCTTTTGTGGATTTATGTGGATTAAACTGACTAAATTCAGAAAATATTTGTACTACAGACTAATGACTAATGACTAATGACTCTGTGGTGGCATCAGCCATCCTGTACGGTGTGGTCTGCTGGAGCAGCAGCGTCACAGAGAGGGAGAAGAAGAAACTGGACAAGGTCATCAGGAAGTCCAGCTCCGTCCTGGGCTGTCCTCTGGACTCGGTGCAGCAGGTGGGGGACAAGAGGGTCCTGGCTAAACTCATGTCTATGCTGGACCATGAGTGTCACCCCCTGCAGGACGCTCTGTCGGCTCTGGAGAGCAGCATCAGTGACAGACTGATTCACCCTCGCTGTGTTAAAGAGAGATTTCGCAGATCTTTCCTTCCTGCTGCTGTCAGACTGTACAATGATCAATGCTAGTCATGTTCATCTCCATAGCAACCATTTGTCATCTCCATAGTAATAATTACATGTGCAATATTATTTAAAGTCACTTTACCTGCTACTTATTTGTGTAACAACCACTGTCCATCACTGCACTGTACACAATCATCTGAGTCACTTTATTGTAGTGATATTATATATTACTGAACTGGAGTCACTTTAACTGCTGTTTGTTCACTGCTCAGAACCAAAGACCTTTATTGTGCAGCGTTCCTGTGCCTTTAACCTTACAGTGTTGTGTTTTTTTAGTTGATTGTACATACTTATTATTATTTATCTTAATTTTTGATGCGTGCTCTTTTTTCCAACTGTTTCTGAAACTTGCGTTGTGACACTGCAATTTCCCCATTGTGGGACAAATAAAGGATTATCTTATCTTATCTTAATCCGTGTACCATTTGAAGGAGCTTGTGTACCACAAATTGAGAAACAGTAACATAAGCAATTATGCTAACAGGCTAACGAAATGAGAACCTTAAAGACTCCAGCGATGATGAACACGTGGTCTCTGGTCATTGGGAGTTGAAATTCTCCAGAGTCTAAAGAATCTCGTAGCTCCCTCACAGCTCGAGCTCCGGCCGGGCGTCTGAATATTCCTCTGGTCCAGCAGCCCTCATGATACAGGAATGTCAACATGTCCTGGAAAAGTAGAATAAAACAAAATAGTGCATTATATTTTAGTCACATTTGAAGGAGACGGATACAGCTGAAACTATTTATTTACAATTAAATTCAGTAGTCGAATAGTCAGAGATAATTTTTTCAGTCAGTAAATTGTAAATTTAGATTTTCAAAATACACTTTTAACCAAATAAATGCCAAAATATGGTGAGAGGACCTTTCAAAATAGTGAATATTTAAGAATGTTGAAGTATTTAAGTGTAATATTTATGAAAATGAGAAATTGTTTATAATTTTTTGACATTTTAATTTAATGTTGCCGTCTTTGTTATAAAAAGGTCTATTAGGATGTGTTTTAGAGTCTGTATACTACAATTAACAAGTACAATTATCAAAATGTCTTTTTTTATAGTCATTGCAGTTCTAGAGGCGAATTATTCACAACTGACTTTTTAGAGCTTTTAATTTTAAAACTGTTGTTTCCCCTTCTCATTTACCCTCTTGAAGTTGTATATTTGTAATCTTTATTCTCTTCTATTCAAGACATCATTGCTCCAATCAATGTTTTCACTGCCACCAGTACATACCTACTGCTCTGTATTTATTTTGTTCACCAATTTTATTTCCTTAATCGAAGATGCACATAGGATCCAGCAGTGTCACATAGCCTTTTTTCTTGCAATAAAATAGTATTTGTCTTGCCCCAGTACATACTGTATATGTGTGTATATTGTAAAAGCCTTAAGGGTTAAAATTAGACCACAGTGTACTGTCTGCATCTAATTACAGAGCATTTTATCATCTGCTAACCAGGAAATAAGGCTGGTGCCATTAGCATGCTAGTTGTTATTAGTATCCTGTTTATAGCCACCATTTTGAGTACTTTTCATCATTCAAAATTTAGTTTATTTAGTTTGAAATAATTACTATGGTAACAGTGCAAATTTTTCCATTACTTCAAAACACTTAGTTATTACATTTCAAACTTTTCTCATTAAAAAGATGTAATATTTTATTTCAAATAGTTAATCTCTATGGCCTATGGTCCTAGATTCTCATCATTCCAAAACATTATATGATCTTACCATTAGCATTAATATGATCTTACCATAACGGGTTTGGGGAGCGTATTATCGAAGCACAGGGAGCTCAGTGGTTGTCCAAACAAACATCCTCTGGGGGCGCCACTGAGCGATGAGAGCTGAGCGGGGCCTCTCCAGAACGCCCATGTGATCAGAGAACGCCGGCGCTTGAATGACTTCTGAGAGAAATCTGTAAAAAAAATATTTAAAAAATTACTATTATTGAAATAATAATGATTTATGCATCATTTTGAAATTTGTTATTTGTTTGCTTTTTTTATTGATAAAACTTAACTCAAAGGTGCACTGTGTAACTTTTCTGGTGGAGCGTCTCAAATGCTTTTCTCCATGGAGATGTTGTTGCTTCACCTGGTTTAATACCATACTGTTTCACAGAAACCTTTCTCTCTCCATGGAGACTAAACCAGACCAAGTTACAGGTCAAATCTGTGAAGAGTCACAATCAAAATGTCTGTTTTTCTAGGTATTTTTGAGCTATAAAACCACCTGTAATTGAATAAATGTGGAACATACTGTGTCACATTCCAGGCAGAGCAATGACAGATCCATAGAAACAAGCAGGTGACCCCCAACCAAAAAGCTGCATACTGCACCTTTAACTTTATGATGCTGTATCTAGGAATTCTTTATTAATATAATGTATTTATTATTATTAATACAATTAAAATAAATTCCAGAGATATTACCATTTTAAATTTTTTATTACAATTTTTGTTTTTGGATACTTAAAGGGACAGTGTGTAAGATTTTTACCCGTTAATTACTGAAATTGAAGATACCCATTCAAAAATACATTGTTTTCCAAGCCTTTTCACTTCCATCATGAAACCAAAGTATTCTGTTGGACTTAGATATAGTCACATAAAAGGGGGATCTTCCCCATGCAGAGGCAGCCATTTTGAATACGAGAGCTGCAGAAGGACATTTGGGCTCCGCCTTCGGCAAGGCTCGTGGTTTTGGGTAAACAACACAAGCATGCTGCCGGATCAGACATCGTAATGGATCTAACACGTGTTTTGGACAAAATTGTTTTACTGGATTTTATTCGCTGAATCCTTACGGACAAATTGAGAGCAAGTTTATGGTGAAATACAGAGTTTGACCTGTGCAAAGCATTCTAAGGTAAGCTAACCTCGTTTTGTGCTTTTCCGTATAAAAGCCCCATGTGCTCGGGGAGTGTTTGTTGTGCAGGGCAATTAATTGCATAGTCAAAAAGAGGAGACTGTAAGGTTTCATTTGATGTGTAGAGTGTCATGGTACATGATCGGGAATGTGTGTTTTCATGAGAAAAGAAAAAAAAAAAACGGGACCGCGCGGCGCGCGGCTTGTGTGCGCGCCCGGGTGACCCTCGAGGTCTGCCGTAGCTAAAACAGAAAGTGCAATAGCACCATCCACCTATGCGCCACAAATCCTACACACTGGGGCTTTAATCATCATTTAAAAAAAACAATTCTTTAGTCAATACATGCATGTTTTCACCTAGTAGTCCTTTTGATAATTAAAGGTGCATTGCGTAACTTTCCTTGTGTGTGGCCTATTATTACTTTGCTTGCAGTGTTCCACAGTATTATATTTGACGTATGGATTCTTCTCCATGGATCAGAAGTGTAACTTTGGATGGTGGCACTTCCCAGTCTCCGTGGAAACAGATGAGTATAATACAATACTATAATGCAACACTCTAGGTAAGTTACACAATGTACCTTCAGTATAATGTCATGTCAATATAATGTCTTCACACGTGGTAAGCTAAAAACACCATTAACCACAATCCCACCTGTTGCCTCCTGGTGCTGCTGTATGACGTCATTGGGTCGTGTTCTGAGGATGAACTGGCACAGCCTTTCCCCTTCTCTGCCCTCTCTCCCTTCTTTTGAATGTCGCACATGGTTCATCTGGATGCTGAACGGAAACTCATGACCTAAAATAAAATTAAATGTACTTATCAAAGTGCCCTGTTTGTTAGGGTTGTCAAAAGTAAAAAAAAATATATATATATATATATATATATATATATATTAAACTAGTACTGAAACTAGATAAAGAAAAGACCTGGTTTATTTTTCAGACCTGATTTCGACCTGGATTTGACTGTATGTATTAATTTTCTTTTAGAAATATTTTCTCCTAATATTTTGTCTTGATTTTGCACTATTGTGTTAGGCAATAAGTATTTGTGAACTTAACTATAAATATTATGCAGTTAAAAACTTCTCTTCAGTATCTTTATGATTTTGCTTCCTGGTTGGAGATGGGCAGCAGATATGACATATGTAGAGGTAATTCATTAACTGTTACCTATAGCAACCATAATGTTAACAAGGGCCACAGGTTATCTAAAATACACAATAGTTATAATTAAACTAATAATGACAACACTTATATTTCGATAAATGAAGGTTTAAACTGTCAGAAAATTGTCTCTGCACTGATATAGTTAGAGGTATTCTGTTTTTAAACTCATCTCTACTTCCTTTATTTTTGTACTTTTCTTTAATGTTTTTTCCCCACAAACTGCCATTTAACAATATAACATTATGATAAATATTGAGCACAGGCACTATCCCACCAAACCAAGTTATACACCACATATAAACATATTAATAGTGAAACTTGTGTGACTATTTCTTGTTTGCTTTAAGGCCTGTCAAAGCACACAGTTTCAGAATAAATTGATCCACTGTTAGTACGCTAATCACGAGGAACTAAATAGAGCAGTTTACACGGGGAAAAGCTACCAAGATTTACAGCTAATCTTTCATATTGAATTATAATGAAACTATGATCAAATGACCTTATTTTGGGATTTAATAGAATAATAAACTCTGCTTACCAATGAGAGGATAGGGCGTGTCTCGCTTGGAGATTACCCATAACTGGTAGTCTTTGACTTTACCCTAAAAACAGTTAGACAAAAATATACAAACTTCAGACCTACTTAATGAATGAATGAATGAATGAATTAGGGCGGCAGTAGCTCAGTTGGTAGAGCGTTTGTCCACTGATCCAAAGGTTGACATAAGAAACATCAGTGGTTGAGTGGTCAGATCCACTGACCCACAGGTTGGTTGGTACGATTCCTGCTCCCACAGATGAATGCTGCCATTGTGTCCTTGGGCAAGACACTTAACCCTCCTCGTCTGCGTACACTGGTGTGTGAATGTGTGTGTGAATGGGTGAGTGGTTCCTTGTTGTAAAGCGCTTTGGGTGCCTTGAAGGTGGAAAAGCGCTATATAAAGATGTGACCATTTACCATTAATTAATGTTTTTGATTATGACTTTAAAGGTCAGTGTTGTCTCATGTAGTGAAATTTGTCTATATATTGTGTAAATCCACTGTGTAATGCGCACATCTAATTATTACTAAGCATTTTATTTATTATTGAGAATCAGAAAGTGTGCAGCTGGTATGCTAGTTCTTTACCGTCATGGCAACATCATCACTGAAAGTGAAAAGTGCTTATAAACTCATTGTGGTGAACAATTAGGATGTTCTGAATGCTTAAGGTAAGTGAGGAATAACTTTGGACCAAACTGTTTAAACTGAACTAGTTTTGTTTTGTCACATTTTTAAGACACAAAAACCCAATTACACTTTATTTGCAAGATTCACATCCAATATGTGAACATCCAATATAATATAGATGTTAAAGGTGCATTATGCAACTTTTCTGGTGGAGGGTCCATCACCTGCTTATCTCCATGGAGATGTGTTTGCTTTGCCTGAAATGTTCCTTGGTATTACATTAAACACATCATCTTTTTATTCATTACAGGTGTTTCTATTGCTTAAAAATACAATAATTCTCTCTGTGAATAGGGTTGCTTCTCCACAGATGTGACCTGTAATGTAGCCTGTAGTTGTCTCCCTTCAGATAGATTGGTTTAATTTCTACTGTGGAACATTCTAGACAAAGCAATAGCGTCTCCATGAAAACAAGCAGGTGGCAAACCCTCCACAAGAAAAGTTATTATTTATAGTTAACTATAAATGGAAACATTTTTATTTCTCTTACTAGTAATAGATAGACAGAAGTAATAACTTACGATGATGCCAAACTGCTGCAGGGCCAGTCGGATCACCTCATTGGTTGAATCTGAGTTACTAACAGGAAGTGTTTTCGTCTGAGAAAATAAAAAGAATGTCAGATTACTGTAATGTTAACTACAGTTCAAAGGGGCAAATAAGAGTGATTACCAAACTATTGAAATCTTGTATCAGTGGAAGAGTTGGGGGCCTAGGTGAATTTGAGTTTGGGTTCCTCCTCCCTACACTTTTTTGAACTTGTGTCTGATCTTCGTTTTTCTTCTTCTTGAAACGCGCAACTCTCTATTTTAATTAGGATGACTGAAAACTTCAATTGAGGACGCAGGGAAGGAAGGATGCAAGGAAGTAATGACACAAGGAAGAAAGGATGCAAGTACACACACAATGAAGGAAGGATGCAATGAAGCAAGGACACAAGGAAGGATGAAAGGATGCAAAGAAGGAAGGTCGCAAGGAAGGAAGCAGAGACACAAGGAAGGAAGGAAGGATGGATGGAAGCAAGGACACAGGAAGGAAGGATGCAAGGAAGGATGCAAGAAAGGAAGGATGCAAGGAAGGAAGGAAGGAAGAAAGGAGGCAAAAACACAAAGAAGGAAGGGTGCAAGGAACGAAGCAAGGATGCAAGGAAGGAAGGACGTAAGGAAGGATACAAGGAAGGAACCAGGGACATAAGGAACCAAGAACGCAAGAATGAAAAAAGCAAAGATGCAAGGAAAGAAGAAAGCAAAGACACAGGGAAGGAAGGATGCAAGTACACTAGGAAGGACACAAGTACACAAGAAAGGATCCCTACCAGGATGGTTGTACCTGAACCAGTGTATTAAATAATAACACCCCAAAATGTCCTTTTTTATGTAAAAAATTTAGTAATTTCATATAAAATAAGTACAAACTTACGACAGCAAATGTATTAATCCCTTTTCCATAAACTCTTAAAGGTATGGTTTTGGGTTCTTCCATTTCTTTCGCTTCTTTTATTCGACTAGAAGGAAACAAGAAATATTGTCAACATTTACAAGCTACAAACTAAAACTATAACTTTACTTATGTTTACCTTTTGAGAAGTGACAGCCACTTTTCCTTTTGTTGGGCCGAGCTGTGAAAAAACATTTTTCGTTTAGTTGTAGTGGAGGACTTTGGACATTTTTGTGCAAAAGTTCAATTTTACGTCACTACAAGATTCAGTGTTTAGCATTGAAACAAAAACAGAGCACATCCATACAGTACTCAATACATACATACAGTACTCAATCAAAATAGAACTTTTAGACTACTCTTGAAAACTTGTAAAAACGCTAGTCTAATACAAATTATATGAAAAATTATTTTATCAATGGATGATGCCAATGTATTGTTTTTGTGAATGAAAATTAATGAAAAAATAGTCTTGATTGCATTTTAAATCTGAAAATAAATTGAAATTAAATTAATTAGCACAGATTACTGTTATTATTTCCTGCTGAGTACTGTTAAAATACCATATATGTAATGACAACTGTTGTATCTATAAATCCTTATGAATCATAAAATAAACCATACGTCTAAAATAATTTCTACTTTGTACTACTACTTGTATTTTATTAATTCATTGTTTACACTCCCTTATAATTTTTTATGTTTTTTTTTTTTTTTTTAAATAATGTAACACAAATAAAGAAAAAAATTAAAAAACTTACAGAATTATACCCAAAAATTAAAACAGTTTTAGACAAATTCATGGGTTTCATTCAAGAGATATAATATTTAGTTTTACATTGTTAATCGCTATAGCTACAGTCCAAATTTCTCACTATTCTGAAACTGATGAATACTAACCCGCATTCCCTCATACGGATCTCTAAACATGAACTATATTTACTGACAAACACTCGGTGCATTTCTAGGTGCAGGTGGGTGGTTTCTTGTTACCCAAACACAGCCACGCAGTTGGACGTCGGCCAGCCCAAAACGAAGCTCCGTTCTGGGTATGTGGTCCCCTCACACACCTCCTCCAGACATCCAGCGGTCCACATCTCACACAGACGGACCTGCGCCTTCTGCTTAAAATGGTTTGAAGACCTACAAATAAAGACACATTATAATAACCGTTAATTTGCTTGTTTATATTGCGTTATTTTCTGATTTTGTTTCATTCACACAAACTTGAAAGATTTTAAAGACACAAATCCTGCATATTTAGGCATAATAATAATAATAATAATAATAATAATAATAATAATAATAATAATAATAATAAATATAGCTGCAAGCAGAAATGGGGACAAGCACCGAAGGTGCATGTAGGCCTCAGCATGTAGGCCGCATGCAGGGTCTGACAGGGTCTAACAGAGTCTGACAGGGTCTAACAGGGTTTAACAGGGTCTAACAGGGTCTGACAGGGTCTAACAGAGTCTGACAGGGTCTGACAGGGTCTAACAAGATCTAACAGGGTTTAACAGGGTCTAACAAGGTTTAACAGATCAAAGACACATCAAAGACAGATCCAAAGGTTGCTAGGTACGTCGCCAACAACGCAGAAAATTCCTGAAAATTCCTGCAACTTTGACCTGCTGGTGGCACTAGACGGTTGGGGCTGGGGGCCTATAAATTGCTGTGGGTAATGAGGAGACTGGCTGGAATGTGCACGCAAAATTTCACAACTTTTTACCAGACGGTTCTAGGGGTTGCCATAGACTCTCATGATGAGTAACATAATGTATATAATAAGAAGAAGAATCAGTAGAAACACTATGGTGCTTGGCCCCAATAATAATAATAATAATAATAATAATAATAATAATAATAATAATAATAATAATAATAATAATAATAATATAATGATAATAATGATAATAAAGCATGAACAAACACTTCATTCATAAGAAAGATCTACATTAAGGGCATTAGTTTGTTTCGACTTAATTAATGCCCTTACTCTCACTCTAATCCTAACACCTTAAATATGCAGATACTAAGCCTGAATCATCCTCGATAGACTTTGTTCGTTATCATTTTAAGTCTCTGTACCTGATTTTTACAGCTCTTAAAACATGAAAAACGGAACAAGTTCACGTTAAACCGTTTGCAGTGGTCCAAAGTTATTCCTCACTTATCTTTTGCATTCAAAGCGTCCTAATTATTCACCAAGATGAGTTTATAAGCGCTTTTCACAACTTTCAGAGACCAGACTTTCAGCTTTGCTGTCACAGTAATGCTAACACCAACTAGCATGTTAACAGTGCCCATTCTGATACATAATTTTTAAGATGTAGACTTATTTTGACCTCAAGAAGTTGCTTATACAATATATCTGTACTGGGGCAAGAATAAATTTGCTCAAATACATGGGAGAAAAATCAGGTACAGGACCTTTGTAGACTTTAATTTGGTCCTGTTTTAGTCCTGGTTTAGTCTTGGTCTAGTACAGGTTTAGGTTCAACTTAAGTCCTAGTTTAGTCCTAATATTGGTGTGTCTGTGCTGTCAAATCATTAAAAAATTCTACATTTTTACGTAACTTACTTTGCTTTAGCAATGACCAGGACATCAGTGAAGAGGAAGAGGTGGCGGTCTTGGGTTTGCAGTCCTGTTTTGAGCTGAGCGTGTCCGTGGAGGAGAAAAGAGCGCTCACAGACACTTAAAAACGACTGGACAAAAGCACTGGTCTCTGGACAAATGGACACCACGAAACTCTCCCTGGAAAACAACAACAAAATGTAAACAAGGAAGCTAATTAGTTAAACTTCAAGATTAATCACAACTGAATCCAAATTTGAAGGAATCGCAAAGACTGCACTTTTGAAGTTCCATAATTTAATGGGATGGGACAAGACAATTTCCACAAGACGAGACAAGATATGAGATTGGGTCCACAAGAAAGAGACAAGACGAGATTTTAACATAATTTCTAAAATACACATTTCATGATTCAGTTTCCAATTTTGGCCTCACAATTTTGTATTTATTTGATTTCATATTTTTGTTTCCATTCTACTACTGCCTTTTGGAACTGTTAAATAAATGTAACTCACCAACACGTGACTCTTTTTTGTCCAATCCAGATATAAATACTCTCACAAGATCATTTTTTTCATGTTTGCATGATCTTGTGTCATGAAATCTTGTACCATCCCTAATCATTTCCTCCACAAACAACAAAATCTCCTGTCTTATTCTGCATAAAAACAGCAAAACCTGTAGTTTAGATCTGCATATAGTTTATGAAATATGATTTGTTTGTCACTTCATATTTCGGTCTTTTTGTCAGTCTTTCTGGACGGATTTAAAGGAAAAGTAACGTTTTTTACAATCTGAGCCTTATTTCGGTAATAAAAAAAGTTGTTTTACTCACCCATAGTAATTTGGTGTCATATGGAGCACTTCCGGAGATATTTTAGATTTGTGATCTCCATCATGTGAGTTCTCGGGGCACTTGTTTGCGGTCTCCAAATAACACAAACTTTAGCACTTTTCAAATCATAGAAGCCCGATGTCGTAGCCTACGATTTTGTGTGGTCAAAAGTGGCCTGTAATCCGAGATTTAGCCATAGTTTCGAGTAGATGAGGAGGCCAGTGCGCATGTGCGGACTGTGCTCTCAGCTCCCGGGACCCAAACATGAAACGCAAAGCTGTAAACTATGGATAAATCTCGGATTAAAGGCCACTTTTGCTTCAATCGAAATCGTAGATTAAGACATTGGGCTTCTATGATTTGAAAAGTGCTAAAGTTTGTGTTATTTGGAGCCCGCACGGGGCTCCAAATCTTAAAACATCTATGGAAGTACTCCATATGACACCAAAGTGCTATGGGTGAGTAAAACAACTTGTTTTATTACCGAAATAAGGCTCAAATTGTAAAAAAAAATGTTACTTTTCCTTTAAAAAGTGAACCAAATGTGAACCAAATTCTATTATTAAAACATAAATGTGAATGATTCAGTCTTACTAACTACTAGTACTAAGGAAGAATGCAAGGAAAGAATGATGCAAAGAAGGAAATATGGAGGGAGGAAGGATACATTAGGATGCAAGGTTGCAAGGAAAGAAGGAAGTAAGAAAGGAAGAATGCAAGGAAGGAAGTACGCAAGGATACAAGGAAAGAAGTACACAACGATTTAAGTACACAAGGAAGGAAGGAAGGAAGGAAGCGAAGACACAAGAAAGGAAGGACAAAAGGAAGGAAGGATGCAAATACACAAGGAAGGAAGGAAGGCCACAAGGAAGGAACTACTCCTACTCCTCCTCCTCCTCCTACTACTACTACTACTTCTACTAATCCTACTACTACTCCTCCTATTCCTACTAGGCTACTCCTACTACTCCCCCTACTCCTCCTACTACTACTACTCCTTCTACTCCTCCTATTCCTACTACGACTACTTCTACTACTACTCCTCCTACTACTCCTCCTACTACGACTACTCCTACTACTACTCTTCCTCCTATTCCTACTACTACTTCTACTCCTACTACTACTAGGCCTACCCCTACTACCCTCAAATTACCTCCACTGACAAATCTATCACTATAAAACTAAAACATTACAGTATTTTACCACCAGAATTACCCCTAAAGTAAAAGTATAGTTGGCAAAGTCAGTTTTGCATCTCCATGGCAACCCACATAAATAATACTAACTTAATTAAATAGCCAATTAAATTAATACTTCAATTACTGACATTTTGCTGCTAATTATTCTCAGTATGTGACCTATTATAGACTTCTCTCTTGAATGTTTTGGATAGCAATGTGCAGTCTTGTTTTTAATATATTTTTAGTAGCGTGTTGTGTAACCAAATAGAGGCTTAATATTGGACTTGACCATATGTTCCTGGTTTATTTCCTCAATGCTAAAAGCTAAAATCCCTAAAACATTTTTCCATGTGACCCATTTTCATGAACCATATGATGTACTTTGGATTTAATAGTTTGGCGAAAGCAAATAATATGTTCAAATCACCTTAGTTCAACTTTACAATTGTAATAAACTGACTTAAACCTGACCTGTATATTATCCAAATAACTGATCATTTAAAAGTAAAATGAATTGTGATCTTTCATTTAGTAATTTTGATTCAGTTGCTCCTCTATAGTTCAATATTATTTAATACAGATGGAAAAAAGCTGTAGTATGTAACTTTTATGCCCAAAACATTCTTACTGCACTGAAAAACCATACCGTTACTGTGAGCAGGCTTGCATCTCCCCAAACCTGACTCTCCCCTTCCTGCTTGTTTCCATGGAAATGTTATTCCTTTGGCTATAATGTCCCACAGTATGGCCTAAAATCTAAACGTGTGTTTTCTAAACTTTCTTTCTAAAGTGTAGTTTTTAAAGTTTTATTAAATTATGCAGGTGACATGCCAAATCCAGAAAGTTACATACTGTAGCTTTAAGTGCAATGGTAAGTATTAAGTATTTTTGTATTTCTACCCCCCTCCGTATCTAACCCTAATAACTTGCTAATTGTGATCAGTCAAAGAGTCATTTTGATTCAGCTTTGATAAACATGCAAGCCCTAAAACATATAACAATAAACATAAACATAAACATAGCCACCCTAGTACCTCTTATACCGTACCGTAACTACTGCACGTGTTAAAGTTAGCGACGGTTATATCTCGAGTTAATGCGGTGCTAAACCGCGTGTTCAGTCATGTTCACTCCGTTGTTCGTTGGTCAGACCCAGAGGAAGTTTTTAATGTGAGACTTTCTCCTGTGACCTGGGCCATAGGTTCAACAGGAGGTATTAATAGAAGCTAAAGCGCTAAAGGCTGGACAGGCTGGACAGAAGGATTACAGGTTCAGTCGAACGAGAGGAGAGGGTGACAGAGAGGCCAAGACAGTGAACACACACCCACACATGCACATACAAACACACACATACACATACAAACACACATATACACATGCACACACAAACACACACACAATAGAAGCTAAAGTGCTAAAGGCTGGACAGAAGGATTACAGGTTCAGCTGAACGAGAGATGAGGGTGAGAGTGGGGTCAAGACAGTGAACACAAACACACAAACACATGCACATACAAACACACACAAACACACCCACAAACACAACCACACAAATACACACACGCAAGCACAAACACACACGTATACACACACACACATATACACAGACACACATACACACACGCAAGCACAAACACACACAAACAAAACCACATACACAGATACACAGACAGACACACACATGCACATACAAACACACACACACAAGGAGACACATGCACACAAACGCATGCATGCAGACACACACAAGCACAAATACACACATGTGTGTACACCCCCACACCCCCACACAGAAACACACACACACGGACACACAGGAACACACACAAACGCACACAAACATACACAATACTATTTTTATATACAA
Source organism: Paratrypauchen microcephalus (assembly GCA_036785185.1). Taxonomy (NCBI): domain Eukaryota; kingdom Metazoa; phylum Chordata; class Actinopteri; order Gobiiformes; family Gobiidae; genus Paratrypauchen; species Paratrypauchen microcephalus. The sequence continues at coordinate 75,437 of JAVJIX010000393.1, forward strand.
CCAGTGTTATGGGAAAAATATAACCAATAAAATATGGTTTGGTTTCAATATTAAAAGTTTTAATTATCATGAAAAACACTATTACTGCAGTTTCCATGATTACACTGGTAGCAGTAGTAGTAGTAGTAGTAGTAGAAGTAGTTGTAATAGTAGTAGGGGCTAAGCGAGAGTTAACAGCTACAGGCTAGCAGTTTATTATTAATTGTTGTCCCACAGGTTGGCCAGTGGATCAGTGTAAGCTGCAACTTCAGCTCCCACAGATGAATACTGTTGTTGTGTCCTTGGGCAAGACACTTAACCCCCTTGCCCCCGGTGTCTGTGTACACTGTGTGAGAAAGAATGTGTGTGTGAATGGGTGAGTGGTTTCTTGGTGTAAAGTGCTTTGAGTGCCTTGGAGGTGGAAACGTATAAAAATTAGGGGTGTGCAAAATAATTGTCATGACATTGCATCGCGATACTAACTTTCACAATATACTGCATTGATTCTTGATGCCAAAAATAGATTATTATTAATTAATAATTTAATATTTAATAATTTAATATTTAATATTAATAAATAAATACATTAGGGATTTTTAAAAATAAATCTATCTTTCTTTCTTTATTAGTTTATTTGACAGGGACAATGTGCAAAAACATTAAAGATGCTTTACACCAGATTATAGCTGAAGCTAGTTTCCATCTGTAGTCCCTGAGCAGGTGCTCATCCTATGCACTTTTTTCTTTGTGAAAGGGTATTGTTTGTTATGATGGTAGCTACCTCCAAAATGGCAAATGTTTGAACATTATTTTTTGTTTTAGAAAAAAATCCTATGCACTTTTTTTGTTATTGTTTGGTTTATTTGTTTTTGTTATTCAATACATTCAGTTATGAATTGAGATGCTCAGAGTTATGTATCAATTGAAGACACTACCCAGATCCACAGCCACTGATATTTAAGTTATCCTCTTTTTTTTGGGTACATTTTCACTGAAGTATGTCGAATATATTGCAATGCATCGCAATAATTCAAGTATCGTGATGCATCGTGATAGTATCGCATCGTGGCATATGAATCGTGATTCGAATTGAATCGTGACTTCTTTGCCAATACCCACCCCTAATAAAAATGTGATTAAATTGAGCCGTTTTACTACAAATAATGGCAACTTCCGTGATTATACCTTTGTATTTTATATTTTATACATTTCATTTTTGTTGCCATTGAGACTCAAGTAAACCAGTTCAGAGAAGGTTTAGACAACTAACTTAGGAGAACTTCGAAGCACAGTGTTCTCACCTGGACAGAGTCTTGGACCTGGTCAGGGCTTTGGTGAGGACCAGAGACGGAGCAGACTGACGCCGGTAACTCTGAGACTTCATCCTCTGAAAAAACAAACACAACATTTTAAATACATTTTGCTTTTTTAGAGCAAACTAACCAAAGAATTAGTGTGATAACAAAATTTGAAGAACAAACGAACTACTTTATGCCGATTAAAATAAAGCAGGATAATCCCAAAGAACCATTTTAAACAGACAGTATCACTAAGGACTGAGCTGCAGCTAATAACTAATAACTAACTAATAATTAACTAACTAATGACTAACTAACCGGCTGGTTAGCTCAATTGGTAAGTCACTGACTTTCCCCCTGGGGGTTGTGGGTTCAAATCCCCCCCGGCAATGAGCTAACCAGTGTGGGTCCTTGGGCAAGACCCTTCACGGTACTGCCCCCCGGGCCTGAAAAGGATGGGTCAAATGCAGAAGTCAAATTTCTCCCATGTGTCACTGTGTGTCATTGTGTGTGAGACCAATAAAGGCTTAATCTTAATCTTAATAAATAGTAGAAAGAAACAATAACACTGGTCTTCAAATTTTTGGACTCGATCTGCTTCCGAGATAAAAGTGGCTAAATCTCATTTATATTGATAAGATGAACTGAAAATCAATTGATAACTGTGCTGGTTAGCTAATGTATTCAAGATATGTAATGATACTGTTTTACATCAAAATCGCATCTATTTATACAATAGATTTAGGCATTTCTGCTTAAAAATAATATTTATATTTTGAAAATATTTAACTTGCACTTCTTTATCCGTCAAGAAATAAACAAAAAATATCTTAAGACATCAGGTGCACACAATTTCGAGGCATTTCTCTTATGTGAAAAAAAAAAAAAAATTGATGTTAAAACTCTAGACATATTAAAATGAATGTATGTGAATGTGCAGACAGGCTTTCAGATAGAACTGGTTGCTTGTAGACACACTGTACCTTCTGATAAAACTACCGTTTCAAAAGATATAATATTTAGTTTTAAATCATTCACTATAGTACTTTTTTATTTTGTTTTGTTTATTTCATCCATATAGTATAAAAAGACAACAGTGTGATAACAATACAAAAAAATGAATGAAAGGGAGCAGAAAAAAGAATCTTATGTTATCTGCCCCTCTTCCCTTTTCCAGACAATAACACAGATATTGACTATAAAGCATTTCATCAATACATTCCATTTCAATCACAATTATTAATCAATTGTAAACAGAAAATTTTATGCGCAACAACTTAGTTTTCTTTTTCATACCTACACATTACATTACATTATTCCATAAATTAACTCCTTTCACAGCGATGCTTTGCTCCATAACCTCAGTTCTGAATCTAGGTTTTTTAAACATGTAGGTTCCTTTAAATTGTAGTGGCTTGTTTTTATCTCAAATAGTCTTAATACTTAAAAACTTCCATTCCAATTGCAACGTTGCAGCACTAAAACTGATGCAGAAACACTCACAAAACTACCTTTTTAGGGTTAGGGTTAGATCTTGTGTTTAGAAGAGTGTGAGAAAGCGTAAAGATTGATGGTTGGTTGAGATACAGGAGATGTCCTTTCACATTCTCTCGGTTCATTTCTGATTTAATCACAGTCTGTGGGTTTTGGAGGCCACTCAGAGTCAGGCTAATGTAATGAATGTGCTGGACATACAAACACAGGCTTATATAACAGCGCCTCACTGTAAACATGAGGCAATGGGCCACTATGTAAGAAACGACCAATGACGTAATATTGATCGGATTATGTTCAATACAGATGTACTGCAAAGTCTGTGTTTTTCAGTTCAAAAGGTAGAATATTTACCTGATTTTGTCTATAAATATTAGAATATGGCTTTGTTTTAGATGGCCTCATAACATTCTATATTAATACAGATGGGGTCAGCAAAAATAAATATTGTTACATTTTGTTACTTAAGTTAGAGTACACAGGGGCAAAAAGATATTATAAGTAAAAGTAAAGTATCACATGAAAAAATCTACTCAAGTAAAAGTATTAAAGTGTGTTAAAATCTGTTTAAAAATGTTCTTAAAGAGTAAAAAGTAAAAAATATTAACAATTAAAGGATGAAATATAGCAATTCTGAGCAAATTTTAAGTGATTCAATTGATTTCCAAATTTTTCTAGCTGTTTTGAGTTTCTGTGTGTTTGGTTTGCTCAAAATTGGGACGTTAACTCAAATTAAAAGTGCTAGAAATAAGTCTCAGCCATTTCAGCAGGTCTCAAAAACATAAAGAAAAGCACTTTTTACTTTTCAGTCAGATCTAAAATGTAGTGGAGTAGAAGTACAGATGCATAGGACTAAAGGTCTAATCCACATCTAAACCAGGACTAAACCAGTACTAATTGAAGACTACACCAGGACTAACCGAGGACTAAACTAGGACTAACTGAGCACTAATCCAGGACTAACCAAGGACTAAACCAGGACCAAGATAGTACTAAACCAGGAGTAGAAAGTACAGACGCATGCTCTCAAATGAAATGAAGTAAAAGAAAGAAGTATCCATTGTAAAATGTACTGTAAAGTGTACTGTATGTACTGTACTTATGTATTGTACTTTTACTTTTGTACTTCATATGGGCATTTACCTTTTGGATATTTCATGGCAAAGTACAATGTAATCAATAGGGAAAACTGACTCTTGTTTCTGAAAACTACCAATTTAGTTTTGAATAATCGTTACGGCAACAGTCCTAATTTTCCATAATACTGAAACCCATGGATACCGACAAAATGCAAACATCTCCCTTTCACTGTCATATTATTTAAAGCTGCACCGAGTAACATTTCTGGTCAAGTGTATGGACTGTGGAAAGACTACACCATTTTAATAAATAAAATTTTCTGGTCCATCAAATGCTTTTCTTCATGAAGATGTTATTGCTTTGTCTGGAATGTTTCACAAAACCAGACCAAGTTACAGGTCAGATCTGTGGAGAGGTATTTTTGAGCTATAAAACCACTGTAATTGAATAAATGTTCAGTAGAGCTGTTTAATGTCATACTGTGGAACATTCCAGGCCGAGCAATGACATCTCTATAGGAACAAGCAGGTGGCAGACCCTCCACCAGAAAAGTTACATGATGCATTTTTAATTGCAAATTTAGTCCACAAATTGGACCGTGTAAGCAACCTGTGCTTGTCTCAACGGAGATTGGTTTGTGTCTAACATATCCATGGAGATAAGCACATGACACCACCAGGCCTGATCTGTGGAGAGGCGACCCTGCACACATTAAAGCACGTTTTTCAAGCTATTTTGGAGCAATTAAAATATCTTTAATTAAATAAATGACGTTTGTACTGCTATAAAATACTAGATATATTTCACATCATACTGTGTAGAACGTTCCAGCCAAAACGATAACATCTCCTGGACCCTCCACCAGAAAAGTTACATAATGCATCTTTAAACTGAGCTTTTACTTGTGAACTAGAAGGCCGCAGGTTTGCTCCTATTGTCCTGGTCTACAGATTACAACGTTTGTTTTAATCTAATTGTAACAGATTAGTGAGTGTGAGGCCGAACAAAAAAGTATTGTGTAAACACAGCTGCTGCACTGTACAGAAGGTTAACCCATATTTGATTAGAGCTGCTCTTATTGTGTACATGAAGCAATTAGCCAAACCAGGACTAACCAAGGACTAAACCAGGACTGAGCCAGGACTGAACCAGAACTAAACCAGGACTAAACCAGGACCGAACCAGAAATAAACCAGGACTGAACAAGGACTAAACCAGGACTGAACCAGGACTGAACCAGGACTAAACCAGGACTGAACCAGAACTAAACCAGGACTAAACCAGGACCGAACCAGGACTAAACCAGGACTGAACCAGGACTAAACCAGGACCAAACCAGGACTGAACAAGGACTAAACCAAGACCGAACCAGGACTAAACTAGGACTGAACAAGGAGCAGACTAGGACCAAACCAGGACAAAACCAGGACTAAATCAAAACTTATCTAGGACTAAACCAGGATTAACCAAGAACTAAACCAGGACTAAACCACAACTAAACCAGGACTAAACCTGTACTAATTGAAGACTAAACCAGGACTAACTGAAGACTAAACTAGAACTAACTGAGGACTAATCCAGGACTAACCAAGGACTAAACCAGGACCAAGATAGGACTAAACCAAGACTAAGCAAGGACTAAACCAGGACTAATCTAGGACTAAACCAGGATTAATTGCAGACTAAACCAGGGCTAATTGAAGACTAAACCAGGATTTAGGACTGATCCAGGACTAACCAAGGACTAAACCACAACTAAACAAGGAGAAACCAGGACTAACTGAGGACAAATCAGGACTAAGCAAGGACTAAACCATAAGCGTGGACAAACCAGGACTAAGCAAGCACAAAACCTAAACCTAAACCCTCTATGCAGGGACTAAACAAGAATTAACCAAGGCCTAAACCAGGACTATCTGAGGACTAATCCAGGACTATCCAAAGACAAAAACATGACTAAGCGAGGACTAAATCAGGACTAAGTAAGGACTAAACCATAAGCAAGGACATGAAGCAATTAGCCACAACATTATGACCAGCCGTCCACTTCCATCCAACATATTTATATCAGACCGTGGGGTGAAAAGATGAATGAATGAATGTTAATCACACTTAGAAATATTAAAATTAGCAAATGAAAAAGTGGAATTATTCTTGTATTTGTTTAGCAATCTTTTCTTTCAAATGTTAATGCTCCTGGTTTCTAATTGTGGATCATTTTCTCAACACAAAAAAGAAAGAAAAAAATGAAAGAAAGAAAGAAGAAAAAGCAATTAAGTATTTTCTGATTGCTGTTCACTTCTACTCAATGTGCATCACCTGATTCATCAAATACTGACTGTAAATCAGGGGCATTCCCACAGACCTGCAACTGGTTTTCCCCAGGACTAAACCAGGTCTAGCCCAGGTCTTAAACAATTCTAAAGCATCTGATGGGGGCTGACAACTAAAAGACCAGGAACACGGTCTAAAGCACTCAAGCAGTATGTAGAGCACTAAAGCAGGTCTAACCAGGACTAAAACAGTACTAAAACAGGACTAAACCATGGCAGACTGTGATCCTAATCAGCACTACAACAAGTTTTGACCAGGTGTAAACCAGGTCTAAAGTCATTCTGAAATACCAAGAACTGAAACCAAGAACATCCTGGACTGAAATTAAACCAGGACAAAACCAGGCTTTAATCTAGGTCTCACCCAAGACTAAACCAGGACTAAGACAGGTCATCAGAATTTCTAATATATGCTGACCACTGCAGATCAGGAACACACCAGAAAAGCTGCAATGAACCAGGTCTAAACCAGGTGTAAATCAAGACTCAACCAGAAATAAACTAGGACTAAGCTAGGACTAAACCAAGAATAAACCAGATCAAAACCAGGTCTAAAGCAGGACTAAAGCAAGACTAAAGCAAGATTATGCTGCACGAGGTCTAAACCGTGGACTAAACTAGAACTAAATCAGGACTAAAGCAGGAGTAAATCAAGTCTAAACCAGGACTAAACTAGGTCTAACCCAGACCTAAAACAGGCCGAATCCAGGACTGACCTAAAACTAAACCAGGAATAAAGCAGGACAAAACCTAAACAAGTACTAAACAATAACTGAAGCACCTCTGATACACTGTCCAACACAGAACACACCATGAGAGCAGCCCTAAACCAGGACTAAACAAAGTCTAAACCAGGATGAAACCAAGTCTAAACAAGAACTCAACCAGGTCTAAAGTAGTAGCACTCCTGTACACTGTCCGCAGTCCAGTCCATGCAGTATCTCTAACTGGCTCCAATTCACCTTGAGTTTGTCTTATATAAATTGGCTTGTGCAGGTGACAGTTTAACCGCACTGTCTGTCCATTGTGTGAACTAATAAAATCTCCTCTTTTTGACCAGAAAACACTTGAAAAGAAGCACTTATCCAGATTTACGCGCGCCTACATATTTTTGACGTTTCACAATGTAATATTATTGATTCTACCAGGGTCACAGTTGGGTGATACATTCCTGAGACTTGAGCGTCACAATGTTAGCTTTCAGGGCTAAAAATAAACACGAGAATGCTTAAAACTGAATTATTATTCGCTTAATCTTGCATGTTTTTAAATTTATTGGGGTTAATTTGCTATATTTTGATTTAAATAATAACCACACCATAATATTTAAGTATTTTTATCACTACTATGTAACTTTTCTGGCAGTGCGGTCTTTCATCTGTTTGCTTGCTTTTGCTGTATGTTCCACAGTATGACATTAAACTTCTATTTTTCCATGGAGACAAGCAGGGGGACTCCACCAGGCCATTACATGTCAGATCTGTGGAGAGGCGACCCTACTCACAGTAAGAATGCATGTTTTTCAAGGTATTTTTGAGCAATAAATAACATGTCATTGAACAAATATAAGATACTTTTACTGCTTTAGTGGGGAACATTTTAAACAAAGCAATAACATCTCCATGGTGACAGTGACAGAACCTCCATGAGAAAAGTTACATAGTGCAACTTTAAATGAGCATTTTTAGTGGAAAAGTGCATCGCATAGTAAAGAAAAAAGCTATATAGACCTAGCTATAAATTATTTTGAAATTAATCTGATATATATTTAGAAAGATTTTAAATTAGGTTACACAATTTGTATGAGAAAACCCTGAAATAAAAAAAATATATATGTAAAGGGCAAATATTAGGTTATTTTCTGATGTTATAATGTTTCCTTATCACAAACATTGTTTCATTTACATGTTTAACACACAAAACCTGCATATTTTGGCTGAGTTCTTCTCTTAAACAAAAAACACTCCACCTTACGATGTCATGTCGTAATACAGGAAGTGCTCCACTGTGTTTTTAAATTCTATACACTTTCATTAAAATCATTTGGATGATTTCAGCCAGGAAATTGTCAGTCTCTATTGATCTAAAGGTAAAAGGTAGCTGTTAACTTGAAAATTACAACTTCATGACATCACAAGCATGTGTGAATTAAACAAAACACAACATTCTAACATGGCTTACATGGCTTAAAGGCAAATTAATGTTTTTTTTTACAATCTGAGCCTTCTTTCGGCAATAAAACAAGTAGTTTTACTCACCCATAGCATTTTTCTGTCAATTGGAGCAGTATCGCAGAACTTATGTTGAGCCGTTCTGTTCTAGTAATGATCCCGTATCCGTTAACATGGTGCTGTATCATTTGCTCGGGGCATTACTTTGCGGTGTCCAAATAACACAAACTTTAGCACTTTCCAAATCATAGAAGCCCGATGTCTTAATGTAAGATTTCGTTTGAAGCAAAAGTGGCCTGTAATCCGAGATTTAGCCATAGTTTCGAGTAGATGAGGAGGCTAGTGCGCATGCGCGGACTGCTCCCGGGACCCAAACATGAAACGCAAAGCTGAAAACTATGGATAAATCTCGGATTACAGGCCACTTTTGCTTCAAACAAAATCTTACATTAAGACATCGGGCTTCTATGATTTGAAAAGTGCTAAAGTTTGTGTTATTTGGAGACCGCAAAGTAATGCCCCGAATACAAATGCTAACGGATACGCTACAACATAACTTTCTTCAAACAGCTCCAAATGACACGAACGTGATATGGGTGAGTCAAACGACTTGTTTTATTACCGAAAGAAGGCTCAGATTGTAAAATAACGTTACTTTTCCTTTAAAGAGTAGATTTTGCAAAATATAAGACTTTTAAATTAAAATAGACACATAGAAATTAATAAATATATATACTAGTAGTAGTCACAGTATGCGTAGCAGCAGCAGTCGTAGCAGTAGTAGTAGCAGTGGTAGTAGTGAGAGTGATGGCATTCAACCTGCAATGTAATCAATAGTTAGGCCTATTGACTTATACTTAAACTATATTGATCCACAAGGTAAGTTTTTTGGACATAGTAGCTCACACATCACAATAAAATATAAAAACAGCAAAGATGCAAATGTTAATTAGACTATAATAACAGTTATAATTGGCCTAATCAATACAAATGTGCTTTTAAAACAGTTGAACCGGCCTAATGAAAGAAAATACAAACATTTAAAACTTCTAAGCCACGTTACTTTGAATGGGGAGCTTGTTCAGCGGTCACAAAATTCTTGAGTTGTTTGACCGTCGTGAACTCCGCTTTGACCTCCAACTGTAAGTTATGTTAACAAAATCAACAAATTTCTTGCTATTTCCTGCGTTTCTAATCGATTATGTCGCCAATTACATGCATTTTAATGAAAAATACCTAATTCTAACAGTTTTACTCAATTACAAAATCATTTATAAGCCTATGATAAATTGTTGAAAAAGTTATAAATTGATGTTCTCTATTTTTGTTGTGCATTCTGTTTATTTGTTAAATTGTTAAACTCAATAAAAAAATGTAATTCCAAAAAAGTTACGATACAGTGGGGTTGGTGTCAATATCCTTAGACAGAATTTGTATTAAACCACAATTGCTAATAAACATAGTCACATTTAAATTGATTTTTAAAGATAAAACGTTATTTAATTTGTTAAAGGAAAAAAATACAAAACATACTAAAAATATAAATAAATAAGTTACTTATAATGCAGATGGAGTGGGCTATCCAAACACAGATACAGAAGGCTATAATTTCTACTAAACCACAAATGCAAATTTAAAAATAGCTGCCTTTAAGTTGGATTGTTTTGTTTTATACTAAATGGTCATTTCATTTGTTAAACCCAAGAAATAGCCAAAATGTAATTAAATTAAATTACCAAAAAACTACAATGCAGGGTGAGAGGGCTGCTTCGTGTACATTTCCTTGGACATAATGCAGTCTGTCATTTCTAATAAACCACCATTGTAAATAAAAGTAGTTGTATTTAGAGAAGTTTTACCGTTTTATTGTCGGTTTGGGCGCCTGCTCGGTTGGGGTTGTTGTCAGATTGTAGTTGCGGAGACATGCTGTTCATTCACCGTGTACCGTCCACAGGTGATGTTCGGCGGGAAGAATGAAGCTCTCCTGTAACCTCCGGAAACACGACTCCATCTTAACACAAGTTTTAAAAAAGTTAATTATTTGAAAGTTTAGTCCAGGACTTGTTCAAAGTCTCTCGTTTGTGGACGGTTTGCAGTAGCTCTCACCATCACTTGACAGTCTGGGCTCTGGTCTGGATAAGCGTCTCCCTCGCGCTTCTTAATGCGTCTTTACGCACGGGACGTAGGCGGCGCCAGAGCGCAGAGAATATCAGAGCAGCTATTTTATCAAGACAAACATGTAAATAAAGAGAAAGTTAAGAATATTAGTGCAGTGGACCAGGTATTTTATCAAGACAAACATATAAAACATGTAAATAAAGAGAAAATTGAGAATATTAGTGCAGTGGGGGCAGTAGTTTAGTAGTATTAGTAGTAGTCATAGAAGTAGTGATGGTTGTAGTAGTGACAGTAGTAGTAGTAGAAGAAGTGGTGGTAATAGTAGTAGGCCTACTAGTAGTTGTAGTTAGTAGTAGTAGTAGTAGTAGTAGTAGTAGCAGCAGTAATAGTAATAGTAGTAGTAGTAGTAATAGCACTAGTAGCAGAAGCAGTAGTAGTAGTAGTAGTAGTAGTAGTAGTAGTAGCAGTAGAAGTACTAGTAGTAGTATAGTAGTAGTAGCAATAGCAGTAGTAGTAGTGCTAGTAGTAATAGTAGTAATAGCACTAGTAGCAGTAGTAGTAGCAGTAGTAGTAGTAGTAGTAGTAGTAGTAATGGCAGTAGAAGTACTAGTAGTAGTATAGTAGTAGTAGCAATAACAGTAGTAGTAGTAGTAGTAGTAGTCGCAGTAGTAGTAGTAGTAGCAGTAGTAGTAGAAGTACTAGTAGTAGCAATAACAGTAGTTGTAGTTAGTAGTAGTAGTAGTAGCAGTAGTAGTAGCAGTAGTAGTAGCAGTTGTAGTAGCAGTAGAAGTACTAGTAGTAGTTAGTAGTAGTAGCAATAGCAGTAGTAGTAGTAGTAGTAGTCGCAGTAGTAATAGTAGTAGTAGCAGTAGTAGTAGAAGTACTAGTAGTAGTAGCAATAACAGTAGTTGTAGTTAGTAGTAGTAGTAGCAGTAGTAGTAGCAGTAGTAGTAGCAGTTGTAGTAGCAGTAGAAGTACTAGTAGTAGTAGCAATAGCAGTAGTAGTAGTGCTAGTAGTAGTAGATTCAAGATTCAAGATTGTTTATTTGTCATATGCAGAATCAACACAAGGTCAACAATGTAATGAAATGTTTAGGATCAGAACTGTTGACTCGCTAAGATAGAAGTACTAATAACATGCAATAATAATACATGGTAAAAAAGTGTTGCAAAAGTACAGGGGAAGAAGTAAACAATATAATAAAAATATGTAATAAAATGTAATAAAAATACAAGGTACAATGTACAAAGGTGCAGGTAGGATTAAATCAAAGATCAATGATCAAATAAGGTGTAAGTAGAATATTTCACAGATTGCACATAATATGGTGTGGTATAAGTGTTGCATGTGGATTTCGTATTGCACATAGTGTGGTATAAATATTGCACATAGGTTATTGCACAGATTGCACAGGTAACAGTAACATTTACAGTGAGGTAGTGACAAACATGATACATTCATATGGAGCAGCAGCAGTAAACATATTATGCATAATGAAAAGTAGTTTAGTGCAGTATTATTGAGAGTTCAGTATTATTTAGAGTATTATCCAGAGTTCAGTAGTATGATGGCTTGGAGGTAATAGCTGTCTTTAAGTCTTTTTGTGCGTGCTGGCAGGCTCCTGTATCGTCTACCAGAGGGGAGCAGACGGAGTCTTTGTGCCGGATGAGTATGGTCCTTAGTGATGCTGCGTGCCTTACGCAGACCCCTGCTGTGTTAAATGTCCTGGATGGAGGGGAGACTGCTGCCAGTGATGTCCTCTGCCGCTCACACCACCCTCTTTGTGGCTCTGAGCGGTCCAGTTCCCATACCACACTGTGATGCAGCCCGTCAGCAGGCTCTCGATGGTGCACCTGTAGAAGTTTGTGAGGATGCTGGTGTTCATACCAAACTTCCTCAACTTCCTCAGTAAACCCTGTAGATGAATTATAGTAGTTCTCAAACTATACTAGAGCTGTTTCCACTTGCAGACTACAAATACTTTTACATTTATGTATATAATAATGTATGTATATATAATGTTTACATGCACAAAAAAATGTGATCACCAAAAACATCTGATAACATGTTAGTTAATCAATAGATTTGAAGACAAAGCACAATACATTTAAAAATAACTTTCCGTTTTTAACCATTCTTTCATTTTTGCATTTTTTTTTCTTGTCAAAACAGGTGTGAAGAGTCAAAGAGAAATCAGACTACTCGCATCACATCAAATCCAGAAATCAGATTTTGGTGTGCATGTAAACATAGCTACTGTTTTAATCCTATGTGTATGATTAAATTACAATGAAGACTTAATAACTTTAACCTGTATTTAAATAAAGTCTCAGTTCCAGAGCCATTTTTCATTTGCACCACAAACATATTTAGATCTAAAGGACAAATTTGATTAAATATTATTGGGTTAATGAGCTGTAGCTGGAGGCGGTCAAAGAGCACTAGTGTCTATGTGGGAAAGACTGGAAAATTATAAATAGGCCATGAGGTTAGGATAAAGGCTAGCAGTGTATATGTAGGATCTTTGTGTTTTTTTAAAGGCACACTGTGGAACTTTTCTGCCCTCCTACTTGTTTCCATGGAGATGTTCTTGCCATGCCCGGAATGAAAACATGTGATAATTATTGCCGCACGTTGTTTATTTTTAAAGCTTAAGGATATTGTTGTTTGTTTTTTTAAATGAACTGCAGAATTATTCTAGTAGAGAATCAACCCACTACCCACTTGTGTCTATGAAGATGTCCATGCCGGGAATGTTACGCAGTATGGCATTAAGCATCTGATAATTATTGCAGTATGAGTTGTTTGTTTTTCACGCCCAGATGTAGGATCTTTGTGTTTTTAGGTGCATTATGTAACTTTTCTGGTAGGGTATCCAAGCGCCAACTACTTGTCTCCATGGAGATGTTTTTGCTTGCCTGGAATGTTCCACAGTATTGCATTAAACATCAGATAATTATTGCAGTATGACATGTTATTTGTTTTTAAAGCCCAGATGTAGGATCTTTGTTTTTTTTAGGTGCATTGTGTAACTTTTCTGGTAGGGAATCCATGCGCCAACTGCTTGTCTCCATGGAGATGTTCTTTCTTTGCCTGGAATGTTCCACAGTACGGCATTAAACTGATTATTAAAGCAGTATGAGATGTTGTGTGTTTTTTAAAGCTCAAATGTAGGATCTTTATGTTTCTAAAGGGGAACTATGGAACTTTTCTGGTAGAGGAATACGCCCACCGCCCACTTGTCTCCATGGAGACGTTCTTGCTTGCCTGGAATGTTCCACCGTATGGCATTAAACACCTGATAATTATTGCAGTGTGAGATATTAAAAATATAACTTGCTTCTCCATAGATCTTATCCGTATCTCGTTCTGATAGCATCACTTCCTTGCCTTCATCATATTATCATAGTTTAGTTTAATGCTACACTGTGGAACATTTCACACAAAACAATAACATCGCCATGCAGACAACAAGCAGGTGGCAGATCAGCAACCAGAAAAGTTCTCTAGTTACATAACTTTTTAAGTCATGTAGGTGAAGTGTCTTGCTTAAGGAAACAAAAACAGGTTAACAATGCCCCTTAAGAATGTCTAATTTAAGGAACTATTTGTGAATCACAAATTCTGGCCTAAGCGACGAAACAAAAACAAAATAAACAAAAGTTTAATTATTTTTTGCAATATTTCTAGAAAGAGGTGACATTATTCAATCCAAAATGACATGATTGTTGTCAGTTGAAAGATTAAAACATAAGATTAATATTTACAAGTTTGTGGAGTCAAACCCAAAATAATGATAAGATTCAACATTTAGTATTTATGTATTTAAAAAAAATACTGAAATGACAAATAAAGTCTGATTCTGATTTGTGGATCATCAGTTTGGAGATCTCCTAAAGCTACATTGTGTAACTTTTCTGGTGAAGGCCCATCAAATGCTTTTCTCCATGCAGAGGTTATTGCTCTGTTTGGAATGCCGTACATCTTCACCTAGAAGCCACGGGCCATTCTTTTGAGGACAGTGAGGTTCAGATCTTAGCCAGGGAAAAGAACTGGTTTGAGAGGGGAGTTAAAGAGGCTATTTTTGTCAAAAAAGAGAATCCGTCGTTAAGCAGAAATGGGGGAGTTAGACATAACTTGTCTCCCATTTATAATTTGATTCTTAAACCAAGTCAAAATAGACAAAGAAACATTAGGGCAGACGATCCAGGGCAGAGGGGTGGAGAGGGTCGTTAGACGTTGAATAGGGGGGCGAAACTAGTCGCCAGAGTAAGTTGAAAAAGAAAGAGACAGATTAGTGGGGATCGTTTTCAGAGCTTTTTCAGTGTAGGGAGCGCCTCCCGGCAGCTAGATATAAGCAGTGTCTAACCAGCACAATAACCAGAGCTGACGAAGCCTCTCGGATGAGCGGCGAAACGTTTTCAACCAAACAAACTTTGTCCAGTTGACAAATTGAACTTCTCCTTTTATCTGTTTGGAATGTTTCACAGTATCTTTTTATCTCCATGGAGACCAAAACAGACCAAGTTAGAGGTCAGATTTGTGGAAAGGCGACCCCACTCACAGTCAGAATACCTGTTTTTCTAGGTATTTTTGAGCTATGAAACCAAAACAATTGAGTAAATGTAACTTAGAGCTGTTTAATGTCATACTGTGGAACATTCCAGGCTGAGCAGTGACATATCCATAGAAACAAGTAGGTGACAGACCCCCAAAAAGTTACATAATGCACATTCAGTCTCCCATACAATTATATAGGCCCCTAATTCTAACTGAAATTATAACATCTTCAAAGTGTACAACGTGAAATAGAGCTCCCCTTTAACTACCTTCTCATTGTTATTGTTTTTAAACGTGATCTACCATTTGCCTCAATTGTCTCTGTTTTTGTTTATTCTATTGTAAATATATTAACATTTGTATAAAAACACTGAAATATAACTGTTAAAGGTCTTATATTACACAAAATTGACTCTTGTGAACTTATATAACCATCTTATAAGGTCATCAAAAACATACCTGGAGTTGTGTTTTATTTCATTCACACGTTTGAGTAATCCTTTTCTTATTAGCCTGTCGACATTTACAAAGCTCAAAATGCTCTCTTCCACCTTGTGATGTCATGAAGTGGTAGTTTTCAAGTTAACAGCTACATTTTACCTTTAGTTCAGTAGAGATTGGCAATTTGCTGGGCTGAAATTATCCAAATGACGGTGACGGTGTATGGAGTTTAAAAACACAGTGGAGCACTTCCTGTATTACCCATATAGAGCCATGGTATTACCACATGCCATCAAAAGGCAGAGTATTTTCAGTTTGAAAGAAGACGTCAGCCTAAATATGCAGGTTTGTGTTAAACATGTGTGAATGACACACAACAAAACTCAGTCTGTTTGTGGTGAGGAAACCACATTGCAACAGATCAGAAAATAGAGTAATACGGGCCCTTTAACACTGGCAGTGTGGAATGGCCCCATAATTACTTTGAGTTTAAAGTATGTCATAAACTGGGCTAAAGAAGAAGGAGGCCAGAGAATCACGGAGAAGATTCAATCCCCAAATCAGACACAATCGGCCTGTTTTTAAAATCGGGATCATTTGAATAATTACTTTCCGAATTGGTTCAGTACCGCCGTGGGCACCGACCTTGGAAAAAAGAGACGTGTTTGTGGATTAATTGAAATAAATAAGCAAATCATGCATATTTAGGCTGCGTTCTTCACTATGTTCTTCATTGTGTTTTCAAACTTCATACACCTTCACTAGAATCATTTGAATGATTTTAGCCCTGGAACTGCTACTTGAAAACTACCACTACATGACATCACAAGGTGATGTGCTTTGAGCTTTGGAGATGTAGACAGACTAATAATAAAGGGTAACTCAAACACATGTGAATGAAACAAAAAAAACGTTTGTTTTTAAGGAGGAAACATTATAACCAGACAAGAGTCAATTTTGTGTAATAAGATCCTATAATTACAACTGAGCCTAGGTTACTGACACCTAAACCTGCATATTGGAGATCCCCCCCCCCCTCATTCTCAGTGTAAAGACAGGCCTCATGTGAAAGCTCATAACCTCCAGAATTCCCTCACTAAGCTGCAGAAGCTGCACTAGCACTGATGCATGATTGGCTGCATGTTTGGGTAGTGAACATTCAGATCAGAGAGAGGCATTTTATTTTTAAATTAACTGGATTTCAGCATTGACCCTGGCAACTCTATAAAGAAAACTCACATTTAATAAGAAACTTGGAGTATAAAGGGAAAAAAGTAGAATAACGTAGGATCGGAACGAATGTGTCTTAACATTTGATCGTAAAAAAGAACAAAAATCAAGATTTATTTTACAGTAAATCTTTTAATTCCTTGAAACACTGGTATCCTAGTTTTATCCTGGTTTCCTATGATATTTCACATAATTGTATACTGGACATAAAGCAGCTTTAGGCAGGTTACCTTAGAATGGTAGTAATGTAATACATTTTTAATTGTAAAATAAAGTCAATACAGTAAACTTTGAGCCAGTCCCAAGCCTAGATAAATTGAGAGATTGTATTAAGAAGGGCATCTGATGTAAAAAGATACGGCAAATTCAGATCAGAGATTTAGGGAAGGCTCAAAAGTAAGCAATTGTGATTTATATTATAATAGTTGGATATTTGAGACTAAAACTTCAAAAACTATGTAACTTTTCTGGTGGAGGGTCTGCCACCTGCTTGTCTCCATGGAGATGCTATTGCTTTGACTGGAATGTTCTATAGTATGGCATTAAACATATATATTTTGCATTGAGTCAACTACAAGTATTTTTATTGGTGAAAAATACATAGAAAAACATGGATCTAACTATGAGCAGAGTCACCTCTCTGCAGATCTGACCCATAACTTGGCCTGGAGGCATTACCTGCTTGTCACCATGGACATAGATGTGTTTCTGCCAGACTGTGCTGTACTATAAAGCTATAACATCTCCATGGAGACAAGCAGAAAAATTACATAGTACATTTTTAAACTAATACAAGAATCCCATGCATTTCAGAACAGCTTTGTAGAGGTCTAAACTACAAGGTTTCAAACAGATTCATGAATACACTATATATTTTGTTGTTTTCAGCTAACAATACATTAACTAATATTGCAATTTCATTATAACTGGGATGCGTAGCTTTTTTAAAATGTTAACTTTTTTGCTTAGGATTCACAGTAACAAAAGAACTCAGAAGGAGACAATCTTCAAAATAAGAAAACACCAAATAAATACGTTAAAAAAAAACAAACAGACAAAATGGTAAAAACAAAACAATATAAAAATAGTTTCCATCCTCTCAATGTCCGTGAATCATTTTGCGGTTAAAATCTCCGTCTCTTGCTGTTGGGACCGTCAAAAGCTCCTCCGTGGGGGCTTCCATAGGGGCCCTGAGCGCCCAGGGGAGAGGGCTGCTGCTGGGGCTGTTTGGAGGGGTCCATGTCTGTCCGGATGCCCAGAGAAGCAGGCTGTGGGTACCTCTGTAATGGGGAGAGAAGCATTGTTTGTTTTGAATATAGATGGTGAGTGGTGCAGGTGAAGAGAACAGTTAGTACCTTGGTGCTTAGGCTTTTCCAAAAATGTTGTCTGCAGTCGCAATTTTACAAGAATTCATGGTAACACTATTAAATAGTAGGTAAATAAATTATTAGAGATGCACCAATATTGAAAAATTTGCTGGATCGGATATTGGCTTCCAAAAATCTGAAAAAGCTGGTTTGGTGCATCCCTATAAAAATCATACTTTAGGAAGTACTTTATAACATACAGTAATCGCATCTAACACTTAGAACAATGTAATTACACATTACGGGGAGTGTGTCATTATAAAGTATGTTATTTTTATTCAGAAATGCAGTTTATAGTTTATTTAGTTTGTATTCTTACTGTGCAAATTTACTGGAGACAAGGTATCTTTTCTTAAGGATGCCAAAATGCCATTTGAATGACTTTTTTTGTACAAATAAATAGTAAAAATGCATTAGATTTATATTGCATTCAAATATGCTTCTCAATGAATTATGAATTATTTTTAATCAATCATTCCACAGCTGAAGGTTGATACATCTGTAGTCACACCTGCCCCAGGCCAGACTGACTCATACTAGGCAAACTGAAAGTGTCTTGCCTAAGGACACAACAG
The DNA here is from genome assembly GCA_036785185.1 of Paratrypauchen microcephalus. Lineage (NCBI taxonomy): Eukaryota > Metazoa > Chordata > Actinopteri > Gobiiformes > Gobiidae > Paratrypauchen > Paratrypauchen microcephalus. Next base: position 94,084 of record JAVJIX010000393.1, read on the forward strand.
CAGCAGGCAAAGGCCCGAGTGGGAATCAACCCTGGTTAGTGGATTTAAAAAAAAAATCTACAGGATACATTACCATAGCTCCGTTCTCAGGGCCCATGGCTGGACTCATACTGGCCGCTCCCTCTGGACTGACGGTGGTTGGTCTCACCCCCATCATCTGAGGGTGGGTCACTCCAGGGCCCAGAGCCGCCTGGTTAAAGCCCTCTACACACAATACAGAAACAGAGTTTAATATCGTGAAAAATAGGAACTATAAGGAAAAGTAATAAGGCCAATCACTAGATACTGAGGTAGTAAGGCATCTGTGAAGTTATAATGTTTTTACCTCCTGAAAAACAGACCTGGAGTTGTTTTGCTTCATTCACACATGTTTAAGTAATCCTTTATTAGTCTGTCTACATCTCCAAAGCTCAAAATGTTCTGTTCCACCTTTTAATGTCATGAAGCGGTAGGTTTCATGTTAACATCTACTTTTTACCTTTTGTTATGTTTTAACAGCTACTTTTTACCTTTTGTTGAGTAGAGATTGGGACTTCCAGGGTTTAAATGATCGAAATGATTCTAGTGAAGGTGTATGGAGTTTAAAAACCCAGTGGCGCACTTCCTGACATCACAAGGTGGAACAGAGTGTTTTCAGTTTGAGAGAAGAACTCTAAATATGCAGGATGTGTGCGTTAAACATGTGTAAATGCAACTCAAGTTATTTTTTTTATGAGGAAACAACATTATAACATAGATCAGAAATAGCGTCATATGGGCCCTTTAAATTACAGGTACACTCCTGCCCTCTACTGGTAAAATGTATAATGAGATAGAGATACATTTTAAAGGTATATTCCAGGATTTTTGACATGGGGGCTCATTTCCGAGTTAGCCAGAGTGTTGCAGAGATGTGGAGACACTTTTTAGCTAATTTCATGCAGTCCTTCCAGCTGCAGAGTTTTCAGTTGCTAGGCTAGCGCAAGTCAATGGTAAATGGTAGCCTGATTTTAATCAGGCTTACCCACACCAAAGAACACTCGAGGCGAGTCAACTATAACGCCAGACTGTAAATGTCTGTGTTGATGGAACAATTTTAGAAATATAATCAACCTTGTACTTTAAAGGATTTATGTCCTTATGCAACAGCGCGTTTTTTTTCCAGATCAAGCGAGGCATGGGCGGAGTGATATCACCTTGCAGCTAGGTTTCCAGCTGTTTTTTGTTTACCTTCAGCTGTCATCATTAGCCGTAGAGTACAGTAGCCTGCCCTGTTCTACAATCCAGACATGGCCACGTTTGGAGGTCACCCTGATGCTTCTGAAGACGATGCTGAGCAATTTGCTTTCTCCACTGAACCGTACCTGTACGAGCCGGAATATACAGACGAATGTTCACGGCCTAGCAACAACTTTATGAGCGTGCATACCTTTTCTGTCTGCCGGACTACAAGAGTGAAGCAAAAGCTCTAGCACAGTCTTCATCAATCGATCAGCAGGCTAACATAACGACAGGAGCAAGCTTGGGTAAAAAGGTACAAACCTGTTCTTCATCACGGGATCTTGCGCTTGGAAAGACAGATGGTACTGCAGTGGTTGTCAAACTAGGCTTTCCAAGGAATTTGGTGTAGTCGTCTGGTCCGAAATGATCACTGCAAATCTTCTGTTTATGTAGCGTCTCCACCGGTGTGTTGATGTCTAAGCCAGCAGCTACAAGCCACAGTCGAGTCCTTTCTCGATCGTTCACTGGAAAGCTGTGAAAACTTTGTGGTGCCCACCTGCGGGCTTTATTTGTACATTTTCGAAATCCACACTGAAACACCATTTTGCCCGGTAGTTCTTTTAAAATTCACCTCTTCACTCTGTGGTCTTCCCTACTACGACTTTTCTCGCTTCTCTGTTTACGTGATTGGTCACTTCACAACCAACTAGAGTAAAGTAAAATTCCGCTGCTGCCGCGAAGCTAGTCCCTCAGATATGGAATGATTCATGCTATTCGCAGTCAGTTTTATTTAAAAAATTACTCAATCAACATATATTTACATCGACAGTCTGCCGTTATAATTGACTTGTCTTGGGTGCACTATGGAGTGGGTAACCCTGATTAAAATCAGGCTACCATTTACCATCGACTTGCGCTAGCCTAGCAACTGAAAACTCTGCAGCTGGAAGGACTGCATGAAATTCGCTAAAAAGTGTCTCCACATCTCTGCAACACTCGGAAATGAGCCCCCATGTCAAAAATCCTGGAATATCCCTTTAAGTTTTATTGTCCATACCTCCCATATTAACTGGTCCTCTTTGGCCCATGTCTCCAGCTCTCATCTCCTGCTCCCTCTGCTGTGAACAGAAAATACAGAAAATGTTGGTTTATGCATTTGAATTATTATATGTGTAAGCCTGTTTGTTTTGAGCATTTTAATTGGTAACATTAACTCACCCCATTAATGATACTTGTACTTTATGAGATAAGTACTGTGCAGTGATATGTAAACATCAATGATGTACATCTAGACCTAATCGTATAATTCAATGAGACAATATAACTGAAACAATATATAAGGGTCATTCCAAAATTGGAGGACATTTTACGTCCCACCCATCAAATATTAAATAATCCACATACAAAATACTAAAACATACTTCAATTTACTTGTCCTGAGACCTAATCTAAAAGAGAAAAGAATGCTTAAAAATTATTTTAAAGATACCAAATATGTCTGCAGTACCCCCCAAAATGCCATTTTCCTCTTGTCCCACCCCTCTAATGGCCAAATTGAATCTCAAATAAAACAGTTAAAATAAAATTAAAATTAAAAAATGTATTATTTGTTTCATTGCCATCTCTTGTAACTGTGGGAACATTTGTTTTAATAGACATATTTCAAATAATCATTATTATTCATGGAACATGTGTCCCACAACATGCACACAGCCCTGTTACCATAACATTTTTAGCCTGGTAGAAGAAGAAGAAAGCAGAAAACCACGTGATCCCCTGGACTTGACATCATCAAACAGTTTTCTAAAAGAATGTGTAGAGCAAATGTTTGTCTTCTCTTCGATTTTTCATATTTTTATAACATAGTTGGCCTTGATTGAATGTCTCACGCTACCTCATGCAACTCTGTTATGCAAATGATCAGAATAAGACAATTATTATTTATTTTTCCTTTACTTATTTGCATAAATAAGTTTTTCCTCTTGATTAGCAGTAACAGCCTTTACTCCTGAGATAAAGGTAACATTAGTGCGGATTTGCAACCCTGTTCCTGCAGCCCTGTTACTGTGATTAGAGTGAGTAAATAAATAAATAAATAAATAAACCAAATAAATCATGTAATAAAAATTGTACCATTGATCCGTAAGCTGAGCTAATCAAGCATTTGATTATTACCCATTATTGATGAATATGTAGCAGAAAATCAGAAAAGTGAAGATTTATTTTTCAAGAATTTTAAAGCCCAAATGTCCTCCAATTCTGGAATGACCCACATATATATGTAAATATTTCAGCAACTATCTAATCTAAACAATAAAAATCTGATCTGGACTTTATTTATTATTTAAGATTCAGTTTCTGGTCCTGGAAATAATTGTACGAAATATAGGGTATTTCCCACTAATTATCTCTCTCTCTTCGCAATAACTAAATTTCTATAAACATAACAACATTTTAGATAAATAGTGGGTGTTGATGTTATGTTGTAACTCACTCCCTCCATGTTGGGGTAGTTTGGTCTCTGCTCTGGGGCTCTCCTCTGCTCCTCCTGTTCTCGGTGTCTCATCATCTCTCCCTCTCTGCGCCTCCTCTCTTCCTCATGTCTGCAACAAAGAAAAACAAGCATTGGATCATATTTTATTAACTATATTGTTATTTTGAATAGTTGTTTTTTGTATTGGTTATACAGCATCATAAAGAATAACAATAAAAGGGGCAGTTAATCAAATTTGAATCAAGACTGAGATTCAGCATGTTCTCATGATCAGCTTGGGTGTTTTTTAAATAAAGAAATCTATGGAAATCTTTTGGGAGTAAAAGCATTTGAACCAACCTCATCTCGATCTGCTTTCTTCTTTGTAGTTCCTGATTTCGAAGTTCCTCTAACCGTCTCAGCTCCTCTTGGCGTCTCATTAGGTCTAGGAAAAGCAAAATTGTTTTAAAGAAAAGAAAATTAGTTCAATGCTACTGAAAATAACATGTATTACTGTTTAAAGGCACAATATGGATTTTTTTTTCATTAACTATCCTATCCTCAGATACAAATGAATATTTAAATGTAATATATTTATAGATAACAAAATGTGGTTTAATTGCAATCAAACAACCTTTTAGTTTTTATGTTTACATGTTTTGTTTTGGTTCTCTCAAGTTGATTATCCAATCAGAATGCAGAAATCAGATCTTCATTATGGGTTGCCAGATCTTACAACTAAAACCAGTTTAATAAAATTGGGTATAGGGCTGTGCAATTAATCTAATTTCTATTGAGATTCAGTCATTTCCAATTGTCAGACATCAGATTTTAGCATTTTTGTTAAATGATAAAATGCTAAAATGTTGATCATGTTCAGGAATTTCATATTGAGAGCTATTTTTATGAAATAAAAATAAAATAAAATAAAATAGCAAATCATAAATCAAAGTGTTTTTTTAAATGATCACACAGCCCTACTTCAGTATCAACTGTTATTTCTGTATATTGCCTGACACAGTAATAAAGTATTTTGTCAGCTTTACCTTGTCTCATTAGCATTAGTTGATGTTCATGTTTAGCTGCCTCCAGTTCTTGCTCCAGTTTCTCTTTGGCCTCCTTGATGTTTTTATCCACCTGTTCCTTCTGGTGTTTCTCCATCTCCTCCAGAGCTCTCCACCGAGACGCGTACTCAAACTCAAAAGTACCAGGCTGAGCGAAGCGGGGCTGCTGCTCACGCTCTCTGACAAAACAGAAAATAAATCATTACATTTTAATTTCAATATTCATAACTCTGTTTCTATACCATGGTGTGAGAATTCTAATGCTGGGTATAGTGCAGGTACCATATGTGCTTATGTTACCGTCAGAATCAGAATTTTGCTTCGGTTTTATGGTGCAACATTAGATAAAAATAAAATATAAATTTTGATCAAATAAAAATAAGGGCATGCATTAAAATAAAGTAAAAAAAATAGATAAATGATCAATTTGAGACAAATACAAAATACACAGTAGGGCAGGAAAACAGTGCAAAAACAGTGCAAGTAGGTCAATTAAAGTGTCACTAACTCACTATATCAGTGTGGGTCTACTTTGTAATTTGATGATACGGTAAAGACATTTATTGTTTTTTTCCTCTTGTTTTTGTTACTTAATGATGAACAAAAACATGTGAAACTGCTCACTAAAATAAATTATTTTGTAATAAAAAGCAAAAAAATGCAACAATACAATACATACAGACATGGCGTCATCAATATGAAACATTTGTAGATTATCTGGTTTATATATTTATAGATATTCCTTTTGAATTTTTACTTGAAAATACAACAAAGTTATTGTCAATCTACTGAACTAACTTAGCTACTCATTATATCAAGACAACAATTACGATTACTTTAAAATGACTTACTTGTAGTATCTTGGAGTCTTGGGCAGTATCTTTTCAGGCAGTCCATCTTCTTCATCAAACTGTTCTGAAGGCTCGACTATGACTGGGCAAGGAGTGCTGGAAAAAATGTAAATATAAAAAATTAACTTGGTGGACATTTTAATAATTAACAGCATGAAATTTAAAAATATCCAAACCCCACATCTGGAAATATCATGGTATTAGCCTCAGTAAAAAAGTGAACAACAGGGACAGGGCTTTATTTATTTTATTTTCTGCCCTACTTTAGACCTTATTAAATTCAGTTCAAATATTGTCAAAATTTAGTCTGTTTGATCCACATTTCTGTCCTCCTTTTGGTTAGTCCTTGTTTAAAACTAGTTTGACGTCTCAAACGTGAAGTCTCAAAGTCCCTGGTTCCGTTGTTACCAGGTCTAAAATGGGACCAAGCAATCCTTTTTAGGCTATGATGCTGTATTGTAAAGCCCATGATAAATTTGATAGACTAGGTATTGTTAGCAGACTATAAGCAATTTAAAAATAGTTAAATGTTACATAAACCATGAATATATAAAAAACCCAACAACGATTATTGTCACCTAAATTGTCATACTGAGACTAAATACATGACTTACTTGGTCAGTAGTAGGGCCCCTTCTGTGCACCTCTCCAAAGCTTTACGAGCCGCCACTTTATTTGCAAACTCGATGATTCCTTTCCCCGTTGGTCGCCCTCTGTCGTCTGTGATCACAATGGTTCTTTCCACTGGCCCGAACTGAGAAAAAGCCTGACAAGAGAGAACAAAAATTAACAATAGGATTTAGCATTTTTGTCTAATGTTGAAACCATTGGCAAATATGACAATAATAATAGGTTTGATTGGCATTTACTCTCCAGGTTATTTTTGTATTTCATGCGTTATACATTCACTGTCCATTCTTGATTCTGATCCTACTCCACAAACAACAAGCCGCAACTCCAAAGGGGCTTATCATTGCAATATTTTTTACTGGTCAAAATAACAATTTAAGTTTATTTTTTCAGCCCTGAAAATTATTATTATTATTAATGTTATTATTGAATATTTACCTGTTCTAAAAGTTCATTAGTGACAATAGGAAGCAGGTTTCGGACTTTGAGCGTTGCCCCGTGCGATGCCAAACGAACTCGAATCGGACGATTATTTACAAGAGTCCCATCAAGTTCAGCTTTGGCAATTTCTGCGAGGATTTTGGTCTCCTGAAAAACAAGATAGGACCAATCAATAAAATAAACTTGAACTTACAGAAAATAGGCAGAAAATGTGTACCTATATGGGCAATTAAAGAAAAGAAGCTGTAGTTAAAATATTAGTTGCATTATGTAAATATGTTGAAGCTATAAGTAGTAACAAGATCTACTATAATTGAAAATACTACAAGAGATAAATAAGTGCAAAGCCATACTGTGGAACATTCCAGGCAAACCCATTACATCTCCATGGAGATAAGCAGCTGGCAGACCCTCAACCAGAAACGTTACAAAGTGGAGCTTTAAACACACTTTAGTGTATAGATGTCATCATTTATGTCAATTGAAACGAGAGGTTGCCATTCAAATAATATAAGTATAATAAATAAGAGTCCCAATATACAATACTAACAAATTATAGCATTAGCAGATTCCAACTTAGATTTTAAAATGTATTTCTTAATAGTACAAGCAGGACCACTGGTAGAACAGTATTGATCCAAAAGATATCAACAAAACAATCGATACTGGTCGCCTCTATGTATGTTGTATGATTTGATATTTCACCAATTATAAATAAAACTACAATTACATTCCAATTGCAGTAACTACTCACCAATCGTAGTAATCCAAAACCTCTTTCTTTGTTTATGAATACCTCTTCAATTTTCCCATATTTTGCAAAAAGCTGAATGAACTCCTCCTCGGTAATATCTGAAGAAAGATTGGCCACGTACAGTCTCGATCTCTGCGTAAAAGTTTTCTCCCCTGGTTTCCTAAAACAGCTTATGTCTAAAGTCATTTCTCTCGGTCCTTCATCTGAGTTTGCTTCTTCCTCGGGACTCTCTTCTTGCTCTGTGTCCGGGGGAGAGGACTGTTTGGGGGGATTGTCTTTGTTCGATGCATCGGGCTGCTCCGGAGCTGGGGAATCCGTTTTCGCGTCCTCTGTAGCCGGGTGAGGGGACGCGCTTTTCGGGGTGCTTGGATCCGGCGTATTCCGATTAGACATGTTTGATTTAAACTGTTATACTGACAAATATGTTAAAATAAGTTTGTTTTAAGGGAAAAGGGGGCAGGGTTGCACCTCCAGAACACGCAGTGGACAATAACATTAGCTTGAAAAATGGCACAAGTTGCGCACGCAGTTTGATTCTTCTTCGTAGGGTTTGAAATGAGAAAGCGCCATCTATAGACAAGGAGCGCGCCACACAATATAAATTCAATTATTTTATTGATAATAATAATAATAATAATAATAATAATAATAATAATAATAATAATAATAATAATAATAATAATAATAATAATAATAATAATAATAATAATAATAATAATAATAATAATAATAATTTTGTTGTTTACTTTTCATCACATAACTTATTTTTATTTCCATTAGCAATTAAAGAGGGACTAAAATGTGACATAGCCTATCATTTGTAATCATTGAAGCTGCACTAAGTATTGATTTGTTTTTTTGTAACTTTTTATTTTACTAATGTATAATCATGAACATTATGAAACTGCACTGTCCCCATTCAAATAAATGAATCGAATGTAATTTAATAGGGCGTTCTGGACACTAAAGACATTTTACTTATCAATAAGGAACACTACACAACAAATGCTGTTAAACTGTTTAATTTTTGTACAAGATAAGATTAGAATTGAACCAAAATATGTGTAACTTTTCAAACAAACTTAAAGTAGGATATCTATAATACCAGTCAGGTAATTTTCAAATAATGTCATAAAGTATAATAATACACAGAAATTCAGACTGCATACCCAACTTGAATAAACCATATAAAATTAATGCAATTACAGCCTTTTAACTTTATAGTAACAAAAAAACAACATTTCTGATATGAATTATGCCTCATCCTCCGGTCTCCCATCTAGATTTCCTAGTTCTGCTTCTCCTGTGTTGAAAGAAGAACTGTTATTTTCAGTCATCTCCAATTGTTTGAGAATGTCTTCATCAGTCCCTTCAGCTCTGCCGTGACAGGTGTGAACCTTGAGTTTTCCTGGCCGCTCAAATCCTTCTCCACAGTCCTCACAAATATAAGGCAGCACTTCAAAATGCTTTCTCAGATGGTGGGTGAGATCATTGGAGGATCTAAATTGCTTGTCACAAATTTCACAGTCATATGGTTTATCTGTGTGAATTTGGATGTGTTTTTTGGCGTTGTGTTTCCATGTGAAAGTCTTGGAGCAGAAATCACAGCCATATGGTCGATCTCCAGAGTGAATGCGCAGGTGGCGTCTTAAACCACACGAAGAGGAGTAATTCTTCCCACATTTGCTACAAGGAAACATGGCAGACCAAGCAGATCTTGATCCAATGTTGATTTGATTCTGAAAAAAGTCAAAATCAAGTCTTAGAAAAAAGCAGATGGCATAAAGAAGCAGACTATACACTGAAGGCATTCAGCTCCAGTCAAATGAAGCTCACCGAGGTTAGCAGTTATAGGAGCGAATACGGAGCCACATACATATTAAGAATAGAAATTTATTTACGGACGAAATAGCAAAATAAAAACAGCAGGATTATGTATAGCGGGTTAATACAAACATTTTACACTCAAAATGACAAGGCTCACAGTAGTGACAGAGAGAGGTGATGATTTTTCAATTGAAGCCAGAGTCAATGGAGCCAGAAACGCAGGAAATGTTTATATATATATATATATATATATATATATATATATATATATATATTAAGGATGTCAACAATTAATCGATTAACGATTTTGTCGATTAAGACGTTGGTCGAACAAAATGCATTCATTGTAATTAATCGCTAATCGCGAACACCGCACCCGAGTGGTCACGAAACAAGGCAACCGCACACCGCGCTGCGCCAAGCTTGACTCACAGCCGGCTGCAGGCGCCAACGGCACTGCTCAGCAGCCCTGGGTGTACGCGCGAGGCGAGATCGAACCGCGGCGCCCAGGAATGCGCTGCAACGTGCCGCTGCTGGTCCTGCGCGGCCGGCCCACGGCCCGGGCCCCGAGCCACAAACCAGCCGCACGAAACCAGCAGCGGCACGCAGCGGCCCAATCCTGGTCCAGTCCTGGTCCAGTCCAGGTCCAGACCCGGTCCAGTCCCGGTCCAGTCCAGGTCCAGACCTGGTTTAGTTCTGGTCTAGACCTGGTCCAGTCCACGTTTAGTCCTGGTCTAGTCTCTTAGCCAATCAGGACAGAACACAATGTTACACTATAAAAAAAAACGTTACACTAAAAAAAAAAAAAAAATCCGCGAACCGCGATAGAGCGAGGGTTTACTGTATTTTGTTATTCAGCATCAATACATTTGTCTGCTTTTTACTAAGGAATAATTAATACAGGAAATAAAATATAATAATACTATGATACAGTATATTTATGACTCAGTGTTATGTATACTATAGCTTATATTCTTAAAGACCCTATTGAAACACTAAAATTCAGGTGAAAAATGCCGCTTATCAGTTAATCGATCGATAAGGTCAATCAACTATCAATTAATGAATTAATCGATAATTTGCATCCGTAATATAATTATATATATATATATATATATATATATATAATTAGTATATATACACATACACACACACACATACATACACACATATATATGTATATATACATACAGATAGAAAACATCAACAGATCAGTGGCAAATGCAATATTTTTGTATTTTTTTAATCTGTATTTTTACATTTGATAACTTCTTGCTATATTATAATGTACCGTATTTTTCGGAGTATAAGTCGCCAAAAATGTGTAATGAAGAAAAAAAAAAAAGACATAATGTATACTATAAGTTGAACTTTTTGGGGGAAATTTATTTTATAAAATCAGAGAACAGGAACCAGAATTTCATCTTGAAAGGCATGTATTTCAATTTGAAAGGCAATAGTAATAATAACAGAATTGAGAACTACAGCCTGTTAACGTAACATATTAATATCTTACATTAACAAATAACTATAAAATAAATAACTAGGGATGCACCGTTACCCCTTTTTTTAAAAACTGATACGAGTGCGAGTACAATCATTTCAGTACTTGCCAATACTGAGTACCGATACCCATATCATCTTCATCGTGTTCATCTGAACAATAAGCTGGACTGGACTCATAACACAGACGCACTGTACAGGAAGGGCCAGAGTCGGCTCTATCTCCTGAGGAGACTCAGGTCTTTTGGAGTGAGAGGGCCACTCCTGAAGACCTTCTATGACTCTGTGGTGGCATCAGCCATCCTGTACAGTGTGGTCTGCTGGAGCAGCAGCATCACAGAGAGGGAGAAGAAGAGGCTGGACAAGGTCATCAAGAAGTCCAGCTCTGTCCTGGGCTGTCCTCTGGACTCAGTGCAGAAGGTGGGGGACAAGAGGGTCCTGGCTAAGGTCACCTCTATGCTGGACCATGAGTCTCACCCCCTGCAGGACGCTCTGTCTGCTCTGGAGAGCAGCATCAGTGACAGACTGATTCACCCTCGCTGTGTGAAGGAGAGGTTTCGCAGGTCTTTCCTTCCTGCTGCTGTCAGACTGTACAACGAACACTGTTAATGTCATTCAACTTATCTGCACTTACAAATATTCAACTATAATCCAGAGTCTATTTTTAGGTCTAGTTTTAAATTATCCTAGGCCATTATTTATTTATTTATTATATTGTTCTGTTGCATGTTACTTTTTCGTGCTGTTCTTGATCTGTGCGTTGCAACACTGGAATTTCCCCACTGTGGGACTAATAAAGGCATATCTTATCTTATACTTTTTAACCCCCACCCACCATAAATAAATAAATGGAAATGCAGGTTTTAGTTTTATTCTCATTATAAGTTATGCATAGTTACCACTTTGCAAACAGTGAAAACGCTTCATCTATCCACTGAGCTGTCAAGACTTAAGAGCGACATTGGGCTGCTGCTCCAAATATCAGTGGTGAAACTTACGGACTTGATGTCACATACCAGCGACTTCACGTGAGTCCTGACGCCATCGAAAACGTTAGGCAACATCACGTCTGTAATGAAACGGCGACTGGGTAGCTCGTATCTGGGCTCGAGGTCATCTGTCAGTCGCTGGAATCCAATATCGTCCACAACTGAAAAGGGCTGGTCGTCTAGCGCAATATACTCGGTAAGTGCCTCGGTTATTTTTTTTATTTTTTTTGCCCGGGGGCTATCTCTGGACATTTTCTCCTTCTTCTTTAACCCTTCAGATAAAGTTGGCTGGTGTTGGCTTGCCTGGTTTACACCTGACCATATCAGAAGTGAGATATGGTGTGGAAGCCACCTTCGAAATATCTCGTACCGGAGGTGTGGTTTACGATTGCCAACGGCCGTTTATTGGGCATTACGAATGTCTATCATTTGGCGTACACGTAGCCCATAGCCAATCATGTCAGTTGTCAGTTCAAACTACAAGCTTCCGTTTGTCACGTAGTACGCATCACCGTCTTTCCACCCCTCCCCGCTCTCTGATTGGCTCCCAGAATCGGGAGAGCTCGCTTGCCATAGTTGCCAGGCTGTCTTTCAGATCGGAACAAACGAAAGCAGCCTGGGATTTCCCAGGTTAGGTGTTGGCGGCTATTAGCCTTGATGAATTCGGCGTATTCGCCAGCATGGCATGTTGGAGTTTGAGCATTTTTCTCTGGACACTGGACAAGTACTTTGTACTCTTTGTCTCCCCCTATGCATTTAAGATTGGTAAAACAACAAATGGCATATTGATCGTAACAGTTATGGTGCGTTGTGTCGTGTAGTGGTATCGGTGCATAGTATCAGCCAATGGTTGACGAGTACGAGTATATTAATCAAGTATCCGGCCGATACCCGATATCGGTGCATCCCTATAACATACCGTAACAAGTTTCCAGATAACTATAAAATAAATAACATACTTTATGCTCAATTACTTGCTTTTCAACAAACTCATGGAAACTGTCTACCGTGGCTTGGAAGTCTGCTGGCAGTTTTTGGGACATCGTTGTCTGTGCTTTGATAGAGAGGCGGTTGCGTTGGATGAAACGATGACACCAAGATGGTCCTCCCGCAAAGTCATTTATATTCAGCGCCTTGGCCACTACCTGGGCGTGGAGACGTAACTGCACTGTTGACAAGCCTCTCCCGGCAGCACGTTGTTCAAGCACCCATTTCTTAACTTGTTCCTCTAGCTGTGGCCATCTAGCTTTTAGCCCACGATTAGCCTTTTTTGTTTTCTGCATTGCAGTTAGAGTGTCCTCCGCTTTTCTCCAGTTCCTCACAAGTTTCTCGTTCACTCCAAACGTTCTGTCTGCTGCTCGATTGCCATTTTCGGCTGCATATTTCACTACATGCAGCTTGTAATGTGCAGAATATGATTTTCTTTTTGGGGCCATTTCTGTTCGGTCTTGTCAGTTGTCCTTTTACGTTTGTTTACATTTTCTGCTGCTACTATTACTTCTGTAGCAGGAATAGTAGTAGCAGATACTGGCACACAAGCCTACAGCGCCCTCTCCTGGCTGTCACGTGCGGCTTATAGTCTGAAATATACGGTTAAAAAATAAGATTCAAGATTACAAGATTGTTTACTTGTCATTATGCAGGATCAACACAATCTCAACAATGCAATGAAATGCTTTGGATCAAAAGAACCTGCTGACTCACTTAGATAGTCAAGACTTTTAAAAATATAAGTGAAAAAAGTAAACAATATAATAAAAATATGTAATAAAATATAATAAAATACAAAGGTACAGGTAGGATTAAATAAGGTGTAAGTAGAGAATTTCACAGGTGGTAATACCGCTCAAAAGAATTTCGTATTGCACATAATATAATAAATAAAATAAAAATAAATTATAATAAATAATAATAAATAAAAGAAAAAAGAAAATCCGTTATTTTATTGAAATCCCATCGACTGTATTATTATTATTATTATTATTATTATTATTATTATTATTATTATTAGTAGTAGTAGTAGTAGTAGTAGTAGTAGTAGTAGTAGTAGTAGTAGTAGTAGTACTTGTAGTAGTAGTAGTAGTAGTAGTAGTAGTAGTAGTAGTAGTAGTAGTAGTAGTAGTAGTAGTAGTAGTAGTAGTAGTAGTGATCAAAGGAGAAGTTTAGTTTGTCAACTGGACAAAGTTTGTTTGGTTGAAAACGTTTCGCCGCTCATCCGAGAGGCTTCGTCAGCTCTGGCCCTCATGCTGTTTCAACCAAACAAACTTTGTCCAGTTGACAAACTGAACTTCTCCTTTGATCATGGATTCTACCTGGACGACTGAGGGACTTTTCACGCATAGTAGTAGTAGTAGTATTTACGATTGAAAATGTTTTATCATGTTATACCAGCAGGGGGCAGTATTTTTCTGTGTATGGGTTTCAGGCTCGTGGATCTCACAAAATGCGGAAACAAAACCACGCTATTTTGTTATCGTCTTCATTATCGATCAAATAATATAAAATGCATGCTTATACGCCCATAACAACCCAATTTTCTCTGTATTCGAGCCACATTTTTAATGCATTCGCTCCCCATTGATTCTCATTGGACAAAGCCTCGTATCTCCTGCAGGTAATGCTAGCTAAACAGTATATTTACTACACTGCTCGCTTTAATTACAATACTAAACACTTCTAAATAAAGTATTGTGGAAGAATTTGTTGTAAAGTAGTCATAATTGTTGTAATAGACGTGTTATTACAATAGACATGTTTTGTCAGTTAAAATCAGTAGCCTATGGTAGTTGTATAGTGATAGTTCTAGTAAAATTACAGCATCTGGGTCAGTTTTCTGCAGTATTTACTCAAAAGTCATATTTCTTTTAATTAAATAAAGATTTTGGTTAACCTTACTAAAATCATGATGAACTGTTGTCAAGTTAAATCGCTTAAATCGTGCTTGAAACGTTTTTTAAAGTTATTTTTTGTTATTTTATTGCTCTAGATCAAAATAAATGAATACAAATAAACAATAGCTAGTAACGGTGTAAAAATAACACTATTCAATTAATTCTTGATTAAGAACACTGGCTCATAGTTTCTAAAACAAGTATTAGTTGAGGATGGCATTTTAATTACTTAAGTGCCACATCAATAATATATTATTCAATTCATAATATTTCCTTTTTTTTTTTTCTAACGGGTAAAAGAACCACTGATTGATCCATCTTCTTCCACTTCTCCAGGACTTTTTGCACCCTTCTCAGACACCTCCTCCTGTTCCTCACTGTGGGATCCAGAAACATTCCCAGTCTTTCCAGCTTGTCCTAGTTCCTCTCTGGCTCCCTATACTGGTGGGACATGTCCAAAACTCCTCCACATGAAGTTAACCAAGAGGTAGCATCTGTATCTCAAAGTGACTCCAAGCAAAATTTGGACCCAAGATCTCCCACAATGTTTACCTGTGACAAATGTGGAAAAAGCTATGCATCTGCTGGCTCTTTAAGACATCATCAAAGACTACACAGCGGAGACAAGCCCTACAGTTGTGATTTCTGTGGTAAAACTTTTGTAGGAGGCGGCGATTTGACCAGACATTTGAGAGTCCACACTGGCGAAAAACCTTTTAAATGCGAGATATGTGACAAGACTTTTATCTCATCCAACACGCTGACGGTTCATTTCAGACACCACACCGGGGAGAGGCCGTATTGTTGCGAAGAGTGTGGAAAATCTTTTATTCAATCTTGCGAACTAAAAAACCACATGAGGACGCATTCGGGAGAGAAACCATTTAAATGTAATGATTGTGGCAAGACCTTTACGCATAGGGTTAGCTTAAAAACCCACGAAGCTGTGCATTCGGGTGAGAAACGCTACAATTGTGACGAATGCGGTAGGCAATTTGCTGCGGTTGCTAATTTAGTTAAGCATAAACGAACCCACTCAGGTGAAAAACCGTATTGTTGCAATATTTGTGGGAAAAAATTCAGACAACCAGGCCAAGTCAAGACTCATCAGCTGACCCATACTGAAGACAAGCCTTTTGACTGTGATCATTGTAATAAGAGTTTTAAAAGTGCCACTGCGTTAAAGATTCACCAGGGGAGGTATAAAAAGGAGGTAGCGATAGCGTGTGAGTTATGTGGTAAATTGAGTTATTCTGCAGATAGTGTGTATTATCATAAAAGGAGGTATCATCCGGAATACTACAAGACTGGAAATACAAATGTGAAACTTGAGGAGGAAAAGATGGTAGAATTAGAAAAACACTAAGCTATATCAGATTTTGTTTACACGTGAGATTATTAAAGGTCCTATATTACACAAAATTGACTCTTGTGAATTTTAAGTCATGTTATAATGTTGTGTCTTCATCAAAAACAGACCTGGAGTTGTGTTTTGTTTCATTCATGTTTGAGTAATCCCTATTATTAGTTAGTAGGGCTGGGTATCATTAAGAAGTTGCCATTTTAATTATCAAAACAGCGAAAATGTCAAATGTGTTGCATAAAAAAAGTTTCCTTCCTCCAAACAAGAAACAAAACTAGCACTGCAACAAAATAATTTAGTAAAATATACCCAAAAAAAAGTCTTACTGTATCTCGTATATAACTATATAACTGTCTTACTAGATACTGTATCATTACATTAAATGATACCTCAATACGTAGGCCACAATACGATACCTATCTCTTAGTGAGCTTACGATTTGATATGATTCAATAAGATATATTTCAATAAAAAATAAAGGCTAAATCAAGGCTGTGATACTTAAACTCTTTGTTAAACCACTTTTTGTGCAAAGTGAAAATGAAACACGCCCATTTTAATCAACAAAACAGTGAAAATGTAAAATGTGCTGCATAAACAAGTTCCCTTTCTCTGAACAAGCAACAAAAGTAATTTATACCAAAATATACTCTTGGCAGTATATTGATACAGCAGCCCACGATATCGATACTGTATCATCACATTGACAGAATATATTGATATTTCAATATTTTTGCACACCATTATTAGTCTGTCTAGCTCTTCAAAGCTAAAAAAGGCTCAAAATGTTCCACCACATTTTCAGTTTGAGAGAAGAACTCAGCCTAAACATGCAGGTCATGTGTGATTGAAACAAAACACAACTCCAACTTCTCTGTTCTTCTCTGAAACAGAAAACACTCTGTTCCACCTTGTGATGTCATATGGTAATATAGAGGAAGTGCTCCACTGTGTTTTTAAACGTCATATAGCTTCACTAGAATGATAATTTGGATAATTTCAGCCCTGGAATTTCTGATCTCTACTAAACATAAAATACATTAACTTGAAAACTACCACTACATGACATCACAAGGTGGAACAGAGCATTTTTAGCTTTAGACACGTCAACAGACTAATAATGTGATTACTCAAACATGTGTGAATGAAACAAAACACAATTTCAGATAAGGTCCAGAAATTAGTTGTGCTTTTAACCATGGCTACTTAAATTACTATTACTATGACTTACTATTTAAATGCCATAGATTTCTGGTGACACAGACAATTCTTATTTGAGTGGCTTAAATTTGATTCCAATTTTGTTGGAAAAAATATCTTATTACCAAACAAAAGATGCATAATTAATAATGAAAATAAAGAAGCATGTTGTCGTTTTTTTAAATCTCTTGTAACAACACATAAAACTGAACCACACCGACTAACGAAGGCTAATGCGGAACTAAACAGGCTCGAAAAGAGACTAATCACATGTAACATACGCTAAATCTTTATTTTGTGGTTTATAAAAGTTACTCTGAGAAATTAAATAGAAAAACAGAACAGCGAAAATACCTTATTCTCGTTGATTCCGACGTATATCCGGTTTAGGGCTGAGAAATACTGCCACCTAGCGATTATTTACTTTTACTACATTTGCTTTTTAACCATAGACTGTATAGAATATTTATTCATACAGTCTGACTTGAAATAATTATAATAATGATAATAGGCGCTTTGTGTTACATTTTGTATGAAAAGCGCTTTATACATATTGTTTGTTTGATTGATTGATTGAATAAAATTGGTTAAATATGTTGCATTTACGTTTTAGATTAGAATGTGATGATGCCATAATTTCAGATGGAGGTGCCTGGCCTATGTAACTCTAAGGGAGATTCCTTGTTTTTGAAAGAAATATCCAGAATTATAATCCTCAAACGTTGAACCTTCTCATTATTTGTTAAGGATTGGTTCAATTTTCACAAACTTGTCATATTAATCTTACATCTTAAAATCCAACAATTATGTCTTCGGGGTTGAATAATGGCACCACGAAATGTAAAAATAATTGAACTTTTGTTTATTTATTCTGACAGAGAAGACTTTGAACTTTGTGCCAGTTTTTGTTTCATGTGGATTACAGAAATATTAACCATTAACCAGGTCAACAAATCTACAATCTGACAGTTAAACAGCAAATTCCACCATTTGAAACACAACCTACAGACTGATTCTTGAAATATTTACTGGTATGTTTATTGGTTTTGACACAATGATGCCGTTATTAATTACATAATCAAACAACTTTTTCCCATAAAGGTTTAAGTGCTCTCATACAAATTGTGAAAATTACAAAAATAAAAGCAGTTGTGATAGAACATGCCTCTTTGAATAAATAATAGTCATATATTATCACAGTATAACAAGCCTTCATAATCTTTTATTTAACTTCCTCATGGTGGTAGTTGAATGCCATACTGCGGAACATTCCAGGCAAAGCAATAACATCTTCATAGAGACAAGCAGGTGGCAGACAAACCATCAGGAAAGTTACCGATTGCATCTTTATGGTGGGTTAAAGAGATAACTTTAAATATGTAGCATTTTTGTTTTAGTTGGATACAGACCCACCATATGCAATGAGGTATCAACCATAAACAGGCTTAAAAAAAATGCACATTTGCACTAAAATTTGCACTTTTCTGGTGGAGGCTGACCATTTACTTATCTTAATGGAGATTGCTTTATGTTGGATTACAGCTTTGCCTAATGTTCCAGATTAAAGCATTAAACTTGACGAAAAAAGCAGGTGACATTACCAAACCAAGTTACAGCTCAGATTCGCAGAAAGGTGATCAGAATTTGCAATACAAATATCTGTAAAGGTTAATAAATCCAATACCATGAACCATTTAAGGCAAAGCAACATCTCCATAGTAGGGCTGAGTATCATTCAGAATTTGCTGATACGATACATACCTCGATACATAGGCCAAGAAACAATACATCTCGATACAGTGATCTTACGATTCAATATGATAAATTTCAAATCAATTCAATACGATTCAATAATAAATAAATGCCAACTCATGGCTGTGATACTAAAAGTCTTTGTTAAACCACTTCTTGTTTTAATCATCGAAACAGTGAAAATGTCAAATGTGTTGCATAAACGAGTTTCCTTCCTCTGAACAAGCAACAAAACTGTAATGCTGTGACAAAATAATTTAGAAAAAATACGATAATGGTGAACGATACGATATGTCAATATTTTTGCACAACCCTACTCCATAGTAACAAACCTTCACCAGAAAAGTTACATAGTGTGTACCTTTAAATACCATTTTTCAATAATTAATTTACAAATCACCTCATACGTATTGCAAAAAAAAAAAAAAAAAAAAATCACATTTAAATTTTGATTTCAACTATTTCCATATTGTCCTCTTCTGTTTTCATGTCAGGCTCTGGTTTCACATCTTCTGACTCTTGGATACAAACGTGTGTATTTAGCTTGACTTTGCTCTTAAACCTTTTACCACACGTTTTGCAGGTGAGTGCTTTATTTCCATCGTGAGTCCTTTTATGCTCGTTCAAACTGTAGTTGAATGAAAAAGTTTTATTACAAACGTCACACGCAAACGGTTTGAGTCTCGTGTGCGTAACTTCGTGTCTTCTCAAAATCGTCATTCGCGCAAACCTCTGTCCGCACTTCTCGCATGCGAAAGGTTTCTCTCCCGTGTGTGTGAGCATGTGTCTCTTAAGATCTCCAGAAAGCCTGAAACTTTTACCACAAACTGCGCAATCGTAAGGCTGTTCCCCGGTATGAACGCGAACATGGGTTTTCAAATCGGTGGCCCACGCGAAAGTCTTGGCGCAAAATTCACAGCTGAAGGGTTTTTCGCCTGTGTGGACTCTCAAATGTCTGGTCAGATCACATTGTTGGAAGAAGCTTTTCTCACAGTATTCACAGATAAAAGGTTTGACTCCGCTGTGTTGGAGTTTGTGTCTCTTTAAGTGTCCCGCTGTGGAGTAACTGGCTTCACATTCGTCACAGGAAAACATGGTCTGTATATACTGGGAGTTCTGATGTTTGCCTTGAAAGAAAAAAAAAAAAAGAAAAAAAAAAGAAAAGAAAAGGAAAGAAGAATATATATGACAACAACTAGAATGCTAACATGCACTTAATGATTATCAGGCAATAAAACAATTCATATTAGATGCAGACAGGTCAAATAATAAAAAATCAAAATCAGGTACGGAGCCTTTAACTTCATTAGAGTAGTGACAGAGTACATTATCTTGATTATCTTATTCACATTACAAAATCTGCATATTAACAATAATTATTTAGTATTTTGAGTGTTAATGTTTCATTAATTTCACGTATTTATTTATTTCAAGTAGATAATGAACACAATAAGTAAATACACCTGTATCGAGTACACTTAATGTTCATTTCACTTTTTTTTCATTAATTTAATGTATTTATTTATAATGAACACAAGTATACATCTATCCAGTGCACTTAACATTAATTTCACTTTTTTTTCTTATTTAAGTTGGAAAAGGAGTGAGAAGAAAAAACTTATTAAATCCCACCCTTGTGCTCACTTAGAACATGTGTCATAATGAACATAATGTCATCTAAAAACAATTAATAAATGTATTGGGCATTCATTAACATTTCTGTGCTGTATTGAGGGCTTAAACTTGGCCCAGAAGCACATATGTGTGTTAACAAATTGTGCAAACTAGTAAGAATATTATGCAAAAAATGCAAAACCTGTACAGTGTTATATTTAGTGTAAATACAGCCTAATAATCCCTGTGTACTAAAACAAAGGCCTGTTTCAATAAGACTAGCCGCTAACGCTAAATACATACCTTTTATTCTCCGTTTCCTTCTTCTAGCGACGATCAGCGACTAATTTTAAACAACTGACCACACGAAAGTTACAGTGCATGAATAAATATTAAATAAAGTTAAATAATCGTGTTATTTGAGGTTTGTTTAGCGAGAGCGGAACTTCTTGTATTGTCAGGACGAGCGCTTCCGTGTTGCTGCCACCTACAGTACAAACAAGGAATAGACAGAAAAAAACAAATCAAATTTAATTAATACATATAGCTGCAAGCAGCAATGTGGGGCCAAGCACCGAAGGTGCATGTAGGCCTCAGCATGTAGGCCGCATGCAGGGTCTGACAGGGTCTAACAGAGTCTGACAGGGTCTAACAAGGTCTGACAGGTTCTAACAGAGTCTGACAGGGTCTAACAAGGTCTAAGAGTCTGACAGGGTCTAACAGAGTCTGACAGGGTCTAACAGGGTAGGTAGACCCTGTCAGACTCTGAAACAGGGTCTAACAGGGTAGGTAGACCCTGTCAGACTCAGAAACAGGGTTTAACAGGGTCTAACAGAGTCTGACAGGGTCTAACAGAGTCTGACAGGGTCTAACAAGGTCTAACAGAGTCTGACAGGGTCCAACAGAGTCTGACAGGGTCTAACAGGGTAGGTAGACCCTGTCAGACTCTGAAACAGGGTCTAACTGAGTCTAACAGGGTTTAACAGGGTCTAACAAGGTTTAACAGATCAAAGACACATCAAAGACAGATCGGTTGCTAGGTGCGTTGCTAGGCAATTCCTGAAAATTCCTGCAACTTTGACCTGCTGGTGGCACTAGACGGTTGGGGCTGGGGGTCTATAAATCGCTGTGGGTAATGAGGAGACTGGCTTTTTTAACAGATGGTTCTAGGGGTTGCCATGGACTCCCATGGCGAAAAGAATATAAAATAATAATAAGAATCAGGAGACCAGACACATCAAAGGAAAGATCAAAGGATTGCTAGGCAACGTCGCTAGGCAACGCAGTACAAACACTATAGGGTGCCTCTAGCACCTACGGTGCTTTTCCCCTAATAAGAATCAGGAGACCAGACACATCAAAGGAAAGATCAAAGGGTTGCTAGGCAATGTCACCAGGCAACGCAGTACAAACACTATAGGGTGCCTAGCCTAGCACCTACGGTGCTTGTCCCCTAATAATATAAATAATTAATGTAAATAAATTATATGTCATAAAAATATATATGAGAGAAAGTGAGGTTTTATTGTTTTATGTAAATTATAAATATATAGATGGATAAATATTTAACCAAGAATTTGCATAATAGCGATTATTTTTTTATTTTTTTTGTGGCAGGTATTTTTCAAGAACTAGAAGCCAACTAGGAGTTCATTTTAACTAATGATGGTAGTTGTAATATTTTAAAAGTTCAGGGTTTAGGCTATTAAATAAATTAAATTCAAATCGATGTCTTGACTGGGAACAAATATCAGTGTTGTTTATGGGTTTCTTTCTAAAAATGACCAAAAATATCAGACATGTAATTTAAATATACAATTTTATTAGCAAGCTGTTTAGATACAGTATGTGAGAGCTAAACGCCCCAGTTTAAACTTGGCAACATTTAACATGGCAAAATTGTAAACAGCCAAAAACTGAAGTTTGGGATCTATGTGTCTAAGAAGTGACATTATTGCAGAGCTTTCTCTTTATCACAACAGCGATGCTACTATACAGTAAAATAAAATAAAATATATATAAATAAATTAACTTTGAGTGCTTGATTTGTTTGGTAAAAACTTTTAAAGTACACTTTTGAACCAGTACCATTATACAGTGAATGGGAAGCCAGTGCATTTTGTCAGAATGTATTGATAATTTGCCCCTATAATTTATGAAAAAGTTAAATTAATATCACTAAAATAATCTGTTCCAGCAAAATGTCTTTTCCTTCAGTCATCAGTACAGCAAGCATACCAGTGAACACACTTGTAACCTGTTTTATGCCAGATGCCCTACCTTGTCCCATATAATGTTTCTGGAGTTCGATGTCAGTGAGGAAGCTGGAAGAAAATCTTATCTTTCTCCATTTAAATTTGTGTTTTGTTGCTTCTAGTTTAGAATTTTAAAACATGCCATTTCAAGCAAAACTAATAAGTGCTGATGTTCCAGTATTCCTGTAATAATTATATGGTATTTTAAAAAACTTAACCCATTGAAATCAAAACAGGAATCAAGAAATATATCCAACAGGAATATATCAATCAGGAATTTCTCTAAATGTTTAAAGGCCCTGTACTGGATTTTTACTGCCTTAAAGATGTGGAAAAACAGAACTAGTTCATTTTAAACAGTTTGCAGTGGTCCAAAGTTAGACAGCTCATAAACATGGGGACAAAAATCAGGTACAGGGCCTTTAAAGGGATATGCCACCCCCAGGTCAAACTTGGGCATCTCCCCACAGTCCAGAGACTAAAATAAGTGGTGGAAAGCGTTTTCCTGCTCACCCAGCCATTGTCCGAGTCTGTCGCCACTGACCGCCGCGGTATCTGCAGCTCCTCCGCCTTAGACTGGAGTCTAACGTCGCCAGAGAAAGATTTCGGCCAAAAGGAATTAATTTGCTCGATGCGTTTCCCAATTACTTTCTGTGTAGTGCGCATTCATATCGAGTGCAAATAAATGTGCAAATCAACACGGAGAGCTTGACTTGGTCATTTTGGGTGGGAACTATTTTCCAGTGCGGAAGAATACAGCCGAATCGCGCACCACGTTGTGCAACAGGGGAACTCCCTTCCCGGTGCGTAACTGGGATTCCCCTGGCAGCGTGCTGCGTGATTCGGCTGTATTCTTCCGCACTGGAAAATAGTTCCCACCCAAAATGACCAAGGCAAGCTCTCCGTGTTGATTTGGACATTTATTTGCACTCGATATGAATGCGCACTACACAGAAAGTAATTGGGAAACGCATCGAGCAAATTAATTCCTTTTGGCCGAAATCCTTCTCTGGCGACGTTAGACTCCAGTCTAAGGCGGAGGAGCTGCAGATACCGCGGCGGTCAGTGGCGACAGACTCGGACAATGGCTGGGTGAGCAGGAAAACGCTTTCCACCACTTATTTTAGTCTCTGGACTGTGGGGAGATGCCCAAATTTGACCTGGGGGTGGCATATCCCTTTAACTTCATTAGGAAATAGTGACAGGGTCCATTTTCCTGTACATTTCACAAAATCTGCATAAAACTAATTATTTTGTATTTTGAGCGTTAATGTCATATGTTGGGGATCTGACTTATAGAAATCAATCCTCTGGCTCCTCTTTGATCTTAATATTTAAAAATTCCTGCTCCTCTGGATCTGACTCCTCTTTCATTTCTTTTTTCACAACAGTTTGAAATGCTTCCTGGTTTTCTTCTTCTTCTAACTCAGACTTAAGATTTTTAAGTTTTGGATCAAGTTTTCCTTCTTGATCTTCCTCCGAATCTTCCGACTCTTCCAAATCGGACCCATCCTTGACTTCCTGTTTAACTACAGTTTCAGTCTCCCCACTTGATTTCTGCTCCCCGGAAACGCCTTCAGCAGCTGGTTCCTCTTCACTTTTAACTTGCTTCTCGGACGACTCCTCTTCTTCTTGTTTGGCATCTTTTTGCTGTTTTGATTTGAACCTTGAAAAGTTCCTAATTGGATTGGGATTTTGGGGCTTGCATTCCGGATGGTACCTCCTCATGTGGTAAGCGTAGGTCCCTCTTGTGTGGCTAATCTTACCGCATATTTCACATGGTATTACCGTCTCTTTATTGTGTGTAGTTTTGTGTGCCGCCAGCAAATATGACGTCCTAAATGTTTTTTTGCATTGATCGCAATTGTAGGGTCGTTCACCAGTATGTAAACGGATATGCTCTTTATAATGTGTGCTTCGGATGAAAGTTTTCCCACAGAATTCACAACTGTACGGTTTTTCTCCTGTATGAAGTCTTTTGTGCATGTCAAGTGTGTACGAATGCGCAAACATCTGGCCACAATCTTCACAAGAGTAGGGTTTCTCTCCAGTGTGAATTCTTTCGTGAATTTTAAGTTTCTCCTCACGCATAAATGTCTTCCCACATTCATTACATTTGAAAGGCTTCTCCCCCGAATGTATAATCATGTGTCTTCGAAGATCATGATTCTGAACAAACGCTTTATCACAAACTTCGCAGCTAAAAGGTCTGTTTCCTGTGTGGATTTGAATGTGGAGTTTGAGTTTCCGAGCCGTGGCGAATTCCTTGTGGCACAGATCACATCCGAAGGGTTTCTCACCGGTGTGGACCCTTAAATGTTTAGTCAAATCGTGATTCCAGTAAAACGATTTTCCACAGAATTCACAGCTAAAGGGCTTGTCCCCCGTGTGAAGGCGCTGGTGGTTTTTGAGGTTGGTTGGGGTGGAGTAGCTCTTCCCACACTGGTCGCAGGGAAACATGGTGAAGGTGCAATTGACAAGATGGATCCAGGTTAATTTTTGCTTTTAATCTACGAAGGAAAAGCAGAGACAAAGCAATTAGCTATAAACTCAGTACAGCTATTAAAAATCAAGTTAAAGTTGTTTGTTCAAAATCTACTCATTGAAAAATAATATTAATGAGCAAATTAAATTTAAAAATACAATAGAAACTGTCCTTTAATATCTATTTGGTCTATAGATGCGTGAAGAATCCCTCAGTCGTCCAGGTAGAATCCATGATACAAGGAGAAATTCAATTTGTCAACTGGCTTCGTCAGTTCTGGTTCGAGTGCTGGTTAGACACTGCTTATATCTAGCTGCAGGGAGGAGCTAACTATACTGAAATTATTCTGAAACTATCTCAACTATTTGTTTTTGAGTTTCTCTCTTTTGTTTTTCCAATTTCTCTGGCATCTAGTTTAGCATACCTATTCAATCATTAACGACTGTCCCCACACCTCTGGCCCTGACCTGTCTGCCCTATTGTTTCTTTTGTCTGTTTTGACTTTGGTTTGAGAATGGAATTATAAATGGGAGACAAGTTATGTCTGACTCCCCCATTTCTGTTTAAAGAAGGATTCTCTTTTTTGTCAAAAGGGCCAGTGGTGTGGAGGCAGTCGTTAGGGGTTGAATAGGTATGCTAAACTAGACGCCAGAGAAATTAGAAAAACAAAAGAGAGAAACTCAAAAACAAATAGTTGAGATAGTTTCAGAATAATTTCAGTATAGTTAGCTCCTCCCTGCAGCTAGATATAAGCAGGGTCTAACCAGCACTCGAACCAGAACTGACGAAGCCTCTCGGATGAGCGGCGAAACGTTTTCGACCAAATCAACTTTGTCCAGTTGACAAATTGAATTTCTCCTTGTATTTGGTCTATAGTTAAGACCTCTGCATACATTTTTTTAAAGTGTGCAATTACTTTTGTGTAGGTAAATAATAAATCCAGGTTCACTTTTTCTTTCAGTCTAAGCTGTAGTTTAGACCTCTACACAATTCTACAGTGTGCAGTTACTTTAGTGTTAATATAATAACCCTGGATATAGTGTTGTCATGACACATTTCTATGCAAAATTATTTATTTTTTAATGTTACCATGTGGTCAATAGTTGTTGAACTACAGTTCAAGATCAAGATGATTCTAAAGCTATGTTCAAGGTCAAAGGTCAAACTATGTCCTACTTCTGCAATTTAATCAGTAATTTTATGATGATTATTTATGCTTTGATTTGTGTTGTGATTTTAATGTATTTCTTATTCTGTAAAACACTTTGAATTACTTTGTGTACACATTGTGCTATACAAATAAACTTGCCTTGCCTTCAGTATAGATACTAAAACCTAGTTTAAAAAAGTATCAGTGATGAGTATAGTTTAGTTTATAAATTTATTTATTTGACTTCACAGTAAAGTAGGTACTGATTGTCCAATTTACTTAAGCTGCACCTCTTTGACTATCCAGACTAAGAGCTGCAACACAATAACAACAGTATGGAGTGATTTTAACAAAATATGAACTGCATTTTGTGGTTTCTATGTTTGTCTTATTTTATGAAATTTGTTTTATGATCGTTTAGGCCAATGCATAAAACAGCCATAAAAAGGTGAGTTTTTGCAGCTCAGAATAACGTACACATTTTAGCATGACACTAATTAAAATAAGTCTATCGTGTTTAACAGAAACCCTCTAAAAATACCACATTTCTCAGTTAAAATGAATGTTAATTATTAATGTTATGTTTACCTTTTGCACAGCTGGATGAGGGCTAGCGGCTAATGCTAAACAAAGAGGTAGCTTTAGGTTTTGACGGGAAAAAATATCGTCTTCTTCTGCAAAAACTAGTACCCTATGCATCTCTAATGTGCATAATTGTATTCATTTATATGTACTATATCTACATAAGAAGGGAATAATAGCGATTTTATTTTACTTTTGCTGGATGCGACAAATTAATCTGACTAGTTGCCAAAAAGCTACGATCGGAAGCTGCATCCCCAATTTCCGGCAGCAAGTGTCATCTACTTTAAATTTTATTCTGAGAATAAAGTATTAACTTAGTTGTATATTTAGTTGTATATTTAATGAAAAAGAGACTTTTTCCAAGCAATAATAATCAAAAATATATAAATTTAAAATTGGTAAAATGAAACTCCACTGCGCATTTCGGACAGTGTGCGGTGCAATACTGCCATCTGCTGGTGAAAAGTCTTGCATTAAAATTTGTATAGAATCCCTCATGGCAAAAGGAGAAATTCAATTTGTCAGCTGGACAAAAATGTATTTGGTCGAATATGTTTCGCAGCTCATCCAAGCTGCCTCTTCAGTTCTGAAAAACTGAAGAAGCAGCTTGGATTGGAAATTGAATTTCTCCTTTTGCCTTACATCAAAATTATTACTTAAAATGTATTTAAGTTTTAGTTCTTGACATTATAACAGTCTTGTTGCTTGATTAATTACATAAAATATTTAATACATGCTAAATTAATATAATGATTTTGCATTGCATCTTTTTGCAATTAAATTAAACTAGTAATTATATACTGAATAAAAAAAGAAGTTAGAAGTTGCCTCATCAGGACTTGTCAGCTACTCTCGTAATCTTTAATTTAATTTATTATTATTATTAGATTTTTTTCTGTTTATAATTATATACCTAAATGTAATATTATACTTTACAATACATTCCCACAGAAAGACACTGAAACCAATACATAAACATATTTCATACAAGAAGTCACTTTATTTCCTGACAGTAACAAGTGCTTCAACAAAACCATTATGTACAGTGTGTTCCTTTGAAACAATGTAAAAGGAAGATTGTTTTGTGAAACTGTGAAATCAATTATTAAACTAGTACACTGTTCTTTGGCCCTGGGTAGTTAAAACAGGCTGTCAGCTGCACTCAAAATAGTGTGTGCATTTCATTGAGGTATTAAATCTGAAAACGTTGTATTCAAAAGTATTAGAACACAAGCAATTCATGTTGTCTATATCAGATTATATTAAAGTCCCTTAGACAAAACAAGCACAGATCTGGCCACTGTTCACAGCAGCAGGACCGATTCT
Source organism: Paratrypauchen microcephalus (assembly GCA_036785185.1). Lineage (NCBI taxonomy): Eukaryota > Metazoa > Chordata > Actinopteri > Gobiiformes > Gobiidae > Paratrypauchen > Paratrypauchen microcephalus. Next base: position 122,437 of record JAVJIX010000393.1, read on the forward strand.
ACTACACTGCAAAGAGAAATGTCTCCAGGTGATTAAAATGACTTAAATTCAAAAGCTTAAAGGTGCACTATGTAACTTCTTGGCTGGGGGTCCGTCACCTGCTTGTTTCTATGGATATGCAATTGTTCTGCTTCAAATGTTCCACAGTATGACATTAAACAGCTCCTTACATTTTTTTTGGTCAAGTCACCTAAACCTAAACAACATTTAGTGGTTTCATGGATTAGTTTCACAAAGAAAGTTTGTAAGTCGGAACAAAACTTTATCTTAAATAAAACCGAAAACTCAAATTCCACTAAAGGATGTTAAATGATCTCGTCGTAACTACTAGATAAATTTTAACTACTAAACATAGTGAAATTAGGTTCTGAATTGAAGTCATTATAACATATTGTGATTCTTTTTGCAGTGCACTTATCTTAAACTAAACATAAATAAAGGCCTTTGTTTTGGCTTGAGATCCATATATATAACTTTACAGCACAGTAATGGCATGGTAATAGCATGGTAATAACTAAAAGTGAATTATGGTATATACATGCTAATTACCAATGAGAACAGAGCAATTCTACTGTACTTTATGACTAAAGCAGACCTAAAGTAGACTTTTCAGAGCTTTAAACCATGTTATAGTAGTTTCCCCTTCTCATTTCCCCTCTCGAAGTTGTATTTGAAGTGATTTGTGCATGTTTTCAATAATCTTTTAATTTAGCTCCTTGCTAGTGCGATCGCCGGCTACCAATCAGAGTTGCCGACTCTTTGTTGTGATAACGTTTATGGAAACTTCAGATCCAATTGGCCACCGCAATTTTCTAACATGGAAATCAATGGACTTGTTTTAGTAGTAGTTTTAGACGATGATCACTTTTCTAAAAATAATAACAAATGTACTGTATTTATCTGCAATATAAGGTAATTTGTAATTTGACTGATTGTGTCAACATATAGCCATAGTTTTACTCATGTTTTTACCATTTCACTGTTCAAAAAGACAAAAAATACCAGTTGCAGTATCTGAGAAAAAACTCCGATATCAATGAGCCAGGAGCAGATAACCCAAATCTGTAACAGTCATTCCATTTACCATGCTATTCCCAAGCTATTACTGTGTTATAAAGTAAAGTGTGACCAGTATTAAAATAAAACATACTAAAATAGCTACTCCTCCTCGTCCAGTGCATTTGCTGCCCCCTGTAGTCGGGCGATGGCAGCGCTGTGGGTGGGAGCGTTGGTGAAAACAGTCCCTACAAACATGGCCGTCCCTCTGAGGATGTGTCTGATCACTGTACAGGACGCAGAGACCTCAATGTGAAAGCCCAGGTTCCTCAGCTCCTCCTCCGCGCTCAGGGGGTTTTGACTTGATGTTGATGCGAAAAACTGAAAAGACAAGAAACAAGTTCAGTAGGAAAAAGAAAATAGCTGTACTCATAAACCTTTTTGTCATGTATTTGTTTTACTGTTCAAATCTAAACTTTTATGGTTTAGTCCAGCATCTGGTTGTGTCCATGAGGATATATTTGGGAGATTGCTTTCCTTCCTTCCTGAATGTACCACAGTATGGCATTAAATTTGCTTATTATGTAATTATAGGTGTTTTGTGTTTAAACAACACAAAATATGCATTCTACTGTAAACTGGGCCCACCTCTCCATAAATCTGACCTGTAAATTGACTTGGTGCTTGTCTCCATGGAGAAGTTAAATATCATACTGCAACTCCATGGTAACAGACCCTCCACCCAGAAAGTTACACAGTGCACCTTTGATACTACACTAACAGTCAAAGGTTTGGACACACCCGCTCATTCATTCATTCATTTTTAGTTTACTTTTTTTTCTTTCTACTTTCTACATTTTAAATACAAAAAGAAGAAATCAAATACATGAAGCAAGATATATTGATTTTTTTAGTAAAGAAAAAAGTTAAATAAATCTAAGTATTTTTTGACAAAGCAATGGGTGGCTAATTTGAGGATTTTTTTAAAAAAATTCATTATTTTACATTTAAGCCCATTGAGAACACCTTGTTATTTGCACAAGCAGAATATGCATCAACCACAACATAAACAGTGAAGAGAAACATAAGACAGTGAAACATATGCCGATTAAAAGATATAAAAGTGTTAAAAGCATGAGCAATGATCCTGTAAAAAACTGGACTGAGTTTTTAAAAGTCGACAGAGCTTAAAAAACAACAACTAAATTTTAAAGTCTGCTGTAGGTGGTTACAGTCACTTGCTGCAGAGAACTGAAATGAGGACCGGCCCAAAGATGTGGGCTTTAGGAATGAAAAAAAAGAAAAGAAAAAAAAGAATGCAAAGGGAAATAAATTAGTAAAGAATAAATAATTTAAAAGGAACAAAGGGGTAATGGAAGGAAAGGAGAGGAAGGAGAAGGAACAGGGAAAGAAAGAAAAAAAAGGGAGAAAAAGAAAAAAAAGACTTACGGTATCATGAATGACAAGAATCATTATTTTATTATTATTATCACTTATTTTTTCATTATTATACAAGAATCATCATCATCATAATTAATTATTATTATTATTATTATTATTATTATTATTATTATTATTATTATTATTATTATTATTATTATTATTATTATTATTATTATTATTATTATTATTATTATTATTATTATTATTATTATGCCCCCCCCCCATATAAGAAGAACAGGAAGCCATTCTTATTGTCTCTTCAACCCTTCAAACCTTAATGTACTCCCTGCCCAGTCAAGTCAAAATGTCTTACGTCTTTTACGGTTTGTAAAGGGAATAATCAGGGTGGTGTATCTGCTGGAGCGCTGTGGATGTGCAGCAGTGCGCTGAGGCAGGATGGAGTTTTACCAATTAAACATTTGTAAATGAACAATGATAGACTGTAACTGATTTAACTTTTTTTTCTTTCCTACATAACTCCATATATTTGATGTCTTCTGTGTGTATATCAAATGTAGAAAGCAGTAAACATGCACTGAGAGGGTGAGTCCAAACTTTTGACTGATAGTGTACTCGTATATACCAGATTAGCCTGTTTTGCGGATTTGGTAATTGCCCATCCTGGAATTTCTAATCAATCCATGTTGCAACTTTAAAACGTCGGAACTTTGGATGATATTACCATAAGAGTTGAAGAATACAGCTCTTTTACATACTAACAAAGTACTGAATAATACATTTGGGAATGTTTAGTTAGTTAGTTAGTTAGTTAGTGTTAAAGAAAATTGTATAATAGTGTCTTTAATGAATTATCAAAGTGTTATATTCTTCTTGAGTTGGTTCATCTCCTGTTGTAAAACCATAGGATGAGATAAGGACAAGGACTGGTCAACTGTTTAAACTAACAATCAATGTGATTACTGATTAGTGAGGAATGTGTGCATGGTAAAGATTAACTGTTGTTGTAAGGCTTGGCTTGGTGTTTTTCCGTTTCATGTGATCCTAAATAAAAGGAGGTTACGAGGAGGTGTTCTTTGAGATTTGCGTGTGTGGCCTGGAAGGAGGCAGAGGCGGCTCTGCTTAACACATGCTACACCTCATTCTCCCTCGTTAACGAGTATAATACTTCTGTGTCTGTTTTCTCATTTGTTCCCTTTTGTTGATGTTTATTAGGAAAAATCCCTAACAGTTAGTTAGTTAGTTAGTTAATTTATATTTTTTTTTTACAGTTTCAGCCCTGGAATTAATCATTTCTACTGAACAAAAAATTAAAGATGGCTGTTAACTAGAAAATTACTGCTTCATGACATCACAAGGTGGTACAGAGCATTTTGAGCGTTGAAGATGTAGACAGACTAATAATAAAGGATGACTCAAACTATTGATTACTGTGAATGAAACAAAACACAACTCCAGGTCTGTTTTTGAGGAGGTAACAACATTATAACATGACTTAAAGCTCACAAGAGTCACATTTGCATAACAGAGGACCTTAAACCAAATAATATTTAATCAAACACAAATAGTCTTAATATTTTGCATTAAAACCAAACAAAAGTAGGTATGTATGACAAGTAAACTAATGAAGGAATTACTCTTAACTATTTATAACTCTTGTACTTACAGCTGCTCCCGTTGTTGGGTCGATGAAGTCCGCCCAGTACCCGGCCGTCCACAGAGCGAAGCACATCTCTTTAGCACCATTTACAAACTGAAAAAGAAAAAAGATCTGTAAACCTAAAGGTGCACTGTGTAACTTTTCTGGTAGAGGGTCCACCGCTTTGACCACTGAAATGATCTACAGTATGGCATTCAATTGGCAGACCCTCCACCACAAAAAGTTATGTGGTACACTTTTAATTAAATAATTCACAACAGTTAAATACATATTTTAACCAGACTGTACAGAACTGATGTGTTTCAGTTGGAAAGTCTAACGAGCAAAATGGTTTGATAGCCACAAATCACATTTTTATCTATACTTAATTTTCATCAGCCATTCATATTACACTTACAAGTAGGGATTGAACAAAAAAGGAAATACTGTGATTTCGTATCGTCAAAGGTCTTAGAATAATATCATGGACCATTACAATATATAGAATTACAAGTCTCTTCGCTTAAATTAATAGTTATGGTGCAGCAACAGTGAAAAAACAGAACTACATAGACCATGATCCTTTGCTCCGTTTCAGTGCAGATTACATAAAGAAATAATTGTTCGAAACACTTTTAAATTTTAGTTTTTTGTCTTGTTGAGGCATTTTAGGGGGGAAAAGGAGCATATTCACACTCCAAATACTACATTAAATATCGTATCACAAGATGCATGTCGTGAAAATATTGTACCGAGATTTGGATATCGTTACATCCCTACTTACAAGTACTAGTACCCTATCACTATAATTACTATATTGACTTATCTTTCAATATATGAAAACTAGAACAGTATATTTAGAACCTCAATATTTATTTAAGTGTACATTTCCTTTGCAATAAAGGGGAGATTTTGGGGAGATTTTCTGTAACGCGATAACATTTGAGCTGTAGAGAGTATCCTGTATAACTGAGATATTTGTATTATTATATTTCTATATTTGTGCTGTGCTCAGGTCTCTGCACTTTCCCCTGTGGCTCAGAAAATAAACTTTCAAGCGCTCTGTTTGTGTACAAGTCTCTTCAACCCAAAGTACATCTGTGACATGTTAGTGCCATATGAACCATCTGCACTCTGAGGAGCTCAGGGACCAGCCTCCTGCTGGTGTCCAGTGTCACAACTAAATACGGGGAATCAGCATAATTCAGATTTATGAAGCTAAAACCTGGAACTTCCTGAACACGTGAGACAGGACTCTGCTTTGACTCTGTTTAAATCCAGACTCAAAACAGTTCTGTTTAGCTGTGTATGACTGAAAAGTTTTAATTTTGCACTCTTCTTTCTCATTTAATCTCTCTCTTTTTTAATTTTATGATGATTATTTATGTTTTGATTTGTTTGTGTTGTGATTTTAATGTATTTCTTATTCTGTAAAGCACTTTGAATTACTTTGTGTACAAATTGTGCTATACAAATAAACTTTCCTTATTTTATTTTTACTTGTACATTTACATTTACATAATTATACCTTATTTGACACAATATTTGCTATTTTTGCTACCTCTTGCTACTTATCTTTATCATTATTATATTATACTGTGATGTGTGGGCTACTGTGTCCAAATCATTTCTGTGGATCAATACAGCTTGTCCAAGTTCAAGTCTAACTAGAATAAATCACTTCTGTGGATAATTATTGGTTTTACTTTGCCATTTATTTGCTGCAGTTTAGTCCTTTTAGTGATTCTATTCTAGTGAGTCTATTTAAAAATAATTAATTGGGATTATCCTGCTTCATTTTAACATTAATCAGTGGCATAAAGTTGTTTCAATATTAGAATTTACTGTTGTATTTTTCTGAAGCAACAAAATGTCTTATCGTGACAGACGCCAGATCCTAAACATTATTATAAGTTTTACAATAAAAGTCATAAAAAGTCACTTCACACGTTCTCCTCTTTAGTTTTCGCAAAGTTTAAAAGGACTCACTCGGTCGAACAGCTGGGTGTCTTCCTGCCGCGCATCGTCATGACGACCGCTCTTCTGTGTGACGGTTACCACGGTGATGGCGGAGGGGGGTACCGACGGGAACATCAACTCCAGGTCTGAAAGAGAAAAAGAGAAAGGGGCATGAAACAAAGACGATATAAATGAACAATAAATCAACTTTATTGTCTGTATACTGAAAATAAGTTTTGACCCTTGTACAATTTTCATGCCGTTTCTGTGTCTGGGTTAAAAAGTATTAAAATTGTATTAAAAAGTATTTAAAAAATACGTGAAAAGTCCCTCAGTCGTCCAGGTAGAATCCATGATAAAAGGAAAAGTTCAATTTGTCAACGTCTTGTATTAGCATATCTATAAGCTATGCTAATACAAGACGCCAGAGGAATTCGTAAAACAAAAGAGAGTAGCTGGGATAGGTTCAGAGCTTTGTTCAGGGTAGTTAGCTCCTCCCTTGCAGCTAGATATAAACAGGGTCTAACCAGCATGAGGGCCAGAGCTGACGAAGCCTCTCAGATGAGCGGCGAAACGTTTTCAACCAAACAAACTTTGTCCAGTTGACAAATTGAACTTCTCCTTTTATTTAAAAAATAGATTTACTGCCAAGAAATGCATAACAAAATCCTGGTTACAGAAGCAGCTGCCCACCACAAACCTTTTTATTTCAATAATAGAAAATATTAAACTTATGGAATGTATGGCCCACACCTTGCGACTCCAGGAGAAATTGGGAAAAAGCACTGGGAAAAGTGGCTGAGGCCTAAAAAAAATAAATCTAAGTTTCCGGTTGCCGACCGACCCTGTTGATTTGCATGCGACCCAAATTATTTTATTGGACTTAATAAAATAAAATAAATTTGATACTCAAATTAATTTTACAAGCTTCGGTTAAAAAAGAAAGAAAGAAAACTAATAGCCTACTGTATTTTTCAATTTCCGCGGGGCAATGTGTACGGGGGTCCTCGGGTTAAGACGGTAAAAAAAAAAAAAAAAAAAAAATTACGCGTCATTCCGTCTTACGCGGTTTAGCGTGGTAAGCAACGTAAACGAAAATCGGGGGGCCAAGATGGCGGCGAAGAAGTAGACACGATGACTGAGCTTCTCCCAACTTTGTCAAGGACAAATATTATTGAACACAACTGAAAAACTACGGCGTAATGTCAAACAACTCCTCAACGAAACGTAAAAGTGATATTCAGCCACCTATTACCCCTACGAAATCTCGAGAAAGTAAAAAAGGTAAAATGGACCAAGACACGGCTGCCACAATAGTGGCACAGCTAACGCTAGTCATTGAAAAGCAAGGCTCTCTTTTTGAGAAGAAAATATCCGATATTAAGAAGTCGATAGAAGACCTGAAATCATCTGTTAATACGCTTTCAGACGAACTACATAACACGAAACAGAAAATGGAAAAGACAGAAGAGAAATTTGTCAGGTATGAAGAAAAATCCAACAATTGGAAAACAAGATGGCTGAAATGGGACGCTACAAGCGGCGGTGGAATTTACGGCTCCGAGGGATGCCAGAGAAGGAGGGAGAAGAGGTGAGGACGGCGGTAATCAATATTTGCGGAAACATCGCTCCGGAATACAAAAAGAAGTTTGCGGATGTCATTGATTCGGTGCATAGACTTGGGAGAGTAAATCCAGTCGTGGCCCATGCAAGAGATATCATTATCCAGTTCTCAATGCGACATTACCGCGATACCATATGGAAAATGTCCAAAAACTCTGATTATCTGAAACAAAGAAGCCTACGCTTCAAAGAGGATCTATCGCCGGAGGACCGAGAAAAGCGCAAACGTTTGTGGCCCCTCATCCAAAAAGCACGGGAGGAAAAGAAAATCGCCTACTTCGTTGGAGGAAAAGCCTACGTTGATAACAAGGAAATATTCTAGTTAGTATTGTTGTTCAAAATTTTTCATTGGGAAGAGGCTCTGCTTTCTTTTATTACTTTATACCTTAAATTTAGAAGGTGGTGTTTTAATTTCTACATTTCATTGTCTATTTTAATATTTCACAGTTCAAATTTGTTTCAGTTAATGCTCGTGGCTTAAGAGACATTACAAAACGCAAGGCTATTTTTCTTTATGCAAAAAACTTTGATGCAGACATATGTTTGATCCAGGAATCTCACTCGTCGGCTGAAGATTATAACTTTTGGAGATCACAATGGGGAGAGGACATTTGGATGGCACATGGCAGTCTCCATTCAGCAGGAACACTGACTTTGAAACATAAATTCAATGGGAAGGTTATCTTTACACAAACAGACCCAAATGGTCACTTCATTCTTCAGGTATTGTCTTATTGCAACCAATTATTTTTACTGGGTAATATTTATGGCTATACAAAAGTTAGGGAAAACAAAAAACTATTTCAAGAATTAAATACAACAATAGAAGATATTCTAGAAAGGTTTTCAGATGTCAAAATTATATTGGGAGGGGATATCAACTGTACCCCAAATGATAATTTGGACAGGCACCCAAGCAAAAATAATATTAACTTGTATTTATCAGAGTTTATGAATGAGAGAGGCTTGGTTGATATATGGAGAATAAATAATCCACAGAATAGAGAATTCACATGGAAAAATAAAAATGGTACTCTACAATCCAGAATAGATCTCTGGCTTGTATCTGAATCATTTTCAAACTCACATTGTAAAACTGAAATTATCCCTACACCTTTAACAGATCACAAAGTGATTGTACTAACCATTAACTTGTCAACAAACGTAGAACCTCGTAGATGTCCAGCCTACTGGAAGCTCAATAACACTCTGTTGCTGAATGAAAATGTGTGTGAACTCATTAAGGGGAAAATCTCTGAATACTGCAGTATAGCTGAAACCGAAAGGCAATATAAAAAAAATTGGGAGTTATTAAAATTTGAATTGAGGAAACTATTTATGGAAATTGGTGCAAAGCTAAAAAAAAGAAAAAAAAAGAAGAAAATGAGACAATTACCAAACTCATCTCTTTATCCTCCATTCTTCCAGAGAATATATCTGAAGCGCAACAAGCTGAATTATTAACGCTTCAATTAAAATTGGATATGATGTATATAAATAAAGCTAAAGGAGCTTTTATACGCTCAAAAGCAAAATGGTTGGAAGAGGGTGAACAAAACTCTAGTTATTTTTTCAAATTAGAAAAACAAAGACAATCTAAAAATAGTATAGACAAACTTTCCATAAATGGTGTTATCGTAGATGACCCAAAGGTTATATCTAAATCATGTGAAGAGTTTTACAAAAATATATATAAATCCAAATTCTCTATTGAACACATGAATGAATTCTTAGGGAAGGTAGGAAATGTGAAAATAATTAGTGAAACAAATAGAAAAATCTGTGATTCACCAATTACACAGGCAGAGATTTCAGAAGCTATCAAAAAACTTAAGCAGAACAAATCCCCTGGCACTGATGGGCTAAGCTCAGAATTTTATAGAACATTTTCCACAGAACTTGCTCCTTTTTTACATAAGGTCTTTTTAGAAAGTATTGAGAAAGAACATTTCCTCCTACTCTATGCCAGGGGCTAATTACTTTAATTCCAAAACCACAAAAAGATGCTTTAATTTTAGATAATTGGCGTCCTATCACCCTACTCAATAACGATTACAAAATTCTTGCTATTTGTCTGGCGACCAAATTAAAGAAGATCTTAAATGATGTAATTGAGGAATCGCAGAATGGTTTTATGAAAAATAGATACATCATTGACAATATCAGACTCATTCTGGACATTATAGATTACTCCGATCTTATTTCAGAAGATAGTTTTATTCTATTTTTGGATTTTCAAAAAGCATTTGACTCAATAGAACACCAGTTTCTGTTTGAAGCTCTTGACTTGTTTAATTTTGGCGAACACTTTAAAAATCTATTCGCACCCTTTACAATTCTGGGAACAGTTCCATAAAACTGCCCCATGGAACAACTCAGAGATTCAACTTAGAACGCGGCATACGCCAGGGTTGCCCGATTTCTCCCTTCTTGTTTTTGTTACCCATGCAAATATTAGCAAATTATATTAAAAATGGCAATCTCAAGGGAATATCCATTGCAGGAAGGGAAATATGTTTAAGTCAACTTGCTGATGACACAACCCTCTTCTTAAATGACTGTTCTCAAATAAGTTATGCGGTTAACCTGTTGGCCACATTTTCTTTAGCATCAGGGCTCAATTTAAACCTCTCCAAATGTGAATTATTCCCCATCAAATCTTGTAATGCCACACAAATCTCAGGAATTCCTGTAAAACAAAAAGTAAAATACTTGGGTGTTACCATTATGAAAGAAGAAGACAAAAGACATTGTGAAAATTTCAACCCCCTAATGTATAGAATTCAAACTAAATTTAATGCGTGGCTTCAAAGAGATTTATCTATCTCTGGTAGAATTCTACTCTCCAAAGCTGAAGGTCTATCTAGTTTAGTTTATGCCAGCTCTGCCCTTGACGTACCCAAGAAAATTATAACACAAGTAGATAAAACGTTATTTGATTTCATTTGGAAGAGAAAAGTACACCTTATAAAGAAAAATGTAATGATTAATAAATTAAGCAATGGTGGGTTTAATGTACTAGATTTTCAAACCTTACATTCCTCTTTCAAAATTAAATGGATCAAAAGATATTTATTAAACCCAAATTCTTTATGGAATTTCATTTCAACACATATTTTCGATGCATTGGGAGGTTTAAATTTTATTTTGAGATGCAATTATAGCATCGATAGGCTTCCAATTAAACTTTCTAACTTTCACAAGCAGTTACTATTATGTTGGTCTTTAGTTTATAAGCATAACTTTTCACCTCATAAATATCAGATATGGAATAACAAAGACATTTGTTTTAAGCACAAAACTCTTTCTAAAATCGTGGGTTGAACAGGGCATCATCTTTGTACACCAACTGTTTAACAACAAAGGCATCACCCTCTCTTACAGTGAATTTCTTAAAGTTTACAATTTTCCAGTAAGGCCAAAAGAATATGCAATTGTTTTTGATGCCATTCCTTCTGGAGTGAAAATGTTAATGTCCACTTATGTCCGCGATCCTAATGATGGTCCTGCTGGGACGGAGCTGTTTATTGGTAACTCAGACCCGTTTTTAAGTTTTAAAACAAATAACAAATGTATAAGAGAACTTATCACAAGGGAGTCTGTCAGTAGACCAGCTTCTGTCTTTAGGTGGAGCAATGGTTTTGCGGACATTAATTGGAACAAAGTTTGGCTTTTGCCGAGGAAATATTTTGTAACGAATAAGACTCGTGAGGTATGCCTAAAAATTCTATATAGATGTTACCCTGTTAATGCTGTAATCTCAAAATTTCGCTTAAATGTAGATCGTCTCTGCTCCTTTTGTCATAGCGTTGAAGAAACAATCACCCATATGTTTTGGGAATGCTCATATACTCAAATCTTTTGGAATGACATACTTCTGTTTGTGAATGGAAAGCTTGATATAAACCTACAGTTGAATGTAAAACATGTCCTTTTTGGTATCTTTGAAAAAGACATTCCTGTGGAAAAAAAATATGTGTTGAACTTGATCCTCATTTTCTCAAAATACCATATTCATTGTTGTAAATTTTCTAGCCAAAAACCCAAATTTGCCGTATTTCAGTCCCTCCTGTCTTCCTATGTTAACTCTTTAAAGTTTTGTTTGAATCCAAAAGCCGTAAAAACCAGGACACTTTTTGTTGATTTTAAGATTTCTTAAGCCCCGAGTATTGTTTGTTTATATCTTTTTTTTATATTTTTGTAAAAATTTGTTTGTTCTAAATAAATAATAATTAAAAAAAAAAAAAAAAAAAAAAAAAAAGGTAAGCAACGTAAACAAACGCGAACGGCGCACGGCGGAAGAATACGCTTTGTTGTGGTTGTAGGGCGAAGTCTTAAGAACGGATCAACTTAGGGTGACCATACGTCCTCTTTTGCCCGGACATGTCCTCTTTTCAGAGGCTGTCCGGGCTGTCCGGCCGGAGTTGATAAAATCCTTCAAATGTCCGGGTTTTTGATTCCGTTGGAAACGCGCTCCAGTTCGAGTCGAACCCCGGAACGTGTATTCATTCATTCACAAACAAGCGCGCCACGCTACACACACACACACACACGCACGCACGCACGCACGCACGCTCGCTCGCCCGCTCGCTCACTCACACACACACACACACGCAGGCTGACAGGCAGGTAGGCGCACTGCGAAGACACAGAAAATGCCGAAACGCAAATGCAGTTTCACGGATGAATTGCAAAAAAAGTACCCCTGTTTTCGCCCGGGGCGTGACAAGTGGGAGGCAGAATGCACAGTGTGCAAAGCTGGGACTTGCGTCTCTGTGGCGAGTAAGGGGTCCAACGATCTGAAAGCTCATATCGCCACAACAAAACACAAAATAGCTGTGCAGGGTGAGAGCTCGAGTTCAAAACTCACGACATACTTTGTGCGACCTGGAAAAAATGAAGATATGGTGAATGCAAGCGAGGGCGCTCTATTATTTGTATATTTTTTTTCATTAGCCATTAGACACATTATTTTGAAGAATGGGCTTACTGAACATTGAAGGATAGGCTAACTCTCTTTTTATTTTTATTTTTTATTTTTTCTTAACTAAGGTGTAAGTGTCAGCCTTAAGATTGCTTATATTAATAAATATATTATTTATAAAGCAACTGTTTGTGAGTGTTTTGGGCTATTTTTCAGTATATCCAGGTAAAGTGTTCTTTTCTGGGGAATTCAGAAGCACAGTAAACCCCCGACCCACATAAAACCCCTAAAAATGGGGGAAAAAAACTCTAAAAAAATATTTTGCGCGCGAGCTGGAAGTGTGTCCTCTTTTCAGTGAAATACAATATGGTCACCCTAATCAACATTGTAACCCGAGGACCCCCCTGTAATGTGCTTCTGTTTTTCTGTGATCTGTAAAATTCTCTGTCTGTACCCATAAAAACAATGGCGACGGCATCGCTGGACATATGCGTGGTCACGGTGAATTGTTAAGATTATGCAGTGCCAGTTTTAAGTTGACCAATGTCAACACCGTGTTAAATAAATGTAGTATTCAAAATTGTTTACTGCTTCTAAATTTAATGACTGCCATTTGAAAGAAGAACAGAAAAAACAATACAAAATCAGCATGTATTTTTGTAACATTGTAAGATATATTCTACATGTACTCTGGTACAGTCAACGACCTGGTTTCGCATGGCATGTTGGAGCTTCGTTCGACTATACTTAAGTATAGCATAAGCTCTTAGCATTGAGATAGCTTTGGGAAATTATGCCAATGTCAATTATAGTCTTTATTGAAATAGTACTGCTGCGGAAGGAAATAAAATAAAATAAAATTTCAAAATGTCCATATTCCCACAGGAAAAAAAATAAAAAATAAAAATAAAATAAATTCCCTACCTACCCATGTCTAGAACTGTCAACAAATCGGAAACCAACATTTATTTTTTTTAGGCCCGGAGTTTGTTAACAGTGACAGGACTCAGATCAGACGTAACATGTGTGAAATGGATATTCACTTTGTGCTTTTGATATTAGTAATTATTATCATCCCCTGACCTCAATTGTTTTTGTGCTATAAACTGTTTAAAATGTTATAAACACAAAGGTAAAAAAAACCAACAACAACTGAAGATCAACTAGACAGGAGACATTATTACATGCTTTACTATACTGCTATACTTTTAGTGAATGCTGCTATTGTCACGTGTTATTTTTGCTGTGGTGTCACCTGCCCAGGAACTACAGATGGAAATGAGCATTTTTGCTATAATCTGGCGTATTTACACTGCGATGTTGTAGATGTTCATCAATCAATATGCACTGTTCCTATTAAATAAAAGAGTAAATAAAATAAAAAAAACTGAATTGTGCTAAATCACGACAGAAAAACATCAGAAAAAGATATAATATTGTCACAAAAGCTAGTGTCCTAAATATACAAATGTAATAATAACGTACAAGAAAACTGAAAAGCATCACGAGTATTCACGATCACTGACACCAGGCCCGTTGACAGAAAGAAGCCTCACATAGCCCCCCTCTAATATAAATATAAATGAACAGGAAGAGGGTCTAATTCTGGGCCCCTAAAACCCCAGAAGCCCTTTTGTCCCTGACTGACACCATGACCAAACAAAATGAAATCCTATGAGATATAATAAAAAAATGTCATAAAAAGCAATTTATATTTTGGTTTGGTGTAGATTGAAATGAAATGAATTGTTATTTTCATGGTTATTATTATTTTTTAGTTCTCTTTTGTTGTTTTGATTAATGGGGAAATCGTACTACTGTACCAAGAACGCCTCCTGCTCAGTAAACAGCTGGCCTATGTAAACAGTTGTAGCTATATTTATTTAATTGGTTAAATAAAAACTTTACCACGTGGTTGAGCAGTTCAAACAACAGCAGGCTCTGCCCTGGTCTTGACACTGTTCACATTTAACACTGTGAATAAATAAACTATGAATGTCTCTCACTTCTCACTTTACATTAACGATCTATGCAAGGTATCAAAGCGTTTGAAGCTGGTTTTATTTGCCGATGATACAAATATTTTTTGCTCTGATAGAAATTTAAACAAACTTCTTGACACAATCACCTCAGAAATAAAGAAAATGAAAATATGGTTCAACAGGAACAAATTATCTTTAAATTTAAGTAAAACAACTTTAATTCTATTTGGAAATAGGAAGGTTGACACACAAATAAAGGTCATGATAGAAGGGATAGACATTGAAAGAGTTCAGCAAAGTAAATTCCTGGGGGTAATCATTGATGAAAAACTAAACTGGAAATCACATATTAAATATATCCAATCCAAATTATCCAGGAGCGTTGCAGTATTGGCAAAAGCAAAACAAGAGCTACATAAAAAGTCTCTTCAGCAACTATACTTTTCACTCATTTACCCTTACTTAAGTTATTGTGCAGAAGTTTGGGGAAATAATTATAAAACCAACATACACTCATACATACACGTAATATTTAACAATATTACAAAAACGTGCTATTAGGACTCTACATAATCTGGGGTTCAGGGAGCACACCAACATCTTATTTCTAGAATCAAAACTCTTAAAATTTCCCGATTTAGTAGAATATTTGTCAGGACTAATTATGTTCAAAGCAAGAAATCATCAACTACCAGTAAATTTTCTAAATTTATTTACAGAAAGAGAAGTAGGGTATAACCTAAGAGGAACAGCAATATATAAACATGTTCTAGCGCTGACCACAAGGAAGAGTTTTTGTATATCGGTCTGTGGGGTGAAAATATGGAACAGCCTGAGTGATGAATTAAAACAATGCCCAAACTTTAAGCAGTTTAAAAAATTATACAAATTTAGTATTCTGAGTTGTTATAGTGATGCAATGTTGTAATAGATAGTATATTAAATTATTATAAATACCTTATCTATGAACATTGTAAATATAAGTTGTATAGTAACACCAGATAAATGTGACGAAGATGGTTCAGAGGAAACCGGACAATATTAATGCTTAAGTGACTGTAAGGGGTGGGATTAAAAAAGTTGACACTTCTTCCCATAACCCTTTGAGATACGTTTACTTATGTAAAGAAATTATATTAATCCATCTACACGTACATGTATACGTGTAATGTATTATGTAATGTATATTGACTCTGTGACATACTCAATAAATAAAATAAATAAATAAATAAATAAATAAATAAATAAATAAATTCATTCATTCATTCATTCATTCATTCATACTCTCTGCTCTTCACGCCCATATCACACTACACTCTCCGTCTAATGAAGCCTACAGGCCGAAAAAGTACATTTATAATAAAAGCTTGTCATCTGTTAAACCAGGAAACCAAAAATATCAGGTTTTAGTTTTGGTTATTTTGTTTATACACTTATACACGTGTAAATATTTTAGATCACTTTTGTTACCTTACCTTTCACAATGTTTTCCCCGGGGCGGGCTCTGGTTCTATCCAACTTCCAGAGCCGGGGGGCTGACACTGTGAGCTAAGAGGCCAAGAAAGGTGCTCTTTGAGCGGGGATAACAGCGGGGCGTGCATCTGAGCGCGCATTATTCGAATTTTTGAGATTTCGCGTTTTGTAACTTGAATTTTCTTTCGTATCTAGAGACCAAAATTTAACGTGAAGGCGTTTCGTAACTTGGATTTTTTCGTATGTAGGGTCTTTCGTAAGGTGAGGTACCACTGTATACAGAAAAGAGGCAAAGTAAAGACAACTATAATTAAAGGCAAAAAAACACAAAACTACAGTGAAAAGTTATGAAAAACCCCAAAATAGCAAAAGGTGATAGGGGAAAAAGGTTTGTTTTATTTATAAACATGTATCTGAACAACTTAGAGATGCATTTGTATTATATTTGTGTATTTTTATTTTATTTTTATTTGTGCATATACATTTCTAAAATTCTGCCTTATTTGACACCGGTCGCTTGTTATTTTTGCTGCTTATTTTGAATTAATTACCATTTATATTGTTGCTTTTTGTTATTATAATATATTGTGTTTATGTTCATTTTACCATTTTCTATCTGTACTTTTGTGTACTCCCTAATCCCAGCTGGTGAACAAAACATTAGTGAATAAAACAAATGCACACAAACCTTTCCTTAGCAGCTCTGGACAGGAGTTTATCGTACAGTCTGTCTCTGTTTGACTGAAGTAATGATCTGCCTTCTGGACTCTTGTGGCTATAGGACCAAGTTTGCCCTGTAAGAAAAAAACACAACAATTATTAAAAATATTATCGATGTTTAGTTCATTTTAGCTATGGTTTAATGATTAATTGAAATATAATCTGAATTTGAATGGTTGAAACTAGCAAAAGTGGCAATTTCTTCTGTATAATAGCTACTAACCCTGTAGTTTAGAAATGCATGAGATTCTTTCTATTTTCTAGTGAAATGTCCGGCACCTGCTTGTCTCGATGGAAATGTTATTGGTTTGTCTAGAATGTTCCACAGTATACATTAAATCTATCTATCACCAGGAAGACAAGCAGGCTGCAGCACTACATACATTACAGTTAAGATCTGTGGAGAGAATTAATGTATTCTTGAGCAATAGAAACACTTGTAATTAATTCCTCCAAAAAAGTTACGCAGTGAACCTTTAAATTGATCATTTTCTCTAATTTTTAAAAATAGCAAAGCAATTTCTAATTCTACTTAAGACTTATTTTGCCCATAACTTGCATGACATGTTCACACTTAGTAACTAAGCTCAACAAATCACAAAAATGCAGTGTTTGAAAAGTTTTGATTCCAATAAAATTGAATAATACGCCCAAGTATCATGATAATAAAACTAATTAAGCCTAATTTCAGTTATATTTCTGCTTCTCAAACTCACGTGAAACTCATTGACGAACTGTGCGAGGACAAAATGGTGCCTCTCTGAGCTGCTGGGCACTGTGAGGATGTCAGGGACAGTTTTGTGGACGTTTTGTGGAGTTTTCTTGTTTTGGCTCAGTCCCTCCAGGTGACAGTCAAACCCCACGTTGCCTGGTAACTGAAAACGCTGGTCCTGAGGTCCGAAGGGTCCCATGTTTTCGTCTGGCCACACTGTTCTTTGGCCTGTAGCAAAAGTAAATGAATAAATATTACAAAACAGATATTATAAGTATGAGTAAAGTATAAGTAAAACTGCATTGATTAATAAACTAATCATGACAAGTCGACTATAAAAATTTATCATAGGGGTATTTTGATAACCACAAATGTTATCTGGATTATACAGACTAATAGACCGTATAAAGAAGTGGACTAAGGGAGTGTGAACAGTCAAATGAAGCTCATGAGGCTAGCAGTTATAGGGGAGAATTTGGAGCCAGGTCCATATTATAATTTCTTTACGGACAAAATGGCTAAAATAATACACCAGGATCATGTAAAGCAGGTTCATACAAATTTTTTAAGACTGAAGTGACGAGGCTCAGTGCAGCAGTTACAGAGAGAAGTGACAACTTTTCAACGTAAAGTCAATTGGAGCCGGAGCTGATGGAGCACAAATGTTCACTTCCTTGGAACATTTCAACCTTTGAAATTTGGAACAACCTTTCAACCTTTATTTAGTTTATAATGTATTTGAAACATCTCACTGTACAAAAGAAATAATAGCTTGGCTTGACTACGAAAATAAATAGTTACAGACTTTACTTAAATATTAATATCAAGCTTCAGTACTTTCTAATTGTCAATGATCAGCTTGTATCTGCTTAACTGAGAGGTGTACAGTCAGTCCTCTGGCAGTAAAAGCATGTGATTTGGAGCAGAGTTCAGAAGAAAAAAATGGACAATTTTGGTATTCAGTGGCACTAATCAAAAGACTCTATTGTTTATATTCTTTACATCAATATGGAAAGTCATTTTTATTTTACTTTTGGTAAGAAAGAATAAAACTAAAAACAAAAATGTAGATCAAGCAATGAGATAAAAAAACAACAACATTTTGCCATAATCGCTAAGTCCTAATATAATAATTGACGTGTAGAAACTTAAATGTTCCCAGCCCTGGTTTATGTTGTAACTTGTTAACGTTGCACTAGTTAAGACCTGGTTTAATCTTTGTTCCAGTAATGAGAAAGAACTGGGTGTCAATGAGAATACAGACGTTTTAGGATGGTCCAGCCATTGTAAACACATTCACTTTGTATGACTGACTTTATGAACTATAACATCAGCCTGCCCAGAAACTACAGGTGGAAATGAGCACTAGTGCAGCAATAAGAGATGAGACAACCAACAATACTATAGTTTATCGTGATATAAGAGTGAATAATAAGCAATAGTCGATCATGGGATATTTCATACAATTGTGATAATCACCAACAAAGATATTCGCCATTATATCGCCAGAATGTGCAGAAAAAAGATACAGTGGTACCTCACCTTACGAAATTAATTCGTTCCAGAAGTGGTTTCGTAACGTGAATTTTTCGTAAGTTGAGTAGCTATTTCAATGGAAAAAGCCTGATTCGTTCCAAGGCCCCGTGCCAAGTTTTTTTTTTATAGTGTAACTTTTTTTAATAGTGTAACACTGTGTTCTGCGTCCTGAGACTGTAGACCCAGGACTAAACGTGGACTGTACCAGGTCTAGACCAAGGACTAAACCTGGACTAAACCAGGACTGGACCAGGTGGATTAAAGCGCCGCATGGAGGTCTATTTCCTGGTTTCGTGCTAGCTCTGCTATTAGCAGCAGCACCGGTGTACCTCACGAGTCACGGCTGGGGCGAGCAGTGACTGCTGCGTGGGGGGAAGGGGGAGGGCGGAGAAGTGTGCGCACGGACACATGTGATGCATGACCCGGCGCGGGGCTGCGAGCACGAGACCCGTGCTCAAACCGTGCCTCCTCTAGACCAGGTTTAGAGGAGGCATGGTTTGAGCACGGGTCTCGTGCTCGCAGCCCCGCGCCGGGCCATGCTGCACTATCACACACGTGTCCGCGCGCACACTTCTCCGCCCTCCCCCTTCTCCCCACGCTTCACTATTAATACATTTTGTTGAAAATCTATGAAAGTTTGAGTGTTTTCAACGAGATACAAATGTGAGAAAAGTTTAAATCCAGTCTGAGAAAAGTATAATGTGTGTGGCTGAGCGCGCATTATTTGAATTTTTGAGATTTCGCGTTTCGTAACTTGAATTTTCTTTCGTATCTAGAGACCAAAATTTAACGTGAAGGCGTTTCGTAACTTGGAATTTTCGTTTGTTGGGTCTTTCGTAAGGTGAGGTACCACTGTACTTATCCATCATGATCCCTGCTAAATCGTAGTTGTTTCACTTCAACAAAGTACAATTGTAAGTTGTTTAAACATGGACAGTATTAATAACGTTAAAATTATAATTATTCATATCCATGACATTTTACTTAGACAAAGAGTAAACATATGAATGGTAATGAATACTAAATAAGTAGCAAAAAAGGGAGCAAGAGAATTTTTTAACTGTCAGCAACTTTAATAATTATCATGATATAATCATTGTAATTATTTTAGCCATGATAATCGTGACACCAGATTTCAATATTGCCCCATGCCGAGCTGCAACCAGGTACAACACATCTCTCCAGTTAAGGTTAATGTAAATTGTGCACTCTCCCTCTCTCGTTAAATAAATAAACTAAACTGATGAGTATTATACCTGAGTCTGCAGGTGATGCGGCGATATAAGGCTCGTCTGAACTCGCAGCTGAAAAAGTTCTAGTTTTCGTGACCCTAAGAGCGGCCAGAGTCTGACATCCTGTGGCCTTTGAGACGACCAACCGCCGGCCACCACAAAGCACCTGTTTAACAAAAACAAAACAAAAAATCACAAAAACATCACATTTATGCAGAAATATTGTTGTCACGGCGCCAAAATACCCATTTCACACTTGATTTCAACAATAATTAAATGTCTTATTTACAATTTCTCTGACAAACACTTCAATTAGAATTGCAATATATGGTTTAAAAATTATTCTTCTTTAAGCATGCCCAGAAGAACTGACAAAAAGACTGAAATATGAACTGACAAAATAATACAAGAATCAGATTTCAGAACATGTTTGCACAAATCTACACTACACCAGTTTTTATGCAGAATAAAGCTGAACTCCAAAAACTGCAGCTTTTGCCTAATAGATAGAACCAGGCCTGACACAGATTTTATACAATGTGGTTTTATACTCACTCTGACAAAGCTCAAGATCATTCTAAAAATGTTGGAATAGTCATTTTTTGTCCTGTTTATGTGACTTTTTATGTCAGTATTTTATATCAGTAGTTTAGTATTGATTCAGGTCAGATTTTTTTTTTACACATTTGACAACCCTAAGAGGAAATGAACATATTTAAGTCAATTCAATTACACTTAATGTCTCATTCACCCTGAACATTTACACTAAACAATACGCACTATTGAAATGTTGAGAAATAAATTCTTGCACATTCTTACTAATATAAATAATTAGCACAATAGAACATCATTGTATGAATGAATCTATTTTATTTGATATCCAAACAACATAAAATATAAATACAGATATAAATATAGCTGCAAGCAGCAATGTGGGGCCAAGCACCAAAGGTGCATGTAGGCCTCAGCATGTAAGCAGCATGCAGGGTCTGACAGGGTCTGACAGGGTCTGACAGGGTCTGACAGGACCTGACGGGGTCTAATGGAGTCTGACAGGGTCTAACAAGGTCTAACAGGGTTTAACAGGGTTTAACAGGGTTTAACAGGGTCTAACAGGGTTTACCAGATCAAAGACACATCAAAGACGGATAAAGGTTGCTAGGTGCGTTGCCTAGCAACGCAGAAAATTCCTAAAAATTCCTGCAACTTTGACCTGCTGGTGGCACTAGACGGTTGGGGCTGGGGGCCTATAAATCGCTGTGGGTAATGAGGAGACTGGCTGGAATGTGCACGCAAAATTTCACAACTTTTTACCAGACGGCTCTAGGGGTTGCCATAGACTCCCATGGTCAGAGGAATAATGTATAATAATAAGAAGAAGAAGAAGAGGAAGAATAAGTATAAGTATAAGTATAAGTATAAGTATAAGAATAAGAATAAGAATAATAAGAAGAAGAATCAGTAGAAACACTATGGTGCCTAGCACCTTCGGTGCTTTGCCCCAATTAATTTCTCCATCTGACAGAAGAAACCTGCACACATGTTTCAAGGTTTTTCTGGTCAAAAAGAGATCAAAGATCAAAGTCAGCTTTATTGTCAATTCTGCCATATGTGTTCAACATACAGTGAATCGAAATTTCGTTTCTCTCTGGCCAGGTAGTGCAAAAAAAGACAGACAGTGTACAAAATACAACATAAAGACGAAACAAAACAAAAACTATCTAAGACAAAAATCTAAATCTAAAAACTAAAATCTAAGACCTAAAATCTAAAATCTGAGTGCAACAGAATAAAAAATACCTATTTACAAATGTCCAAAAAATGTGCAATGGAAGATACAGCAGTGAAATGGTAATGTGCAATAGAATGTGCATTGAAAGTAAAGATAAAAATAAATGTGCAACAGTGGTTCCAGTGCAATAACAGTAGTAAACAACAAGATTCAAACTTCAAACTACATATACGTGGAAAAAACATAACTATATCGTGCAATTTATTAGTAATTTATGGTGTCTTTTAAAAAAAGGTATAGATTTAAAGATGAAATATGTGCCTACCACGTTATAAAGTACTTGTAATGGCTGTTTTGACTCACCGTAGTGGACATCGTGGTTGGCCTTCCTCTGTCTAGTAATATTAACCCTACGGGAATAAAAACAAACTCGGTTACGATATATAATGATAACAGGAGTAAAGATGTCAAAACACTTTAACCCAAAGCTTAAATGTGACTAAACCCCAGCCAAACGTGGAAATAACAAAACATATGACATGATGCAACATTTGTACATGCGGTGTGCACTTTTGGTAATCAAGGAAGTCTAAAAACAATTGCAAATACGTACGCGAAATATTGCAAACACGATTAAATACGAAGCGATGTTGCGTAAATAAAGCAGATGTTACAAAAGTTATGCTAAGCTTAAGAGGTCAGCTGTTGTTTTGAGACTTCCACTTTGTGACAGTAACAGAGAAAACTCCAAATATGAGCTCGATTTAACGCTTTTAAAACAATGACACGCAAATAACAACATAGGACGTGCCGTATATGGTTAAAAGTGTTAAATCCGAATAGTTTAAAATTGTTATTTTGTTAAAAGTACGCACTGTTCTCTTGAGGTCGAAGCAGCCTCTTACGTATTAGCCTTTCGCTTAGCTACCTACGCGAAAAGACGAGGGACAAACATGGTCATGCGCTTTTTGTAAGAACGTGTAAATGTTTGCTTTTAAATATTGCATTTATTTGTAAAATAACGTCGAAAAATAGCCACATTTCACCAATATCGTGGCCCCCTAAAAACTAAACCTACGAGTATAATATAATAAAGCATTTTAATTTTAATGTTTAATCATGCATTTCTATAAACTGTCCACAAGAGGGCAGAAAAACCACGCGATTAACATGATTAGTTCAGTCCTGGTTTAGATGTGGATTTGTCCAGGAATAGTCCCAGTTTGGATCTGTTTTAGTCTCAGTTTAGATCTGGTTTAATGATAGTTTAGACCTGATTCAGTGCCAGTTTAGACCTGGTTTAATCCCAGTTTAGACCTGGTTTAGTGATAGTTTAGACCTGATTCAGTGCCAGTTTAAACCTGGTTTAGTTTAGACCTGGTTTAGGGCCAGTTTAGGCCTGGTTTAGCCCCAGTTTAGATCTGGTTTGTAGGCTAGTTCTAGTTTAGATGTGGTTTAGTGTCGGTTTAGACCTGGTTTAGTCCCAGTTTAGACCTGGATTAGTCCCAGTTTAGGTCTTGTTTTAATACTGGTGTTTGGTCCTATTTAGACCTGGTTTAGTCCCAGTTTAGACCTGGTTTAGTTTAGTCCTATTTAAACCTGATTTAGTCCTGGTTTAGTTTAGTCTGGTTTAGTCCCAGTTAGGCCTTGTTTAGTCCTGGTACAGGTTTAGTCCTGTTTAGACCTGGTTTAGTTCTAATACTAGTATAGTTCTAGTAAAACTTACTATGCCCAATTTGAAATAGCTCCAGATTAGATTCTGTTTAGCAGTCAAAATACAGATATATTAGTTTATAGTAAATAGCTCTTCAGGCTTAGCCTGGGAATTCCCAGGCCGCTTCCGTTCGTTTCGAACTGGAAGGCGGCCTGGCAGCTCGTCCAAGCGAGAGTCCCAGATTTAGGGCCCCAATCAGAGAGCGGGGAGGGGTGGAAAGACGGTGACGCGTACTACATGACAAACGGAAGCTTGTAGTTTGAACTGACAACTGACATGATTGGCTATGGACTTACGTATACGCTCAATGATAGACATTCATAACGCCCAATAAACGGCCGTTGGCAATCGCTAACCACACCTCCGCTACGGGATTTTTCGAAGCGAGCTCCCAGACCCATACCTCACTTGTGATATGGTCAGGTGTTAACCAGACTACTTCAGACTTCACTAGATTAATCCCATACTGTAGAACAATCCATTCCCGGCAAAGCAATAATTTCCACGGAAACTCCCAAACAGAAAAGCTACATAGTGCACCTTTGAGCCACAATATACCGTCTGAGTACCTGATGTTCTATAAACCATGGCAGGGTATCCAATAAAGTCACATTACACTGGCGCATATGGACTCATATGTGACCCTAGAGTGGGCTGATGATTGACGGTTCCTCAGAGCAGACAGGAAGTGTAGGGGGACTGGGACCACCATGTTGTAAATGTGTGTGTTTTTAGCTTTATGTGATGATCGGTGGGACCTGACATGGACCTATAGCTGTCAACGTTACACCAACCACTCAGGACAGCGCCCCCCATGGGACAAACAGCATCAGTAAGCAGACAGCAACAGAATTTTTTATCTCTCCACCACTCCCCGTAGTCTTGTTATGGTTGACAGATGGGCGGCTTGGTTACAAAAATAGGTACTGCTTTGATTTCATATGATTGATTAAAGGGCCCATATGATGCCATTTTCTGATCCATATTAAAATGTTGTTTCCTCATCACAAACAGACCTGGAGTTGTGTTTTGTTTCACTCACACATGTTTAACACACAAACCATGCTATTTCTCTTAAATGGAAAACACATTGTGATGTCATATGGTAATACAGGAAGTGCTCTACTGTGTTTTTAAACTCCATACACCTTCACTAGAATCATTGGATCATTTCAGCTCAGGAATTTCCAATCACTACTGACCTAAAAATGTGGACCAGAGCATTTTGAGCTTTGGAGATGTAGACAGACTAATAATAAAGAGTTACTCAAACATGTGTGAATGAAACAAAACACAACCCCAGGTCTGTTTTTGAGGACGTAACAACATTATAATTGTGTAATATGGAACGTGTGACTACAGAATTCAAATCAGAATTCAAAATATGAATTTGCTTTGGTGGACTGGTGCAAAATAATACATTGAATAAGAATAGTAAAGTATAGACCAAAATAAAAATAAGGTTAAAAAAAAAAAAAAGACATTGACTGAATATAAATACAAAAAAAAATAATGTGCTCTGTTCCACCTTGTGATGTCATGAAGTGGTAGTTTTTAAGTTACAGCTATAACTATACCTTTTACCTTTTGCTTAGCAGACTGGCAATTTCAGGGCTGAAATCATCCAAATGATTCTAGTTATTGGCGTTTAAAAACACAGTGGAGCACTTCCTGTATCACCACATGACATCACAAGGTGGAACAGAATGTTTTCTGTTTGAGAGACAAACAGCCTAAATATGCAAGTTTGTGTGTTAAACGTGTGTCAATGAATGAAATAAAAACACATCTCTAGGTCTGTTTATGATGAGAAAACAACATTATAACATACATTAGAAAATAGCATAATAAGAACCCTTTAACCTATAAGATAAAGTACAGTAATCCCTCGTTTATCGCGGGGGTTAGGTTCCAGAAATAGCCCGCAATAAGTGAAATCCGCGAAGTAGGACAAATTTATATTTTACAATTATTCTACATGTTTTAAGGCTGTAAATGCCTCACCACACACATTATACGCTTTTCTCAGACTGGAATTAACATTTTCTCACATTTGTCTCTAGTTTATACACTCAAACATTCATAGATTTTCAACAAAATGTATTAATAGTGACGCGTGGGGGGAGACACGGCTCCGGGACGCGCACCAACCCCTTGGAGAAGTGCGCGACACGTGCTGCTCTGTCACGGATTTATCCACGATGAGGGGTTTATCGTGGACAAATCCGTGACAGAGCAGAAAATCTATGACATTTTGAGTGTTTAAACTAGAGACAAATATGAGAAAATGTAGCGCGAGGCCACGTGTACACCGGGGAGATAGAACTGCGGCGCCCGGACCGAGTGGAAAACCCGAGCCACAAACCAAACACGCACAAACGAACGCAAAAGCCGCACGGAGTGATTTAATCCTGGTTCAGACCTGGTCTAGTTCTGGTCCTGGACCTGGTTTAGTCCACGGATAGTCCTGGTCTAGTCTCTTAGCCAATCAGGACGCAGACCACATTGTTACACTATTAAAAAAAATGTTTCACTATTTTAAAAAAATAAAATAAAAAATTTGGAAAAAAAAATCTGCAAAGAGTGAACCGCAATAGAGCGAGGTTTCACTGTATATATATCATACCTGTAGTCCCTGAACAGGAAATATCTCAAATCACCAGTGTATTCTGATCTATTTTCTTGGTATTCTAAAGATTCATTGTTCATAGTGGAAAATACTGTCTACTCTCTCTGGTGTGTGCTGTTTTGTTCTGTAAGAATCTTGCATTGCTACAAAATCCTTGAAACTGCTCATAAGACAAATTACGTCTCTGTAATACTGCAAACCGAGCACCAAATCAGCTCTATTGAGATTTCATCCACTAAAACACAGAAATATGTATGAATACTAGACAGGCCTTTGGTTCACAAACTTTAAATAGACAGCTTTAGATAGAATTACTTTATTCATGAACATTTTAAAAGGGAAGAAAACCAAACAATATACTTGCCATACTTGAAAAGATATTTAAAACACTGCACTTTAATCAATAAGTACCACCTGTGATAATTTGATGACAAAAACAAAACAAAACAAAACAAAGCAATAACTTCCTTCAAATATAATAGTATTGAACCGCAGGTCAAGGTTCCTTTAGTCCTAGTATAGTCCTAGTTAAATCTAAGTTCTGGTTTACTCCTGGTTTAGCCCTAACTTAGTACTGGTTTAACCCTGGTTCAGTCCTGGTTCAGTCCTGGTTTAGTCTTGGTTTAACCCTGGTTCAGTCCTGGTTCAGTCTTGGTTCAGTCCTGGTTTAGTCTTGGTTTAACCCTGGTTCAGTCCTGGTTCAGTCTTGGTTCAGTCCTGGTTTAGTCCTGGTTTAGCCCTGGTTCAGTCCTGGTTTAGACCTGGTTTAGTCCTGGTTTAGTATTTTCCTTTGATTCTGGTTTAGTAATCACAATTTAGTTTAACCCTGGTTCGTACTCTTTTTAGTCCTGGTATTTTAGTTACATTGGGTGTACATTTTGGCTGTTTGACGAAATGATGTAACTTTTTACGTAATATTTCTGCCCCGCTGGGTTTTGCAGGGGGGCAGTTGGAGACCAGATGGAGCAGTGACCTACACACATGGGGACTAACCAGGGCATGACTCAAATCTGATCAGTTACAGCCTGAATGCCATATTAGATTCAATACTTTAATTATGCTTAAATTAAAACTAATATTTTGGTAACAGAGAGTCAATAGATATAAAAATAAATAAATAAATACAAATAAATAAATAAGCAGTGTATTTTAAGATGATTTCTGATCATCATCATTCAGGCTTGGTTTTGTTGTTGCTAAAAATGCAGAAGGAACTACATTGACCATGATCCTTTGCTCAGTTTTAAAGGTGCACTATGTAATTTTTTGTGGTGCTCCTGTCTCTTGCTTCTACGGCTGCATCCCTGCTCTGCCTTGAATGTTCCGCAGTATGACATTAAGCAGCTTTGCCTCACATTTATTTAATTACAGGTGGTTTTAGCACAAAAGTACAGAGAAAAACAGGGCATTCTGACTGTAAGCGGGTTCGCCTCTCCACAGATCTGACCTGTAACATGGTCTGGTTTGGTCTCCATTAAAATAGAAAGGTTTAATGCCGTACTGTGAAACATTCTAGACAAAGAATCTGCATGGAGAAAAACATTTGACGGACCCTTAAAATATCACAATAAGTATTGGTAAAGTTTATAAAATGATTACTGTCAAATAGGTAGTTGGGTATTGTTGAAGAATTTGGTATTTGAACCGTGTCGTGAATGAAAAATGATTTTGATTGCGGTGTGAGCCTAAAGGTCAAAGGTCATGGCTGATCACCTCAGGCTAAATGCCCTCAATATGTTTTAAATGGTTTCTATTTGATTTATGAGCTAAGAATAGCAGTCCTGGTTTAGACCTGGTTTTGTCCTTGTTTAGTCTTGGTTTAGTCCTGGTTTAGATCTGGTTTTGTCCTTGTTTAGTCCTGGTTTAGTTCTGGTTTAGACCTGGTTTCGAACTGAATTTGATCTTTTTTTTCTTTTTCTTTTTTTTCTTTTAATTCTGATTGATTATGTTGGTTTAGTCCTGGTTTAGTCCTGGTTTAGTCCTGGTTTGGTCCTGGTTTAGTCCTGGTTTAGTACTGGCCTTATTCTGGTTTTGTCCTGCTCTAATTCTGGTTTAGTCTTCAGTTAGTCCTAGTTTAGACCTGGGTTAGTTCTGTCTTAGTCCTGGATTAGTCCTGGGTTAGTCCTGGTTTAATCCTGGTTTAGTCCTCAGTTAGTCCTGGTTTAGTCCTGGTTTATTCCTCGGTTAGTCCTAGTTTACTCCTGTCTTGGTTTAGTCTTGAGTTAGTCCTAGTTTAGTCCTGGGTTAGTCCTGGTTTAGTCCTGATGTAAACCCTTTTTAATATTTTCTAAATCTTAAAGTGTCTTGTATTTCCATATCATTTTCACTGTGTCTCCCAAAGCAGGATTTTCTCATTAGTGACTTTAAACCGCCGGCGTTTGGGAGCTAAGCACGTCCTCTGACATCGCCCTGAGTGTTTCCATGGTAATCTTAATAAATATATTTTGTGAAGATTGCATTAAACTGTATCAACATGTATTATAAGAGCTCATGGGAGAAATGATCCAAAAACACAAGAATTATATACCAAAAACAGCCTGTCAAAATATAAAGAAGTACTTTATTTGTAAGCAAAAAAATGTTGTAGTTTTTATGGATGATTTAAGAGCAGAGAAAGAGTAGAACCAGGGTTTGACTAAACAGGTTGCAGAAGTTCAAGATTTGGTGGAAAAAATAAAGGGACAATCCTGGCAAAAATCAGAAGAGTGGGAGCTGGAAAAGCAGAGCCTCTGTCTACAACTTGAGAACTCTAAGAAACAGGTCCAAAAGACACAGAAAGCTCTGAACAAGTCCTTCCAAAATCTGAAGCAGACCAGGGAGGCTCAGGAAGAGCACGCCCTTCTGGAGGAAAGCCTCTAGCCGTTTCCCAATTCAGTGAGTACACGGTTCGGAGTGTGCTTGGAGGGGGATGTACGTCATATCCGGCGCGATAACTGCTGTTCCATTTCGTTTTTGTCCCATGCACAGTTAAGACGCCGTCCGTACAGCGCAGTCATTTCCATGGAAATCGGGGTGTGGACCAAGCATGCAAACATGCACGCTTTGCACACTCAAAAGCCCCAGCATGCACAGCGCGGCAGGATATATGACTACAAAGATGGACTCGCCAGCAACATCGCCATGTGACAGTTGCGACTTCACTATAAAATGTGTGTACTGGTTCACCTCACCTACAACTATGCTACATGAAACTCTTCATAAACTACGCTAAACATGTGTGATGGTGGCCGTAACGGCATAGATTACCGCACCTGTATTACCGTTCAGATGCTTTTTCCCTTACACTTCTATATTTCCTTTGCTGTTGTAATGCTGGATATTCTACAGTATAGCCATGTCCCAATTTGAAGTATTACTAGTCGCAATAGAATAATATTTTTGTCTTTAGGGAACAAGGAGCAGACCACCCGGCTCATTGAGCTGAGGCGGGACCTGTTCCATTTCACAGACGGCCATAAGATCCACGGACGGAAAGTTCAGAAGAACTTTCCGTCCGTGGAAGAAGGGGGGGGCCCATCCTTGCACGGCCCCATCCTTGCAGGATGGGGCCGTGCATTATCTTGCTGAAACATGAGGTGATGTTCATGGATGTATGGCACAACAATGGGCCTCAGGATCTCATCACGGTATCTCTGTGCATTCAAAATGCCATCAATAAAATGCACCTGTGTTCTTCGTCCATAACAGCCTTTGAAGAGGAGTGGACCAACATTCCACAGGCCACAATTGACAATCTGATAAACTCTATGCGAAGAAGATGTGTTGCACTGCATGAGGCAAATGGTGGTCACACCAGATACTGACTGGTTCTGAGTCCCCAGACCCCCAATAAAGCAAAAAAAATGCACATTTCGGGGTGGCCTTTTATTGTGGGCAGTCTGGGGCGCACCTGTGCACTGGTCATGATGTCGGATCAGCATCTTGATGTGGCGCACCTGTGAGGTGGGGTGGATTGTCTCGGCGGGGCAGAGGTGCTCGCTGTCACACATTTGGACAGATTTGTGAACAATGTTTGAGAGAAATGGTAGTGTTGTGTATCTGGAGTGAATTTTGGATCTTTGGGTCCATCTCAGGAAAAATGGGAGCAAAAACAAAAGTGTTGCGTTTATATTTTTGTTGAGTGTATAAAGTCAGTTTCCATCAGTCAGACACCTCAGCTTCTTGAGGATCTCAAGAAATTTCAGGAAAGACCTTGACCAGTACGTGGAGGAGGAACTGAAGCTTATTATTCTAGCTCATAACAGTTTAACACAGATGGAGAGAAAGGACAGAACAATCCAAGATCTCCAAACTGAACTGGATGCGGTGAAAGAGGAGAGAGGGGCACTGATAGTCCAGTCAGATGAACTGAAGCACCAGCCTCAGTCCAAAGATATTGAGGCACTTCAGAAAAAGGTTGCAGAACTGGCAATGACGGAGCAAATCCAAGAAATTCCTGCAGAAAATCAAAAAAATGGGAGATGAAAAAGCAGAGACTCCAGAAGGACACTGCTGATCTGAAATCCAAATTGCAGAAAACCTTTTCAGTGAATACAGTTCTGAAGGAGCAGAACTCTCACCTAGAGCGTGCACTGGCCAATCTTAAAGCAGATATGTCTGTTCTCTAACAAAATGGAGCTAAAACAACAAGAGGAGGCTGAGTAGAAGGTCCAGATGCTCCAGAGAGTACAACACACAGAGACACAGGTCTGAAAGATGGAAAAGAAGAAGGACACCATTTTGAGGACCTGTGAGGAGCTAAAGTACACTGAGAAAACGTCCCAAGGAGAGCACTTCATACTGGAGAAAAGATACAGTGCTCTAAAACAGCTGTTGAAGAAGCTGGAAAGGCAACACTCCCACTTGCTCAAAAGGAAGAGTGATCTAGTGCAGGAGTTGGAGCTTGAGAAAAATGTGAGTGCTGAGTTATAGTTTAACAAAATAGCAAAATTAAAAAACAGGCTCACTGCAACGGTTACAGAGAGAGGGTGACCATTTTTCAATGTACAGTAATGTCAATTGGAGTCAGAGCTGATGGAGCCATAAGCGCCCCCTTGCTCACTTCCTATTTGGAACAGGGCAGCTAGTGGGTTAGCTATGTCCATTTATACATCCAGTCTATGGTCCTATCCCAGACACAATAGACCCAGAATCCCCTGTGTTTGAGAGGAGGGCCCTGGTGTCTGGTCTCACCTAATGCAGTTCTCATTGTGTAGAATAACACTGCTGCTCTGTGTTATTATAGGACTGTACCAGGGACAGCCCCAGGGCAGACGTGATAATGAGGAGGATATGTATATGTGAGGCTGGAGGGAGAGAGGAGGGGGAAGAAAGAGGAGGTGACGGGGTAGGAGAGAGAGGAGAGAAATAAGAAATTAGAAGGAGACAGACAGAACAACAGGGAGAGAAAGGAAGGGAGGGAGGAAAGACAGGGAGAGAGAGAAGATGCAGAGGGAGGGAAACAGGGAGAGAGAATGAGAGCAGAGAGAGAGAATACCTGGTAGGCATGGAGAAGGAAGAGATGGAGATAAAGAAGGAGGGATAGCGAGAAGGGAGGGCACAGAGAGAGGAGAGAAAGAGACAGCGAAAATGTCAGTGAAGAAGAAGTATGAGAGAGAGAAAGAGGGAGAGAAAGGAATAGGAAAAAGGGTGTGTGTGTGTGTGAGAGAGAGGGAGGGGGTGGCAGAGACACAGAGAGAGAGAGAGAGAGAGAGAGAGAGAGAGAGGTAGGGAGATACAAGGAGTAATTAGTTCTCTATGGGAAAACAAAATATAGTATTTAATTACAACATTAAATATTTTGATATCAATAGTTTTGCCATTTGCCAGTTTTGAAGCTATACACAAATGATTTATTTTACCAGTGTATAAAGCTGTCAGTTTGAAATATACACACATCACATACAAATTGTGACATAATACAAAAACAATCACATCTCCCAGTGGCCCACAGTAGGGGCATCGAACTGGGGCCCAGTGCAAGGAGGGACCCCTCATAAAGCTTTTTTCATTAGAGAATATGTAGTGTGAGCCCACCAAGATGATTTGGACTCAGGGCCCAGAGTTTGGTGCTACATCCCTGGCCCAAAGGAAAACAGTTTTACACCTTTGGCAATAGAAGTCACTGTGTGTTAGTGTAATATGGTTTGATACTGAGGCCCCATTCAGAACAATATGAGCTCATATTTGATTTGCAGGACCAGGCTGACAATACAGTGTGAGAATAATGCATTCACATACATGGGATTAAATCGTTTTACAGTAAAGGCCCAAAGGAAATGCTCCAGTCAAAATCATTTAACACATTTTAGAAATCATTTAAATCTGAATCTAGTTGGACAGGGAATACTCACCCTAGAATGTTCCACAGTATGGCATTAAACCTGTATATTTTTATGTGTGGAAACAAGCTGCATGCTTTTCTCTCTGTAAAATAGATCAGTGGAATGCCTTACTTTGGCATCTCCATGGTGACAAGCAAGCTAAAACAAATCTTATCATTGCAGATAATTCTATGTAACCTTGACTTTGCCACTTAAAGGCACATACCTGATTTTTCACACAAATCCTGCATATTTAGGCTAAGACAACGCCTGTGTTTTTAAACTCCACACACCTTCACTAGAATCATTTGGGTTCTAGTGAAGCCATTGAATCTCTACTGAATTAAAGGTAAAAGGTAGCTGTTTCTTTCCGCTTCATGACATCACAAGGTGGAACAGAGCATTTTGAACTTTGTAAACCTAGAGAGACTAATAATAAAGAGTTACTGAAACATGTGTTAATGTAACAAAACACAACTCCAGGTATGTTTTTGATGAGGGAACAACATCTGAACATGGCTTTAAGCTCACAAGAGTCAATTTTGTGTAATATAGGACCTTTAATATTAGTTCTATATTGAATTTCAAAGGTGAAATCTCCTCTTTGTACAATATAAAGATGTTATTCGTTTTGATGGGTCCACATCCATGTCTCTTCCTATTGCGTGTGTGTGATGTGATGTCCCCTTGGGTCAAAATACCACTATATCATATACTGTCATGTACTTGTACTTCTATAGACACTACAGACTGTGAATCTCATAGGGAGGTGAGGTTGAGAAAACGCATGTATTATTCCTTTGCAAAGAGCTGCTGCTGATTTAATATGATTCTATGAACCTGAGCGCTCTGGGGGTGCGCTCTATTCCAGGGAAATGTAGAGTGGGTTTGAGGATAGACTTGTATGTTTTTATATTGAATGTACTGCATGTATTTAATAAATCGACTTCTATTTTTTTTATAATTCAGAATCAAAAATGCTTTATTGTTATTGTGCTTGTTTCCATGGAGATGTTATTGTTTTACATCCTGGTATGGCATTATATGTACAGTATCTTGCATTTACTTAATAACATGGGTTTTTATTGACCTTAAAACTTACATTCTCACCATGAGTGGTCTCACCTCTCCACAGATCTGACATATAATTTGGCCATGTGGTGTCACCTGCTGTGTCTGTAGAGATAAATAGGTGTAATGCTATACTGTGGAACATTCCAGGTATCTCCCTGGAAAAAAGCAGGCGATGGACCCAATCCAGAAAAGTTACACAGTGCGATCACTAAACATTAGCCTTCTCGTCTTGGCTTTCAGCTGCCTGTTATGTGTAACATTTTATGAACATTTTTACTATTTAAACAATATAATGTTTTGCTTTAAATTGTTAATTACTATGGCAACAGTCCACATTTTTTATCACTTTCTTTCTCCCACAGATATGTCCTTATGCCCTGATGCTAACTCATGCTAACTGAGGTAGTGCTAAACTAATTAAAGTAGCTCCAGGACAAATGACCTTCTCTATTAAAGTCAAAGATCGTTAACTGGAGCTGACACTTCACAGACCTTTAGCACTGTGATACTCAACCCGGGGCTAAACACAGAGGGGTGAAGCAGCTTAAATCAGGATAAAGACAATAGTCGCAAGCATTAATGTGCAGGTGACTCTGTAAAGGTCAAAGGTGACAACTATTTTATAACATAAAACTTTTAGTATTGTAACATTATTAAACATTCTATATTATACAAAATTGATTCTTGTGAGGTTTAAACCCTGTTATAATGTTGTTTCCTCCTCAAAAACAGATCTGGAGTTGTGTTTGTGTGTTAAACATGTGTGAATGAAACAAAACACAACTTCAGGTCTGTTTGTGATGAGGAACCATTATAACATCAGAAAATTGCTTGAAATGGGCCCTTTAAACAATATAATTTATCACTTTGTTTTCTCAAAAGCAAAAACAGCAAGCAAATGAATTTATTCTAGCATAGTAATTAAAATGTAAATCAGTTAATCTTCCTGGGCTCATGCAAACTTATTTGTTAGTGGTTGAGGAAAAGGACAGATTAAAAAAAGGCATTTTCAGAATAATATTTGTTTTTGGTGTAATCCAATTTATGCCTACCTTTATAACAAATTATGTTAGATTCAAGACTTTGAAAGCACTGTATGATATTTCTTAAAAAAAAAAAATCTAAAACTGTGCAGTTATTTCTCACTTTTCCAATGCAACCTAATAATAGGCAGGAATGAGCAACAACAACTAGCATGTTGACAGTGCACTTCCTGAGTACTCAGTCATTGATCTCATTTTGTCTGTGCTGCTGTTACAGCATACTGGGGCAAAACTAATTTGAATTCAATTTAAATTTGAAAACAAAATTTAATCAAATGGAACTCCCAAGGCAATGTGTGAGTGATTGGCTGCTGCCTGACTCACACTGAGCAATTTTTGAAACTTTGTGTTTTTTGAGCTCAGTTTTTAACATCATCATCATTTGATTTTAACCAACTAAGGAGTGCAACATCTGCAGTTCAAAGGACACAAGTAAGGGACCTTCCAGAGGAAATACTTACATATATATTTACACAAGTAATCCGAATTGTAATTAATTTTCCAACTCCTGTACATTTCTCCCCTTTGTTCTCTTAACCTTTTGGTCCTGCATCATTAAACAAACCCACTACGACAGATCTAAGTGTGTCCCTCCTCTCTCTCCGTCTGCAGACCTGCTTCACTTCACTGAGTTTGATGTTTTTCCCAACCACCGTTTCACCCTATGGCCGGTTTTACCACCACTTCAACCACTGAACCGTGCACTGGTTCACAGGCTACCCCCGCCCACGGCCCAAAGCAACGGAGAGAGAGAGAGAGAGAGAGAGAGAGAGAGAGAGAGAGAGAGAGAGAGAGACAGAGGGAGGGAGAGAGGGAGAGAGTGCTGTAAATTACCAGACAAATTGAGAGAGAGAGAGAGAGAAAGAGAGAGAGAGACAGTGAAAGGGGAGGGGGGGAAGAGAGGGAGAGAAAAGAGGGAGAAAGAGAGAGAAAGGAGAGAGAGAGCAAAATGAGAGAGAGAAAAAAGAGGAGGGAAAGAAGGAGAGAGGGAAAGGAGAAAGAAAAAGATAATTATAAGAATAGTTAGCATGTATCTTTCCATCCATCTGTCTCTCCATCTATCCGCTTGTCTCGCTATCCATCCATCAATCTATCTATCTATCTATCTATCTATCCATATCTATCTCTTTATTTATCTATCATCTCTCTCTATCTATCCATCTATCTTTCACTTTATTTATCTATCCATCTATCTATCTAACCACTGAACCGTGCTCATGTTGTCTTGCCTACGGCCCAAAGCGCTGGCGTGTACAGTAAATTACCAAACAAGGTGAGAAAGAGAGAGAAATGAGAAAAAAAGAGAGAGAGGAGAGAGAAAGTGGAGAGAGAAAGTGGGAGGAGAGTTTGTGTGTACAGTAAATTGCCAGACAAGGTGAGTATCTTGCTTCTATCCTTCAGGACAGGGGGGCAGTGATCCGGTGAGCTCTGACCCAATTTGAGCGAGGGTTTGTGGGCAGGTGATGGTGAACTCGCCCCTGGAAGTGTTAGCGCTGACAGGTGCAGAGATAGGAGGTAATGGGTGGATAATGCCAAGCAGGGCAAGAGTGGATGGATTTAGGCTAGAAGGAGAGAAAGAGGAGAGAAAGAGGAGAGAAAGAGCGGGACAGAGAGAGAACAAGAACAGTTACCATCTATTTATTTATAAAACATGTAACACATTTATTCTTATAGTACTTAAAGGATCCATATTACACTATTTTCTGATCTGTATATTTAGGCTGAGTTCTTCTCTCAAACAAAAAACACTCCACTCCACCTTGTGATGTCATGTGGTAATACAGGAAGTGCTCCACTGTGTTTTTAAACTCCATACACCTTCACTAGAATCATTTGGATAATTTCAACCCTGGAATTGACAATCTCTGCTTAAAAAAAAAAAAAAAAGGTAAATGGTAGCTATTATTTCAAAAACTACCACTTCATGACATCGCAAGGTGGAACAGAGAATTTTTAGATATGGAGATGTAGACAGTCTAATAATAAAGGGTTACTCAAACACAAATCCGGGTATGTTTTATAACATAACTTAAAGCCTGCAAGAGTAAATTTTGTATAATTTAGGACCTTTAAGCTATTTCAAGTAATAACATATGCATTTTACAGTGTATCACCTTGTATCACAGCCCGTATAGTGATCCTATGGTACTTGATTAGAATAAAGCAGTGCGTATTATGCAGTAGGGGCTCATGAATATAGATGGGAGTAAACTGTATATTGTGCTATTGATCCAACAGTCATTCCAAAGGTCAGTGTCCTCTGTCATTGAGTCTGACAGAGCAGCTAAATATTTACACTGATGAGCAACACTGCAACTCATCTAGCCTGGAATCGTATGTATAGACAGAGAGATAACCAGAATTATAATTTATTTGACAGATTTAAAAGTGCACTTTACAATTGCTCTGGCTATGAGTCTGTTAGCTGTTTGTCTCTAAGAAGATGTAGCTGCTCTGTCAAGATAGTTCCGCTGTATGGCATTAAACATTTGCATCTCCATGAAGACACATACTGTACAACTTACAAGCCATATCTGTGAGAAGCGACTCTCTTCCTAGTTAAGAATTAGGGATGCAAATTATCGATTAATTCATTAATTGATAGTTGATTGACCTTATCGATCGATTAACGATTAACTGATAAGCGGCGTTTTTCACCTGAATTTTAGTGTTTCAATAGGGTCTTTAAGAATATAAGCTATAGTATACATAACACTGAGTCATAAATATATCATAGTATTATTATATAGTATATTCCTCAATTAATTATTCCTTAGTAAAAAGCAGACAAATGTATTGATGCTTAATAACAAAATACAGTAATCCCTCGCTCTTTCGCGGTTCGCAGATTTTTTTTAATATATATTTTTTTAGTGTAACGTTTGTTTTTTTTAATAGTGTAACATTGTGTTCTGTCCTGATTGGCTAAGAGACTAGACCAGGACTAAACGTGGACTGGACCAGGTCTAGACCAGAACTAAACCAGGTCTGGACCTGGACTGGACCGGGACTGGACCGGGTCTGGACCTGGACTGAACCAGGATTGGGCCGCTGCGTGCTGCTGCTGGTTTCGTGCGGCAGGTTTGTGGCTCGGGGCCCGGGCCGCGGGCTGGCTGCGCGGGACCAGCAGCGGCACGTTGCGGCGCATTCCTGGGCGCCGCGGTTCGATCTCGCCTCGCGCGTACACCCAGGGCTGTTGAGCAGTGCCGTTGGCGCCTGCGGGCGGCTGTGAGTCGAGCTTGGCGCAGCGCGGTTGCCTTGTTTCGTGACCACGCGGGTGCGGTGTCCGCGATTAGCGATTAATTACAATGAATGCATTTTGTTCGACCAACGTCTTAATCGACAATTAATCGTTAATCGATTAATTGTTGACATCCCTAGCTCCTATTGTTTTAAAAACGTCAGTACAGCTAGAATGAGATGCCATTCACTTTCATATAGAGGACACGTTATATCCTAGAGTGTGCTGTTTTTAGTCATACAGTCTGGCAACCCAAAGTGAGGAGCTGCTTCAGTTCTGCTACTACTGCTGCTGCTACTATTACTACTGTACTACTACAAAACATCTCAACTCTATACTAGCAAACGTATTACATTCTGTGTTTTCAAATTGGTGGTAAACTGAAAAAAATATATGAATAAAAACATGCCTTTGTTTCAAGTGCAATTCCTTATGGTGTACGTTGATTCACTTGTGTTATTAAAATGGTGAAATACGACTGTTTCTTGTGCTAAACCACAGGAGTCCTTTGGGTCCTGTCTCTTCTGTGTTACCTCTCCCACTGGATTAGACAGCATTGATTTGCCCCAGTGCACCATGGGTTAAAAATTGGCTGTTTCGACCAATCAATGCTCACTTCACATGTGCCTATCTGCTAATCAATACATACCTGCTTTAATCTCCCTATACCTATATCAACCAGGACAAGACTACCCAATATAGGCAACACCACTCTATTTGGTCTATAGTAAAACAATCAATGAAAACTCAATTATAAGCCATGATTGGAAGGAAATCGTGAAGGATTTTAGGGTTAAAGCTGCACTATGTAACTTTTCTGTTGGTGGGGTTTTATCACCTGCTTGTCTCCATGGAGATGGTATCACTTTGCATGGATTAAATGGTCTACTTTGCATTTATTCAACTATAGATGCTTTTACTTGAGAAAAGTTGGCCTGGTAGCATTACCTGCTTGTCTCGCAATAGATTAGAGGTTAATGTCATACTGTGGAACATTCCAGGCAAAGCATTATCATCTCCATGGAGACAAGCAAGTTGCAAGTTGGACCCATATCCAGAAAGGTTACATGGTGCACTTTTAAGGTAGGCCTATCTAAGTGTAGCAAAATTTGATCCATACTTTAATGCTATAATTCGTGGTGTCTATATTCATGGGTTTCAGAATGATGAAAAATTAGGACTGTTGCCATAGCGATTGACAATTTAAAGAGCCCATATTATGCCATATGTTGTTTCCTCGTCATCCCTCATCATACCCTGCATATTTGCTGAGTGTTCCAGATTGTGATTTCATGTGGCAATACCGGAAATGCTCCACACACCTTCAATAAAATCATTTGGATGATTTCAGCCCTGGAATTGTCAATCTCTACTGAACAAAAGGTAAAAAGGAACTGTTAACTTGAAAAATACCGCTTCATGACATCACAAGGTGAAACAGAGCATTTTGAGCTTTGGAGCTGTAGACAGACTAATATTTATGCTTATAGGTCCTTGGTCAGAAGACACTAGAATATACTAAGAAATAATGTATTTTTTGCATTGCAGATAAAGCATTTTGAAGATCTTGGGCCATATATCTTTACAACTGTCAAGACAGGGGCATCCTAATTGCTTGGGCTGTGAAGGGGACGAGACAATAAAGACTGACCTGAAGGGGGAGAGCAAGGTCAAAAAAGGCTGTTTGTCACTGTAAGGTTGTCTGCGAACATCCCATGAGAGAGACATAGAGAGATGAGAGAGAGAGGGAGAGAGAGAGATGGAGTGAGAGAAGGAGCGAAGGAGAGGAGAAGAGATTGATGAGGTCTTTTATCATTGGTTGACTACGATCAGGGAGGGCTATCATTCAAATAAAAGGCCAATCTTAACACTCTACGAAGTAATTTAGGGCAGTATTCTGACAGCAACATCTGAAATATTGATGTTTAAAGGTCCTGTACTACCTTTTTTCCAAGTATTTGAGCAAATTTTGCTTTGCACCAGTACAGATTTATTGTATAAGCACCTCTTAAGGTCAAAATAAGTCTGCGGTGTACATTTAGCATTTAATTAGAACGCCTTTTGTTGTGCAAGAAATAGGAAGTGCATGGTTAGGTTCTACAAACATGGTTAGAATGCAAAACTCCATTCTGGCCTCTGAAAGTTGTGAAAAGCATTTGCAAATTCAATGTGGGGAGTAATTACAATGCTTTGAACACATAATGGCAAGTGAAGAGGAAAATCACTTGTTCAAATCTGTCATACTGTCATATATTCATTTACACTGTGCACACTAGTCCCAATAGTTAATTAAGGGAGGGCATTCAGCTTTAAAAATACTAAACCTCTCCATATACGTTACATTACACCATATAGGCATTGATGTCCTTCCCTTTATAACATGGCTGCTTTGTTCTTGTGCTGACAGCTTAATCGTAAATCCATCTCCTGATTTGAAAACGATCCTCCACTGGACACAAAACCAAAACAAAGAGAAGAGCCGGAGTGACAGGCCCCACCCCCATTGTCCCCAACACCAATGCAACCTGACAGCACTGTACAAGGGTATGTGTGTGTGTGTGTGTGTGTGTGTGTGTGTGTGTGTGTGTGTGCGTGCGTGTGTGCGTGTGTGTGTGTGTGTGTGTGAAAGGCTAAAACCAGCAGTAGGACTATAGCACCAAACCAGAAATGGGACTATATTGGGACTAAACCATTTATAAAGCCAGGTTTAAATGAGACCAATCATTATTCTGCCCAGAGTCTGACTTTAATGCTCAAAGTACTAAACCTCTGTAGTGTGACTCGTGAATGACCTCGACTGAAGTTTAGCCTGGTTTGCGTGAAAAGTCCCTCAGTCGTCCAGGTAGAATCCATGATCAAAGGAGAAGTTCAATTTGTCAACTGGACAAAGTTTGTTTGGTTGAAAACGTTTCGCCGCTCATCCGAGAGGCTTCGTCAGAGCTGACGAAGCCTCTCGGATGAGCGGCGAAACGTTTTCAACCAAACAAACTTTGTCCAGTTGACAAATTGAACTTCTCCTTTGATCATTTAGCCTGGTTTGTTTTTGCCAAGTCTGGTGAAACCTAAGTTTGACCTAGTTTGGAATAGTTTTGCTAAATCAAGGCTTGCCAATTTTGGCCTGGTTCGGCTGGTTTGGCCTGGTTAAGCTAAATTCGGCCTGTTGTTGCTATATTTAATCTGCTTTGGCCTGTTGGCAGGGATTTCGCCTGGAGTGGCATGGATTGGCATGGATTTGGCATGATTTTGGCCTGGTTTTAACTGGTTTGACATGAATTTGGTCTTGTTTGGCCTGGATTTGGCAAAAATTTTGCTTAGTTTAGCACAAATTTGGCCTAGTTTAGCACAAATTTCGCCAAAGTTGAATTTGGCCTGGTTTGGCACAAATTTAGATTAGGCCAGAATTGTGCCAAACCAGGCCAAATTTGTTCTAAACTATGCCAAATTCTCCCCAAACTAGGCCAAATTTGTGCTAAATCAGGCCAAATTTGTGCCAAAGCAGGCCAAATTTGAGCTAAACTAGGCCAAATTCATGTCAAACCATGCCAAATTTGTGCTAAGCCAAGGCAAATTTGTGCTAAATTTGTGCCAAAATAGACCAAATACTTAGACTTAGACTTAGACTTAGACAAACTTTATTGATCCACAAGGGAAATTGTTTTGGGTACAGTAGCTCACTCATCAAATAAAATATACAATATAAAAACAGGGAGAAAGAACAAGAAGAAAAATAGATGGAAAAGCAACCAAAGAGCAATAGACCTGTGTCAGGTGAGACACAATTATATACATAAGATAATGGTAATAAACAAATATGTATAAGATTTAAATAGAAAAGTAGTAGTCAAATATACAGTATCAAATATGATGTTCAGTACCAGCTGTATACAGCTGTAGGGAGTATTATCTGTTACATAAGGGTGAGTTGTTGTACAGTTGTATGGAGTATGGTATGAATGTCGTCCTGTATCTCTCACTGTTTGAGCGGAGCTGTAGGAGCCTGTTGGAGCCTGTTGGATAAGGAGCTTCTCTGGCCCTCTATGGTCTGGTGCAGTGGGTGAGCAGGAGTGTCCATGATGGAGAGCAGTTTGTCCAGTGTCCTCCTGTCCCTCACTGTGACAAATGTCTCCAGCTCACAGCCAATCACATGACCAGCTTTACGGATCAGTTTGTCAATCCGTCCGATGTCTCTTTTACTGGTGCTGCTCCCCCAGCAGACTACAGCAGAGTACAGGGCGCTCGCAGCCACAGACTGGTAGAAGATCTCCAGTAACTTACTGCACACATTGAAAGACCTGAGCTTCCTCAGGAAGTAGAGTCTGCTCATGCCCTTCTTGTACACAGCATTACAGTTGTCCCTCCAGTCCAGCCTGTTGTTCACATGAACGCCCAGGTACTTGTAGCAGTCCACGATCTCCACCTCGTGACCCTTGATGTTAATAGGCTCCACAGATGACCTCATCCTCCTGAAGTCAATCACCAGTTCCTTGGTCTTGTCCAAGTTCAGGAGCAGATGGTTTGCCTGGGACCACTCCACAAAATTTGCAATCAGTGTCCTGTACTCCATCTCCTGTCCATCCCTGATACACCCAACCACCGCAGAGTCATCAGAGAACTTCTGCAAATGGCAGGACTCTGAGCTGTACTGGAAATCAGAGGTGTACAGAGTGAACAGGAACGGAGACAGGACTGTACCCTGAGGGACTCCTACATTACTGACCACAGTGTCAGACAGGGTGGTCCCCAGTCGCACGTACTGAGGTCTGCCTGACAGGTAGTCAGTAATCCAGGAGACAGTTGAGGAGCTGACACCCATCCTGAGCAGTTTCTCACCCATCAGAGAGGGTACCAAATTTGTGCTAAACTAAGCAAAATTCATGCTAAACTAGGCCAAATATGGCCTAGACCATGACTAGACCATATTTGTTCCAAGCCAGGCCAAATTTGTACTAAACCATGAATTTGGCACAAATTTGTATTTGGCCTAGTTTAGCATGACCTCTGATACAAATTTGGCACAAATTTGGCCTGGTTTGGCACAAATTTGGCCTGGTTTGGCATGAATTTGGCCAGGTTTGGGACAAATTTGGTCGAGTTTAGCACGTATTTGGCCTGATTTGGGACAAATTTGTTCTGGCACGAAACTAGGCAAAATTTGTGCCAAATGGTCGGATTTGGTCTGGTTTACATCTGGTTTGGCACAAATTTAGTCTGGTTAGGCCAATTTTAGCTTGGTTTGACTTGGTTTGGCCTGGTTTGGCCAGGTTTTGCAAGGAACATATTCTGTAGGGCTACCATACTAAAAATACCTCTGTGCGTTTAGACCCATGTGGAATTCTAAACTGAGACTAATTCAACTGTGACCCAGGTTTAAACCAGCTCTAAACCAGGTCTAAACCAGGTCTAAACCAGCACTACCCCAGCTCTAAACCAGGTCTAAACCAGCACTAACCCAGCTCTAAACCAGGTCTAAACCAGCACTAACCCAGCTCTAAACCAGGTCTAACTCAGCTCTAAACCAGATCTAACTCAGCTCTAAACCAGGTCTAACTCAGCTCTAACAGAAGTCTAACCCAGGACTACAATAAGATGATTTGACCATTACCACAGATTGGTGGGTAATAAAGGGCAGTGAAGGACATCTTTATTTAAAACACCTGGACCAGAGGCTTCACTCATTTAAACATGTAAATAAATCAGGAGCAGTCATTATGAAGCCTTTGTTGGAGACACCAGCGGGATACGGCACAGATGTTTGGTTAAAAGA
This sequence comes from Paratrypauchen microcephalus, assembly GCA_036785185.1. NCBI lineage: Eukaryota > Metazoa > Chordata > Actinopteri > Gobiiformes > Gobiidae > Paratrypauchen > Paratrypauchen microcephalus. Next base: position 166,133 of record JAVJIX010000393.1, read on the forward strand.
GCTAATTAACACTGACATGTGAGCTGTTAACGAGCTTAAGTTAATTAAACCTTTGTCCTAAACATAAGTGCTTCATTGTCCTCTAACCAAATGTAAATATGAGCAAAACCTTTCCATATTTGACAAGTATTTGTAGTACCAAGATATTATTATATATTGACTCACACATGCAGAAAAATAGAATAATAAAGTAAACAATGTACATAGTTTTTCTTTATAGAATCAGAATCAGAAAGACTTTTGTTGCCATTGTCAAGTGAACACAATTCACAAAACTAGGAACTTGTCTCGGTGATAAGGTGCGAACATAACATACTAAATAATAATAGTAATAACTAGAGTAAAGACACTAAATAATAATAACTAAAATATAGCTATAATATAGTAAAAAATAATAAACAATCCAAATAACGAAAAGGTTCAGATGAGCAGCAGTAGTGCAAACATGACATAATTAAAGTGACTGATGATATTATATATATATATATATTTATATATTTATTTATTTATTTATTTATTTATTTATTTATTTATTTAAATAATTTAAAAAGATTTTTGGATTTTATTTACATACGCACTATGTAACTATGCCAATACTTGAAATGTTCCATATTATGGCATTAAACTTGTCTCGCTTTTACTCAATTATTTGTTATTTAGCTGAAAAATATCTACAAATACAGGCATTCTTGTTGTCGGCTTCCATCTCCACAGATCTGACCTGTAACTGTAATTTAACTAGATTTGCCACTTGTTTGTTTCCATGGAGATATATAACAGTTAACGCCATACTGCTGAACATTCCAGGCAAAGCATAATATTTCCATCAAGACTCACATGCTAACTGCTTAAAGGCCCATATTGTTGTTTTCTGATTTACGTTATATAATCCTCATCACAAACAGACTTGGAGTTGTGTTTTGTTTCATTCACACACGTTTAACACACAAACTCTGCATGTTTAGGCTGAGTTCTTCTGTCAAACATAAACCAATTCCACCTTGTGATGTCATGTGGTGATACAGGAAGTGCTCCACTGTGGTTTTAAACTCCATATACCTTTACTACAATCACTTATATCAATTGCCAGTCTTTACTACTACTAAAGCTAAAAGGAGCTGTTAACTTGAAAACTACCACTTCATGACATCACAAGGTTAACGGATGATGAGCTTTGGAGATGGAGACAAATTAATAATAAAGGATTACTCAAACATGTGTGAATGGGACAAAACACAACTCTAGGTGTGTTTTTTGTGGAGGTAACAAGATTATAACATGTAATATAGAACCTTTGTGCTTCACCTAACTAATAACTGGGCTAATAACAATTTAAATTCTTGCACCAGTTTTTTTTTTTTTTTGAGTCAATCCAATATGGCTGCCAGTGAGGAGGGGTCACGAAAGTGCTCTTAAAAACCCCGGCGTGTGAATGGAACAAAGCTATCAGCATCAACAGCCCAAATGGATGAGAGCTTCCATTCTATAGAAAGAGGTTCTTTTCCTGGACATAACAATACCAAAATGACATGTTTTTTCTTATAATAAGGTACAAGGTTATAGGCACAAAAGATGCAAAGTGGTCCTTTTGTGTTGACTAAAATAGTAACATTTGGGTTTTTTTGTTTTTTACATAGGTGTTTTGTATAGATTTATATTTTAAATTTGCATATTAGAAAATAAAAAGAATTTCAGTCATGTGTTTCGGTATGTCAGCTTGAAACACTGGCTTAATCAATATTAGATCTTTACAAGTATTACAACTTATTGGATCATTGTATTGTCTTTTTTAACTCTTTTATTTTGTACATGCATCAAAACGTTATATTTTAGATTATAAAAGAGTGTAATATGGGCCCTTTAACTGAATAACTGTATACTGTAAAGTGTATACATTTATGCCAGATGCCCTACCTATTACAACACATTTCTTTGCTAACACAACCCAGGATTGCGAGAACATTTCCCATTACATTTTATTAACTGCATTGTCAGTCATTTTAAATCCCATTATTTCTTATAGTATTTTGTTTACATGTTAATACTCCGTCCCCAAATATGTCCGTGATTACAAACTGACACAGCAAATTGTCAGTATGTTGCCCTCTCCATACAATTCTAATACATAATGAGTTTTCTATGTCAAAACTAATTAGGTGGTTGTAGTTATTTTGCAAACACAGACACAGAGAGTTAAAGCGACAGCAGTGGTGAGAGTTTACTCCTGATTTAATGAAGAAATGAAGATGAAATGATTTAGTCCATATTTGAATTGTCAGATTGTATATGTTAAATCAGGGGTCTTCAACGTTTTTCAGGCCAGGGACCCCCAAACAGATGGCGAACTGGGCCAGGGACCCCCTACTATATATACGGCATAGAATTGTGTTTTATATTAAATTGAGCTTAGTATCATGTATAAACATTGCTACTCTGTTATGGTACATCCAATACAAGGAAATAATACACAGGTTAATACTGTATTGTACACTATAAAATATAAAATTATATTATTTTAAAGTGAAATCAAAAGATTTCGCGACCCCCCTGCAGTACCTCCGCGACCCCCCTGTTGAAGACCTCTGTGTTAAATAAAGGAATGCACTCAAGACCCCGAGATACTTGAACTCCTCCACTTGAGGCAAGGACTCTCCACCCACCCGGAGAGGGCAAACCACCTTTTTCCGGTCGAGAACCATGGCCTCGGATTTGGAAGAGCTGATCCTCATCCCAGCCGCTTCACACTCGGCTGCGAACCGCCCCAGTGCACATTGGAGGTCCCCGTTTGATGAAGCCATCAGGACAACATCATCTGCAAACAGCAGAGATGAGATCCTGTGGTTCCCAAACCGGATCCCCTCCGGCCCCTGACTGCGCCTAGAAATTCTGTCTATAAATATAATAAAGAGAACCAGTGACAAAGGGCAGCCCTGGCGGAGTCCAACATGCACCGTAAACAGGTCTGACTTACTACCGGCAATGCGATCACAGCTCCTGCTCCGGTCATACAGGGACCGAACAGCCCTTATCAAAGGGCCCTGAACCCCGTACTCCCAGAGCACTCTCCACAGGACCCCACGAGGGACACGGTCGAATGCCTTCTCCAGATCCACAAAGCACATGTGGACTGGTTGGGCAAACTCCCATGCACCCTCGAGCACCCGATGGAGAGTATAGAGCTGGTCCAGTGTTCCCCGGCCGGGACGAAAACCACACTGCTCCTCCTGAATCCGAGGTTCGACTATCGGTCGAATTCTCCTCTCCAGCACTCTGGAATAGACCTTACCGGGAAGGCTGAGGAGTGTGATTCCCCGATAGTTGGAACACACCCTCCGGTCCCCCTTCTTAAACAGAGGGACCACCACCCCGGTCTGCCAGTCCAGAGGTACTGTCCCCAACCGCCACGCGATGTTGCAGAGACGTGTCAGCCAAGACAGCCCTACAACATCCAGAGACCTGAGATACTCAGGACAGATCTCATCCACCCCCGGGGCCTTGCCACCGAGGAGCTTTCCAACCACCTCAGTGACTTCAGCCAGGGTGATGAGTGAGTCCACCTCCGAGTCTCCAGCCTCTGCTTCCTCCTCGGAAGACGTGACGGCGGGATTGAGGAGATCCTCAAAGTATTCCTTCCACCGTCCGACAACATCCCCAGTTGAGGTCAACAGATCCCCACCCCCACTGTAAACAGTGTTTGTGAAGCACTGCTTCCCCCTCCTGAGGCGCCGGACGGTTTGCCAGAATTTCTTTGAGGCAGTCCGATAGTCCTCCTCCATGGCCTCTCCAAACTCCTCCCAACTCCGAGTTTTTGCCTCTGCCACCGCCCGGGCTGCAGCACGTTTGGCCCGCCGGTACCCGTCGGCTGCCTCCGGAGTCCCACGAGCCAACAAGGCCCGATAGGACTTCTTCTTCAGCCTGACGGCATCCCTTACTTCCGGTGTCCACCACCGGGTTCGGGGATTGCCGCCGTGACAGGCACCACAGACCTTACGACCACAGCTACGGGTGGCCGCATCGACAATAGAGGCCGAGAACAGAGCCCATTCGGACTCTATGTCCCCAGCCTCCCCCGGAATCCGGGAGAAGCTCTCCCGGAGGTGTGAGTTGAAGGTACCCCTGACAGAGGGCTCTGCCAGACATTCCCAACAGACCTTCACTACGCGCTTGGGCCTAGGAAAAAAAAAACAAAAAAAAAAGCAAGCACATCCCCCCCCCCCAAGGAATGAAAAAAAAACACATTTACCACAAGCAGCCATGTTTAATTATCACTATAGAGTGGTTCTCATTATCACAACTTTCAAAAAATATAAGTTATCATAACTTAAATAACATAAATAAAAAATATATACATATATATAAATAGAACAAGTATGCAGTGTTGGGAAAGTTAATTTTCTACATGAACTAGTTCAAACTTCAGTTCACACATTTCAAAATGAACTAGTTCATTCATAGTTCATAATTGTTTATAGTTAGTAATTCGTTCATAGTTCAAAAAAATGAACTAGTTCATAGTTCTTTTTTTCCAATACATTGCTGCGAGCTATTATTTTTCAGTATCATTGCCAAAGCCCATATAGAACCATAGACAGCAATTATTATATCAGTTTTAACAATCAAACCATGTGTTATTCATGTGTTATCTCCATCTTCATATCCAATTTTACATCCTTATCTAACTATAAATAATGGTCCCCATAATGATAAAACATCTGCAATTCAACATAATAAAGAAAATACTTAAATAACCCCCATATGGTATGACTTAATTAACTAAGAGACTTAAGAAAACAAAATAAACCCGCAAATTAACATTAGTGATTCCCCCTTTAATGTGGCCCCCTTTAGCGCACCACTCTGCGCTGTTTCTCACAAGACCAGGAAGTGCCGCAGTTTGGCCCTTGAAACAGAGAGCAGCGCGGAGGAGAAGGTCGGGAGAGCATGAGGGGAACAGAGTCCAGAGAGCAGGAAACAGTTTGTAAGCACTCCTGCAGGAGCAGAGTTTGAGGCAAACCAGGCGGAGCGTTCAGCGTGCGCTGCGCGAGAGGGAGAGAGGTTTTTTTCAAGCGCTCGGCACGGCGCCCCTCACGAAGTTGCGCCCTGGGCAATTGCCCCACTCGCGCCCCCTCCCCCCCAAGAACCGCTACTGGCTCTACCCCTCTCTTCACCCGAGTGTCCAAGACACGCGGCCGGAGGTCAGATGACACGACAACAAAGTCGATCATCGACCTCCGTCCTAGGGTGTCCTGGTGCCACGTGCAATGATGGACACCCTTGTGCTTGAACATGGTGTTCGTTATGGACAAACTGTGGCTAGCACAGAAGTCCAAAAACAGAACACCACTCGGGTTCAGATCAGGGAGGCCGTTCCTCTCAATCACCCCTCTCCAGGTGTCACTGTCGTTGCCCACGTGGGCGTTGAAGTCCCCCAGGAGAACAACGGAATCCCCGGTCGGTGCACTGTGCAGTACCCCTCCCAGGCACTCCAAGAAGGCTGGGTACTCTGCACTGCTGTAGGCCGACACAACAGTGAGAGACCTGTCCCTGACCCGAAGGCGCAGGGGCGTGACCCTCTCGTTCAACGGGGTGAACTCCAACACACAGCGGCTGAGCCGTGGGGCAATGAGCAGGCCCACACCGGCCCGCCGCCGTTCCCCGCGGGCAACGCCAGAGAAATGGAGAGTCCAGCCCCCTTCAAGGAGTTGGGTTCCAGAGCCCAGGTTGTGCGTGGAGGTGAGGCCGACTATATTTAGTCGATAGCGCTCAACCTCCCGCACGAGCTCAGGCTCCTTCCCCCTCAGCGAGGTGACATTCCATGTCCCCAGAGCTAGTCTCCATGTCCGGAGATCTGGTCGCCGAGGCCCCTGCCTTCGGCTGCTTCCCAGATCTCTCTGCACCGGCCCCTTATGGATCCTCCTGCGGGTGGTGGGTCCACGGGAGGACGGCCCCACGTCGCTCCTTCGGGCTGAGCCCGGCCGGGCCCCATGGGGAAAGGCCCGGCCACCAGGCAATCGTTCGCGAGCACCCACCCCAGGCCTGGCTCCAGGGTGGGGCCCCGGTGACGCCGATCTGGGCGACGTAATTGGCCTTGATATCGTATTCGTCATAATGGGCTTTTCAACCGCTCTTGGTCTGACCCGTCCCCCAGGACCTGTTTGCCTTGGGTGACCCTACCAGGGGCATAAAGCCCCCGACAACATAGCTCCCAGGATCATTCGGGTACTCAAACCCCTCCACCACGTTAAGGTGGCGGCTCAAGGAGGGAGCTGAGCCAAAAAGCGAAGCTCTCAATTTACCGGTCAATCTACGTTCCTACCCTCACCTATGGTCATGAGCTTTGGGTAATGACCGAAAGGACGAGATCGCGGATACAAGCGGCTGAAATGAGTTTCCTCCGCAGAGTGGCTGGCCGCACCCTTAGATATAGGGTGAGGAGCTCGGTCACACGAGAGGAGCTCGGAGTAGAGCTGCTGCTTCTCCACGTTGAGAGGAGCCAGCTGAGGTGGCTCGGGCATCTGTTCCGGATGCCTCCTGGTCCCCTCCCTCGGGAGGTGTTCCGGCCATGTCCCACCGGAAGGAGGCCCCGGGGAAGACCCAGGACCCGCTGGAGGGACTATGTCTCCCGGCTGGCCTGGGAACGCCTTGGGGTCCCCCCGGAGGAGCTGGAGGAAGTGTCCTGGGTGAATGAAGTCTGGGAGTCCCTGCTTAGACTGTTGCCCCCGCGACCCGGCCCCGGATAAGCGGAAGAAAATGGATGGATGGATGGATGGAGGAATGCACTGTTGTGACTATTGGGGTAAAGAAGATACACCCTTAGGCCTATAAGATGTCATAGAAAATGATATGGCACAAATTTGGCCTAGAGCATGGTCTGGCCTGAATTGGCATGGATTTGGTCTGGTTTGGCCTGGATTCACACAAATTTGGCCTGGATTCGCACAGATGGGCACAAATTTGGTCTCGTTTGGCCTGGATTCACACAAATTTGGCCTGGATTGGCACAGATTGACACAGACTTGGCCTGAATTGGCACAGTTTGGCATGGTTTGGCCTAGATTGGCACTGATTTGGCCTGGATTTGAATAAATTTAGCCTAGTTTAGCCTGGTTTGGCACGGTTTTGGCCTGGTTAGACCTGGTTTGGTCTGGTATTTGAATTGTCAGATTGCATAATGTTAAATAATTACATGTTGTGGCTGTTGGGGTAAAGAAGATACGCCCATAGGCCTATATGACCTTAAAGAATTTGGTCTGGATTGGTTGCCTGGAAGAATCCATGACTCATCGCTGTACCAGCGGATGAGTCTGGTAACGCTTGGTCCAGGATACGCTGCAGTTGCGCGTAGACAGACAGCTAAGTGAACCAATCAGAGATTGCGCCATCTTGATTCAAAACTGAGGAGGAACATCCGCTGCCTAAGAGTGACGTTGCGGGCAAAGGCGGGTGCACTGACGTCACCATCTTTGAACGAATCAGAATCGCGGAGTCCGTTTTTAACCGGAGGAGCGAGGGTGGAGCGAGGGTGTCCAAATGGTATCGCGCTGTAGCAAATACAGAGAGATATCATTTGGCTGGCCAGGTAACTGGATTGGCACAAATTGCAGTTTGGGTCTGGATTGGCATGGGTTTGGCCTGAATTGTCACAGTTTTTCATGGTTTGACCTAGATTGGCACCAACATGACCTGGTTTGGAACAAATTTAGCCTAGTTTGGCACAGTTTTGGCCTGGTTAGACCTGGTTTGGGAAATTATTTAGTGTCAAATAAAAGATTACACTGTTGTGAGTGGTATGAAGAGCACAATAAAGAAGATACTTCCTTAGGCCTGTATGACATTATTGAAAAGGACTGAAAAACTAATTCTGCAATGTAAAAGCAATGGGCTTAACCAAACTCTCCACAGATCTGATCTGTAAATGTAATTTGGCTAGATGCGCCACTTGCTTTTCTCCATGGAGATATTTAAAATGTAATGTTATACTGTAGAACATTTCAGGCAAAGCAATAACATTTCCTTCCCCCTCTCCCGTCATCCAGCCCTCTATTCACCCCTCACCCCTGTATCTCCCTCTCCCTCTTTGTCTCTACACTTCTTATCCTTTTTTCCCCCTCTCTCTCCCATCTTTCTCTCTTTCTCTCTCTCTCTCTTCTTTCTTATCTCCTTACTTTCTTCAGAATGACTGTTTTTCAAAGTATTTTTGAGCTATTAAACCACCTGTAATTGAACAGATGTAAGGTAGACCTATTTAATGTCATACTGTGGAACATTCCGGGCAGAGCAATGACGTATCCATAGAAACAAGCAGGTGACGGACCCCCAAAAACATTAATTAAATACTGCACTCAACTAAATCAATCATGTCCCGCAGTTCTATTCTTGTCCAGTGAACTCAGGGCTGTTCACAAAACCACCAGTGACTCCTTCTTCTGTTGTTTCCTTGCTCCATTTACATGTTTCCTATTTCCTACCTCCTACATTGTTTCCTTCCTCTGTCTCTCGCACATTCAGTTAAAGTCAATGAGCTTATCATGGCTTCCCCAGACACAGCCCTCTACTCCCTTCTCTTCTATCCGCTCTGTCTCTCCCTCTCTTTCGCTGTATCATCTCTCTTTTTCTTTCTCTTCCCCTATCTCTCCTTTCTCTCTGCTTCTTTCTGCCTCTCCCCCTTCCCCTCATCCTCCCTCCCTCTGTCCTCTTTCTCCTTCTCTCCTTCTCCCTCTCTCTGTTTGTGTTAATTTTTCTCTAATTCCTATGTATGTCTACTTCTATCTCTCCTCTTCCCTCTACCCCTCTTTCACTCCTTCTCCCTCTCTTTCGCTATCTCCTCTCTTTTTTTCCTCTACCACCATATCTCCTCTTCTCCTGCCCTTCTTCCTCATCCACTCTCCCTCTGTCCTTAGACTCCATCCCTTCTCCTCTCTGCCCCTCTATCTGTCTCCTCCCTCTCTTCCTCTATTTCTCCTATCTCTCCACTTTTCTCTGCCCCTCGCCCTTTCTTTCACTGTCTCCTCTCTTTTTTTCTCTCTCCACCACTATCTCTTCATTTCTTTCTGCCCCTTTTCCCCCTCCTCTTTCTCTCTCTCTGTCTTCTTCTCTCCTCCTCTGTCTGTCTCCTCCTTCTCTTCCTCTATCTCCCCAATCTGTCCACTTTTCTCTGCCTCCTCTCGCTCTCTCTCCCTTTCTTTTGCTGTCTCCTCTTTTTTCTCTTTCTACCACTATCTCTTCACTTCTTTCTGCCCCCTTTCCCCTCCTCCTTCTCTCCTCCTCTGTGTGTCTCCTTCCTCTCTTCCTCTATCTCTCCTATCTCTCCATTTTTCTCTACCCCTCGCTCTTTCTTTCACTGTCTCCTCTCTTTTTCTCTCTCTCTGCTATCTATCCACTTCTCTCTCCCTCTCTGTCTGTTTCAATTTTTCTCTTTTTCTATCTCTACTCCTGCCACACCTCTTCTCTCTGTCTCCTCTCCCCCTCCTCTCTCTGTCTTTCTCTTCTTCTGTCCATCCTGAATTTTTAATGTTTCTTAATTATAGCTTTTAGATGTAATTTCAGAGAATGATCCTGCAATAAATGCCCTGGAAAGTCAGTCTCTCTTCATCCCTCCAGCTCTCTCTCTTTTTCTCTACTTCTATCTCTCTCCTTCTATCCTTCTATCTGTCCCTATACCCCTCCCCTCTCATCCTCTCCCTTGCTTTGTCCTCCCTCTCTCTCTCCCCTCTCTCAATTTCTCTTTTTATCTCTCTCTTTTTCCCATCACCTCCTCTTTCTTCCTTTCTCACTTTCCCTCTTTCTCCCCACTTCTTTCTGCTCCTCTCATCCCTTCTCTGCCTCCTCACTCTCTTTGCACCCCTCTCTCTCTCCATCCATCCCTCCATCCCCTCTTTCTACCACTGTCCTCCCTATCCCCTTTATCTCTCCCTCAGTCTCTCCACATCTCTGCTCCTTCACCTCCTTCGCTACTTTCCCTCTTTCTCACCCCTCTCCTTTTTCTCTCCTCTCTCTCTCACCTCTTACCTCCTTACTTTCTTCTATCTCTCCCCATCTCTCCTTCCATTCTTTCTATCAATCCATTCATCCATCCATTTTCTTCCGCTTATCCGGGGCCGCGGGGGCAACATTCTAAGCAGGGACGTCCAGACCTCCTTCACCCCAGACACTTCCTCCAGCTTCTCCGGGGGGACCCCAAGGCGTTACCTGGCCAGCCGGGACACATAGTCCCTCCAGCGCGTCCTGGGTCTTCCCCGGGGCCTCCTCCCGGTGGGACATGCCCGGAACACCTCCCGAGGGAGGCATCCGAAACAGATGCCCGAGCCACCTCAGCTGGCTCCTCTCGACGTGGAGAAGCAGCGGCTCTACTTCTAGCTCCTCCCGTGTGACTGAGCTCCTCAACCTATCTCTAAGGGTGCTCTCAGCCACTCTGCGGAGGAAAGTCATTTCGGCCGCTTGTATCTGCGATCTTGTCCTTTCGGTCATTACCCAGAGCTCATGACCATAGGTGAGGGTAGGAACGTAGATTGACCGGTAAATTGAGAGCTTCACCTTTCGGCTCAGCTCCCTCTTCACCGCAATGGTCCGGTACAGTGACCGCATCACTGCCAACGCTGCACCGATCCGCCTGTCAATCTCACGCTCCATCCTCCCCTTACTCGTGAACAAGACCCAGAGATACTTGAACTCCTCCACCTGAGGCAAGGACTCCCCACCCACCCAGAGAGGGCAAGCCACCTTTTTCCGGTCGAGAACCATGGCCTCGGATTTGGAAGAGCTGATCCTCATCCCAGCCGCTTCACACTCGGCTGCAAATCGCCCCAGTGCACATTGGAGGTCCCGGTTTGATGAAGCCATCAGGACAACATCATCTGTAAACAACAAAGATGAGATCCTGTGGTTCCCAAACCAGATCCCCTCCGGCCCCTGACTGCGCCTAGAAATTCTGTCCATGAATATAATGAACAGAACCGGTGACAAAGGGCAGCCCTGGCGGAGTCCAACATGCACCGGAAACAGGTCCGATTTACTACCGGCAATGCGAACACAGCTCCTGCTCCAGTCATACAGGGACCGAACAGCCCTTAGCAAAGGGCCCCGAACCCCGTACTCCCAGAGCACTCTCCATAGGACCCCACGAGGGACACGGTCGAATGCCTTCTCCAGATCCACAAAGCACATGTGGACTGGTTGGGCAAACTCCCATGCACCCTCGAGCACCCGATGGAGAGTATAGAGCTGGTCCAGTGTTCCCCGACCGGGACAAAAACCACACTGCTCCTCCTGAATCCGAGGTTCGACTATCGGTCGAATTCTCCTCTCCAGCACCCTGAAATAGACCTTACCGGGAAGGCTGAAGAGTGTGATTCCCCGATAATTGGAACACACCCTCCGGCTCCCCTTCTTAAACAGAGGGACCACCACCCCGGTCTGCCAGTCCAGAGGTATTGTCCCCGACCGCCACGCGATGTTGCAGAGACGTGTCAGCCAAGACAGCCCTACAACATCCAGCAACTTGAGATACTCAGGACGGATCTCATCCACCCCCGGGGCCTTTCCAACAACCTCAGTGACTTCAGCCAGGGTGATGAACGAGTCCGCCTCCAAGTCTCCAGCCTCTGCTTCCTCCTCGGAAGACGTGACGGCGGGATTGAGGAGATCCTCAAAGTATTCCTTCCACCATCCGATAACATCCCCAGTCGAGGTCAACAGCTCCCCACCCGCACTGTAAACAGTGTTGGTGAAGCACTGCTTCCCCCTCCTGAGGCGCCGGACGGTTTGCCAGAATTTCTTTGAGGCCGTCCGATAGTCCTCCTCCATGGCCTCTCCGAATTCCAGCACGCTTGGCCCGCCGGTACCCGTCAGCTGCCACAGGAGTCCCATGAGCCAACAAGGCCCGATAGGACTCCTTCTTCAGCCTGACGGCATCCCTTACTTCCGGTGTCCACCACCGGGTTCGGGGATTGCCGCCGCGACAGGCACCACAGACCTTACGACCACAGCTACGGGTGGCCGCATCGACAATAGAGGCCGAGAACAGAGCCCATTCGGACTCTATGTCCCCAGCCTCCCCCGGAATCCGGGAGAAGCTCTCCCGGAGGTGTGAGTTGAAGGTGCCCCTGACAGAGGGTTTTGCCAGACGTTCCCAACAGACCTTCACGATACGCTTGGGCCTGCCAGGTCTCTCCGGCTTCCTCCCCCGCCAGCGGACCCAACTCACAACCAGGTGGTGATCGGTTAACAGCTCTGCCCCTCTCTTCACCCGAGTGTCCAAGACACGCGGCCGCAGGTCAGATGACACGACAACAAAGTCGATCATCGACCTCTGTCCTAGGGTGTCCTGGTGCCACGTGCACTGATGGACACCCTTGTGCTCGAACATGGTGTTCGTTATGGACAAACTATGGCTAGCACAGAAATCCAATAACAGAACACCGCTCGGGTTCAGATCAGGGAGGCCGTTCCTCCCAGTCACCCCTCTCCAGGTGTCACTGTCGTTGCCCACGTGGGCGTTGAAGTCCCCCAGTAGAACGATGGAGTCCCTGGTCGGTGCACTATCCAGTAGCCCTCCCAGGCACTCCAAGAAGGCCGAGTACTCTGCACTGCTGTTCGGCCCATAGGCCGACACAACAGTGAGAGACCTGTCCCCGACCCAAAGGCGCAGGGACGTGACCCTCTCGTTCACCGGGGTGAACTCCAACACTCGGCGGCTGAGCTGTGGGGCAATAAGCAGGCCCACACCAGCCCGCCGCCGTTCCCCGCGGGCAACACCAGAGAAATGGAGGGTCCAGCCCCCTTCAAGGAGTTGGGTTCCAGAGCCCAGGCTGTGCGTGGAGGTGAGGCCGACTATATTTAGTCGATAGCGCTCAACCTCCCGCACGAGCTCAGGCTCCTTCTCCCCCAGCGAGGTGACATTCCATGTCCCCAGAGCTAGCCTCCATGTCCGGAGATCTGGCTGTCGAGGCCCCCGCCTTCGACTGCTGCCCAAATCTCCATGCACCCGGCCCCTTATGGATCCTCCTGTGGGTGGTGGGTCCACAGGAGGACGGCCCCACGTCGCTCCTTCGAGCTTCGCCCGACCGGGCCCCGTGGGGAAAGGCCCGGCCACCAGACGCTCGCTGGTGAGCACCCACCCCAGGTCTGGCTCCAGAGTGGGGCCCTGGTGACGCCAGTCCGAGCGACGTATCTGACCTCCATTCTTTCTAGCTCTTGCTTAATCTCACTCTCTTCACACCCCCACCATCCTTCTGTTCTTCCTCTCTGTCTCTATCTATCTTTATTGCTCTCTCTCTCTATCTATCTATCTTTAGCTCTCTCTCTCTCTGTCTCTCTCTCTCTCTCTCCTTTCTTCTTTCTTTCTTCTTCATAAAAGCTTTTCTTCAAGCTGCTAATGCCCTCACAGCTGCACAAGGATTCATGCTTATTGTTAAACACGAAAAAAAATCTGTCTGTATGTACTTTTCAAAACGTCACACAGAATTGAAGCAATCAAATGTTTTTCTTAATGGAGGAGAACTTGACCTGGTCCCAGAATTTAAATATATTGGAGTCATTCTAGACCGAAAATTGTCCTTCAAAATTCATGTTCAAAAAGTGTCTCCGGTAATCAAATTCAATAATCGGAATTCGAAACTTAAACATGAATGCTGCTAAAACATATTTTTACTCCATGATTATTCCTCACATAGGTTATTGTTTAAGCACTTGGTCTTTTGCTTTTTAAAACCATTGAAAACCTCTATAAAAGAGGTCTAAAAATACTTGATAAAAAATCCATTTCCCACCACCACTGTCAGATTCTGAAAAAGCTGAGGCTGTTTGACTTGAGCAACATGGACATCCTTAAAAGAGCTTGTCTAATTTAAGTTCTACACTCACACCACCACCGCTAAAGGAGAACATCAAATGCAAAGACAATTCAGAAAGGACCACGAGAGCCACCACCAGGAGTGACCTGGTCATACCCCACAGACGGACCTTTGGTCAGAATGTGTTATTTGTCCAAGGTCGGAATCTGTGGAATATTCTCCCACCAACACTGAGAGAATGCCCTATGTACAGTTCTTTTAAAGCTCAAATGAAAAATTGGCCAAACCAAACATGTAGTAGCGTTGTGATTTTAATTGATCTTTTATGGACACATATTTGCATGTATTGAAGGTGTGGCCAAATTCACTGCAAAATAATGGGAAATGTGCAATGGCTGGTCTGTGCAATTTTTTGAAATGTGCAATATTTTAGACTGTGCAGTTATGGGAACTGTGCAATGTATGGAGTGTGCAATAACTGTGCAATGTGTCCATTAACATGCTCTGTCCCAATCAAATAAATAAATAAATAAATTTCATTCTCTCCCTCTCCCTCTCTCCCTCTCCCCTTACCTCCCTGTCCCCCTCTGTCCTTCTCCCTCTCTTCTTCTCATATCATGTTCACTTCCTGCAGATGGGGTAGCGTACAGAGCCCCTCACTCTCTATGCTGTGATTCTTTCAGAGAAAACAAATCCAGATCTGACTCACGTTTCATTACACCGAAGCACAAATCGATTCTGAACCGGCATACGGCCATTTTCTCATCCACTGACTCGGAAACTCGGGATATAAGGAAGAAAAGGAATGCTGCGGAGAGATTGGCAGCCTCTGAACATAATATAAGACTGAAATAATGGTTGGATGAGTTGATATGTTGTCATGGTGATGGGTTTGTTCTATCATGGCATAAAAAGATTGACTTAATTGACTGGAAAATTAAAGTGTGTACCTGATTATTACCATCTGAAAAACAAAGCGCCCAATGTTTTGCTATTTTCTGATCTGTGTTATAATGTTGCTTCCTCCTCACAAACAAACCTGGAGCTGTGTTTTTTTTTTTTTTAAATTCACACAACAATTTGCAACAATCCAAAGTTATTCTTCACTTAGCTTATGCATTCTGAGCATCCTAATTATTCACTACAGTTTATAAGCGCTTTTCTCAACTTTCACAACATATTTTGACATCAAGAGGTGCTTATACAATATATCTGTACTGGGGTAAGGCCCATTTTGCTAAAATTCATGGAAAAAATCAGGTGCAAGAGTGAGATTTCACCAGGCCGGTCAGATATGTCTGGTTCCTGTCAGTGGATTTGCACAGTTCCGTTTCCTGGGGGTCACACAGTAAGAATGCTTTGCCTTTTATTTAGAACCAAATTCTGCAAGATTTAATCAACAATATAGAATTTTATGTACCGTGAAAAGTTACTGAAGAGTGCAACATAATAATAGGACTGTGTTATAGTAAAGAAATAAATGGAGCTTTATAAAACAGCGGCGTTCTCCCCCAGGAGCTTTTTAACAACAACAGACACTCAATATTTCCTGCAATTTGGTGCATTTTAACAGCTTCCCCCCTCTTCATGTTACAACTATGTTTAGTTCAAATCAGCAAATGCAGCACTGGCCAAATATAATGATAAAAACTTGATTCCCTTTAACAGCTTGTGCATGCTGTGGCCATAATCAAACACACTGTAATAAAACCCACATGATTACAGCAACAGCTTTTTTTTTTAAATTATTAACTGCTCAAAAATCAACACTGTACAACACATCCAACAGATTTAATCTGGATCTCTGAGTTCCTTTGTTTATTAACTATACCAGCCCATAAATAGCAAATACATGAATACAATAGCTGTCATATGTATTAGTATTCTTTATCTCTCTAGTTTACAAATAAGACAAATGGGGGTCGAACACTTTCAACACAAATAATTTTGAACTGAATTTCTGCTTATGGTTTATTCACACACTTTGGCTCCCATATACATGCTATCAATATGTTATAAAAAAGACTGTGCATGTGTGTGTGGACAGAGACAGGGATAAAGGAGGATGCGAGGGCATCTGATGCACTTTTTTATAGGAACATGGCAAAGCACAGCGGGCTCCTCCCTCTGCTGTTCAAGGAAATCAGACTTAACCAGGAAACTCTCCCTCTGCATTTACTTAAGGCCTTCTCCAGTGCAGGTTAGTGTTGCTAAGCACTACTACTACTACTACTACTGCTGCTACTACTACTACTGGTACTAGTACTACTACTACTACTACTACTACTACTACTACTACTACTACTACTACTACTACTGCTACTACTACTATTACTACTACTACTACCACTACTACTACTGCTGCTGCTGCTGCTACTACTACTACTACTACTACTACTACTACCCCTACTAATACTAATACTAATACTACTACTACTGCTACTGCTGCTGCTACTAGTACTACTGCTACTACTACCACTACTACTACTGCTGCTGCTGCTGCTACTACTACTACTACTACTACTACTATACTACTACTACTACTACTACTACTACTACTACTACTGCTGCTACTACTACTGCTACTACTACTACTACTACTACTACTACCACTACTAATACTAATACTACTACTACTGCTACTGCTGCTGCTACTAGTACTACTGCTACTACTACTACTACTACTACTACTACTACTACTGCTACTACTACTACTACTACTACCACCTCTTCTACTACTACTACTACTACTACTACTACTACTACTACTACTACTACTACTACTGCTACTACTACTACTACTACTACTACTACTACTACTACTTGTTTATGCACACTACTACTACTGTTGTTGTTATTTAATACGACTAAAGCTAAATCAGGTCCTGCTGTATTGTCTGTTTATGTAATAACTTATTTGGTTCAGTTCAATATTAGTTTTGCTCAGACAAAAGTGTGTTATTATTGTGTGTTATTATTGTGTGTTATTATTGTGTGTTATTATTGAGTTCTTGCTAATTACAAAGAAAATGTATATGTGAATATATATTATTTAAGGAAGTACCCTCTACAAACCACACAGTGTAATGACTCATTATGTAAAACAAAACATACTAAGCCTGTAGTTTAAACCTCCACAGTAATGTTCAGAAATGTCCCTGTGTGTCAGATGCCCTCCTTGTGTCTCATGGGGGAAAGCTGCTAACCCTGTAAACATGTAAACATGTAAACATGTAAACCCTGTAAACATAACCTCTGTAAACATGTTCTAAATACACAGGATTCTTGGATTAGTTTAGCAGTTCGGATCTTATCTTCTCTCAAACTTTTATGCTCCTGGGTGTGTTTCAACTGTGAACTTTGAACAGAATCTTACTATTAAAACATAAAACACAGTCATTCAAATCAGTAAAGAGTTATCAGCCAGATACCAATCCATTCAGATGAAAAACCAAAGGTGGGGAGTACTTTAATTGAGTAATTTTTAAAAGAAATTGTACTTTCCAGAGTGGTTTTCTAGTAGCATACTTTTACTCCTACTTGAGTTATATTTTTTTGAAGTAACAGTACTCTTACTTGAGTAAAAGTTGGGGTTCCTCTTCCCACTGCGTACGGAAGCCAACAGAGGCCATTATATTCCACCTTAATAACCAGAAAATGAACTTGAGATCTTGAGAAAACAAAACTGTTATTTCCAGATCTCGAGAAAACAAAGAGTTGACTTGAAATTATACCAAATTAAAAGACATAATGCAATCTCCCCCGGTGTCAACCCCTGATCAAAATATTGCCTTATCAGCTGATTGATTATTATTTCAAACATTCTCAAGATAACGGAATAATTGTTTCGTTTTCCCAAGATCTCGAAATAATTGTTTCGTTTTCCCAAGATCTCGAATTAATTATCTTGTTATCTCGGGATAACAAGGAAGAAAAAATATTGCTCATGAATATGGCCTCTGTCGACTTCCGTAACTGTGAGTAAGATTACAAGTGACAAAAGTCTTATGTGACAATATGAAATGATTTAAACATTTGTTTCTTGCAATGCTCCATCAGATATGATTTAGTTTTTCTCATTTCTGTGTCTGTCCTTTGAAAACACCAGATTTTGTGCTTTAGTTAACCTTTTTTCTTCCAATTACATTCACCTCAAATTATAAACCAGATGTTATGTCCCAACACAGTCTTACTTGAGAGCTTTTTTGGACTACTACTACTACTACTCCTACTTGAGTCATTTTGAAGTACCGTTACTCTTACAGTAACATTTTTTGCTACTCTACCCCCCTCTAAACTAATTTTAAGCTACAGTCTGTAACATTTTAGCCAAATTTTTCATTTTAGTTGTGTTGATTGAAGGGAAAAACAAGCATTGTTACTTTGAGCTTGAATCACCACAGTCCTGACTCTTATCACCCAGATACTGATCACAAGTATCACACCTTAAACAAGAAGAGTCTCTGAAAAAACAAATCAGCAGGATAAAATTTGATCTTTCATGAACAGTTCGCATTAGAATAACTACAACAATGTCATTTTCAGTTTTACTACCATGTTTTTGATTTGAAATGACATTCTATTGTCTAAAAGAAATATTGTTTTTATTGTCGCCATGATAAAACCGAGCACTCAGCCTTTTCCTTAAACTGTGTTCAGTATTAGTCACAACCAAACAGTCTATGGTCACAACATAAACAAGTTCTTTTGGTTCATTCTTTCTCACCACATCCTCCTGAAACAACAATAAAATATCTTAACCTCTCTCCTGTCACAATAAGTGACAATGAGTTTCCACTTTTGAGAGACTTTAGTTTGATAGTAACTATTGTTGGTATGTTTCAGACATGTCCTCCACCAGTGAAAGGAGCTCTGAGGAGACGTTCCTGTGCTCCATCTGTCTGGAGGTGTTCTCTGAGCCAGTGACCACGCCATGTGGACACAACTTCTGCCAACACTGCATTTCTCAGGCCTGGGACACTGATGGGCCCTGCACATGTCCTCTGTGTAAAGAAGTGTTCCAGAGCAGACCACAGCTCAGGGTCAACACGCTCCTGAAGGAGGTTGTCTCAGGGTCTAACCTGGGGAAGAGAAAGAGCAGCTCTATGGATCACATGCCTGAGTTTAAAGCGGTGCAGTGTGACGTGTGCTCTGAGCCCAAGCTGAATGCCATCAAATCCTGCCTGGTGTGTCTGTCCTCCTTCTGTGAGAGCCACCTCCAGCCTCATCTTACAGTCTCTGGGCTGAAAAGACACCAGCTGATGGAGCCTGGGGAAAACCTGGAAGACAGAGTGTGCCCCACACACCAGCGCCTCCTGGAGCTCTTCTGCAGCACCGATCAGATCTGTGTCTGTACTGTGTGTGTCCTAGAGCACAAGAACCATGAGTTACTATCTCTGGAGGAGGCGTGTGAGCGCAGGAGGTCTGCTCTGCTGCAGAATCAGGCTCAGAGCCAGCACATGGTAGAGCAGAGGAGGCAGAAGATCCAAGAGATCCAGAGACTCCTGGAGCTGAGTGAGACAGAGGCCCTCAGAGAGAGGGCTGCAGGACTGCAGGCCTTCACTGCTCTCATGCACTCTGTTCAGAGGTGTATGGACCACTTTTTAGAGGAGCTCCAGGAGAAGCAGAGCCGAAGCCACAAACAAGCCCAGGATCTGCTACAGCAGCTGAAGCAGGAGATCTGTAATCTGGAGCAGAGCAGCGCTGAGGCTGAATGTCTCTCACGCTCTCCTGACCCCCTCTACTTTCTACAGCGCAGCCTTGCACTCACGCCCCCTGCTGGGCTTAAGGAGTGGAGCAGGGTGAACTTTGAGCTGGAGACGTTTGAGGGCAACGCAGCCCGGGCTCTGTCTGAGCTGGAGAACAATCTCTCTCAGGAGTTTAACAAACAGCTTAAAGAACTGGCCTCAGAGTCTAATAAAGATGAGCTAAGGAGAGCACAGCAGTTTGCGGTGGAGGTGACTCTGGACCCAGACACGGCTCATCCTCGACTTGTTCTGTCTGAAGATCTCAAACAGGTTCATTATGGAGCTGTAAAGAAGAAGCTCCCAGACTCTCCTCTCAGATTTGATAAATGTCCTGATGTTTTAGGAAAACAAAGTTTCTCTTCAGGCAGGTTTTACTTTGAGGTTCAGGTCAAAGGGAAGACAGCCTGGGATGTAGGAGTGGCCTACAAGTCCATCAACAGGAAAGGAAAGATCACTGCAAGTCCCACACATGGACAGTGGAGCATCTCCTTAAGAAAGAAAGATGAGTACATAGCTTGGGCTGGCCCTTGGACCCGTCTGTCCCCTCACAGAGTTCCCCAGAAGGTGGGGGTGTTTGTGGAGTATGGAAAGGGTCTGGTCTCCTTTTATGATGCGGATTCTGCAGATCTTCTCTACTCCTTCACTGACTGCTGCTTCAGGGAAAAGCTGCTGCCATATATCAGTCCTTGTTTAAATGATGGAGGATCAAACTGTGCTCCTCTGGTTCTCACTGCAGTGGAACCTTTCAGTGGTGACAAAGTACCAAAGTAATGACTATTGTATTGTGTGAGCAGGGGTGACATAGGCTTGTGGGCTGAGCATTGCACAGAGTCAGTGTTTCCCATACACAGGCCAATCTGTAGAATGAAAACCGAGTGCCACAAATTGATTCCGGCGGTGTGACAGGAAACCACTCCTCCCACGACCACAGAGCAAGGCGTCCGCAAAGTATGATCGGGCGACAGCTGTGCTTAGCCCCGTGGGGTGTGGAGCTCTGCGCCAGACCTTTCGCCTGCGGTCACCCGACGGGCTACGTGGGCCCGTCCCGACCAGGCGCCACAAAATGCTACTTGGTCTGTGGGAAACACTTACAATAAATGCACCAGAATATAAGAATAACAAATTAAATAGGTGTTTTTTGTTCAGCAGTGAAAACACATGTAATAAAATGCTTTAACTGTATATTTTTTGGCAGAAATATTACACAGTGTGGCTTTAAACTGTACCTGTATAGACTAAGCTTATTTTGATCACTCAGTATGGTGCAAATATAAGGCCTGTGTTTAGTCATCACACGTGCAGCTAGGACAGGAAGTGACGGTCCCTGAGGGGAAGGTACACCCCCCCCCCCTCCCCCTATTTCCTCCATGTCTCTCCCCATGCCTCTCTCCCCCTCCCTCTATTTCTCTTTCCCCTCTCTTCTTCCCTCTCTCCCCCTCTCCCTTCTTCCCCCACTCCCTCTCTCTCCCTCCCTCTTTTGTCCTCTTTCTCTCTCCCTCTCTTTTGTCCTCTCTTTCTCTCTCCCCCTCTCTTCCTCCCTGTCTCTCACACTCCCTCTCTCTTCCTCTTTCCCTCCCTCTCTCTCTCTCTTTCTCTATCCAAAACACCTGCTCAACACCTGCCCCCTACTGACAACACCTGGACACTGATGTTATGGGGCAGAAGAAATGCAAGCGGACAGTTTTTCATTTACTTTTAGGGTGGGGTTCATTTGGGGCTATTGATGCTTACATTTTGAATCAATTAGATCAGATTGCCTAGAAATAAAATATAAATTAGACCTACTGTATTTTGCAGTAAAGACACATGAATGCAACTTTATTTTCTCATCTTGTCTGCTCTTATCTTTTAATACATTTTATATCATCCTTCTAGTAATTAGGAGTTGCAGAGGCAGTCATTTAAAGCAAATGCGGTAGCTGTAGTAGTACCATTAGTATTAGTAGTAGTATAGTAGTATTAGCAGTAATAGTAGTAGTACTAGTAGCAGCAGCAACAGTAGTGGTAGTAGCAGTAGTAGTAGTAGTAGCAGTAGCAGTTGCAGTAGTAGCAGTATTAATAGCAGTAGCAGTACTAGCAGTAGTACTAGCAGTAGCAATAGTAATAGTTGTAATGGCAGCAGCATCAGCAATAGTAGTAGAAGTAATAGTTGCAGTAATAGCAGTAATAATAGTAGTAGTAGTAGTAGTAGTAGTAGTAGTAGTAGTAGTAGTAGTCGTAGTAGTGTATTACATAAAACATCTTTCCAACATTCAATTATGTTTTTCTTTCCCAGTTTGATTAGCTCATAGCAATTTTCCATTTAATTATTTTGAAAGACTTAATATTGTTTTTTACAAATGAGTTTAGTTTAATTGCATTCAGGAAATGACTTTGGCTTTGGGCTTCGTATTCAAACCAAAGCCATGTTTGTTAGTGCATGTAATTAGATGTAAAATACAGCAAAAACACAAAAGCACTACAAAATAATTGTACAATTATAGTTTAGCCACATCATGCTTATCAGTTATATTTGCTTGGGCTATTCACAATAATAATAGCATAATTTAGAACTAAATTTTAATCCCAATTTTGATACCACAATGGTAGTTTAAAAAGCAACTGCTTTTTAATAATAATTTTAGTAACAAGTCTTGTCCAGGTATATCTTGAAAAAAAGAAAACAAAACAAAAAGAAAAAACATGCTAACATTGCTAACAACGTGCTAATATTGCTGCTAACAACTGTTAACACTGATTTAAGAAAATGACAATAAATTAAACTGTATTGTTTCTTTGCAACATGTTTGAATTATGGTGGAGAGGCTGTGATATTAAAGGTCCTAAATGAGCTTTAAGCCATGTTGTAATACTGTTACCTCATCAAAAACAAACCTGGAATTGTGTTTTGTTTCATTCACATGTTTAAGGAATCCTTTATTATTAGTCTCTCTACATCTCCAAAGCTCAAAATGCTCTGTTCCACCTTGTGATGTCATTTAGTGATGCTTAAGGGTAATACCTAGCCTACCTTTTGTACCACATAAGAAACAATTTGGCCCTAAAATCTGGTCTAAAACAGGACTATTATAGATATAAACTAGGACAAAAAGTGGATTAAACTGACTTTAAATTCTGAATGAGCTTGTGTACCATACAACAGATCCAAATCATTCTTCTGAAGGTGTATGGAGTTTAAAAACACAATGGAAGTGGAGCATTTCCTGTATCACCACATGACATCACAAAGTGGAACAGAGTGTTTTCAAAACCCAGCCTAAATATGCAGCATGTGTGTGTTAAAACATGTGTGAATGAAAAAAAACACAACTCCAGGTGTGTTTGTGATGTAGAAACAACATTAGATGAGAAAATCGTGTAAAGTGAAAAAGTATAAAAAAGAGAAAGTATAAATGAGTATGGATGTATTCCTGGTACAGCTAACATATGGGAATACCTGACTGGTCTCTCTACAATGTTGGTTCAGTTCAATGTAATTTTCTTTTCAAACCTCTGGACATTTTTGGTCTCGCGAGAATAAAAGGAGGATACAACGTTGTCTGTTGCCATAGAGACGGTGGAGGAGAATTCTGTGTAAATAAAAAATATATATCGACAGTATTTATAGATCTCAAATTACTCGTCAGCCAGTTCAGTCAGGGCATCTGGTTTAAAAACAGTAATGCAGAAGTTATTTTTTACTCTCTATACCCTCCCCCCTCTCTCTCTTTCTCTCTCATCCCTCTCTCCATGTTTTCTCTCTCCTTATCTCTCTCTATATCCCCTCCACTCTTCTTTCCCTCTCTTCCTCCTCTTCTCTCACCCTTCCCCTTTAATTCTCTCCCTCTTTCTTTCTCTCTCTCTCCCTCTCTCATACCCCCACTCTCTATTGTTTTATCTCTATCTCTCTTCTTTCTTTCTTTCATTCTGTCTTTCTTTCTTTCTCTCTCTCTCTCACACCCTCTCCTACCCTCTATATCCCTCTTGCTTGCCCCTCTCTCTATCGCTCTCCCTCTATTCTTTCTTTACCTCTCTACCCCCTCTCTCACCTCCTCTTTCCCTCCTCTCTGCCTCACCCTACTTTATCCCTCTCTTTCCTCCTCAATCTCTCCCTCTCTCTTCCCCCTCCCTCTTCCTCTCTCTTTCTCCTCCCTCTTCATCTCTCCTTCTCCCTCCCTCTCCCTCTCCAACCCTCACTTTCTCTTTCTCTTGCCTTCTCTCAATCGCTCTCTCTGGTCTTTCTTTACCTCTCTACCCCCTCTCACACCTCCTGTTTTCCTCCTCTCCGCCTCACCCCTCTTTATCCATCTCTTTCCAACTCCTTTCTCTTTATCACGTTCTATCCCCTCCATCCCATCCTCTCTCTCAATCGCTCCCTCCTTCTTCCTCTCTCTCTTCCTCTCTCTCCATCTCTCCTTCTCCCTCTCTCTTCATTTCCTACCCTCTCTATCCCTCTCGCTTACCCCTCTTCCCATCTCTCTCTCTCTGTTCTTTATTTCTCTACCCCTTCTCTCATGTCCTCTTTCCCTCCTCTCTGCCTCACCCCTCTTGATCCCTCCCTTTCCTCCTCCTTTTTCTTTTCACAGTTTATCCCGTCCACCCCATCCTCTCTCTCAATCCCTCCCTTCCTCTTCCCCCCCTCTCTTCCTTTCTATTGCTCCTCCCCCTCTCTTCCTAACCTCCTCTCTCCATCTCTCCTACTCTCCTTCACCTTCTTTCTCCATCTCTCTCTCCCTTGCCTACCCTTTCTATCTCTCTCTCTTTCTTTCTCTCAATTTCTCTCTGTTTTCTCTTTACCTCTCTACCCATTCTCTCACCTCCTCTTTCCCTCCTCTCCGCCTCACCCCTCTTTCTCCCCCTACTTTCTCTTTCACACATTCTATCCCCTCCACCCCATCCTCTCTCCATCTTTCCTTCTCCTTCCCTCTCTCCCCACAGCAGTGACTGGGGCAATAATAATGAGGTTCATAATTAAAAGAGTTCTTGGTTTAGAGCAGGCTCAGCTCAGCAGGAGGCCCAGCAGAGACAAGAGGAGAGAATACTGCAGTGAAACAGTACTACTACTACTACAGTACTATGTTATAAGGATGTAATTACTACAGTATTACAGTTGCATCACTATTGCATTGTTCTGTCAAACTAAGGCAGCTTTTCTGGATTTTTGTATCATAAAAATTTCACCTGATCACCAATAAAAAGGGTTGTGCTTAAAGGTTTTGTATTGTGTAACTTTTCTGCCGGAAGGTCCGTCAAATGCTTTTCTCCATGGAGATGTTTACAGTGCGGTATTGAACCTTTCTGCCTTCGTGGAGACCAAACCAGATCAAGTTACAGGTCAGTTCTGTGGAGAGGCAACCCCCGTTACAGTCAGAATGCCTGTTTTTCTAGGTATTTTTGAGCAGTAAAACAACCTTTAATTAAATAAATGTAAAGTAGAGCTGCTTAATGTCATACTGTGGAACATTCCAGGTAAAATAATGATAGAAACAAGCAAGTGACGGATCCCCAACCAAGGCTATTTCTGATTTTTACTATCTTAAACAGAATTAGTTCATTTTAAACAGTTTGCAGTGGTCCAAAGTAATAATTATACACCATGATGAGTACAACTTTCAGAGGCCAACAAGTAGCATGCTAACAGCGCACCTGATTATTGGATAATAAAAAAAAACAAACATACAATTTGATGCAGATCAGTACACACCAAACTTATTTTAACCTTAAGAGCTGCTTATACAATATTTATCTGTACTGCGGCACAGGCCTTTAAAAAATAATTGATTTTCTTATAAAGATAACCCATAATCAATATAAAGACGTGATATAGGAATGTATGGGTCCTGGATTTGACTATTTAAAACTGCACTGATGGTACACAGTGTCACTTCCTGGGTCTGTAGTCCTGGTTTAGATCTGGGTCAGTCCTGGGTTAGTCCTGGGTTTGTCTTGGTTTAGGTTTTGTTTAGTAATTTGAAAGAAGAATTATCTGAGTTAAAACTAATTACCATTTTATATGATGTGCTAGTAATATCAGTAGTCTCAACTATCACCACACATTTTTACTTAGCCATCTCCATGGAGACAAGCAGATCTGTGGAGAGGTGAGCATGCTCACAACAATGCATGCTTTTCATCACATTGTTAAAGTTAGCAGTTAAACAGCCCGTAAAGGAACAAATGAAAGATGGATCATTCATTGAATGCCATACTGTGTAATATTACAGACAGCTACATCTCCATGGAAACAAGCAGAAAAGTTAGCGCACCTTTAACTTAGAAGGTTATTTTTTATAGCAGCCCGTAAATTTAAAAAGACATTCAACATAAAACGAATATAGCGTTTGATAACTATTGTATTATAAAGGAAATTGAAAAGCTCTTATCACAAATGTTTCCTATTATTTCTTTATTGAAAAAAACAAAATACTTTGTTATTTTGTTAAGAGCACTCAGCTTAAATATGACTTCATTTTGCACTGAAAGCACCAGTTTACATAAGTCAAAATATGGAAAAACCTTGACTAATATTATCCTTTGCATTTGTAGTAGTAGTACTTGCAGTCATAGTCATAGTTGTAGTCGTAGTAGTAGTAGTAATAGTAGTAGTAGTAGTCGTCATCATAATTGTAGTAGTAGTTGTAATAATGGTGCTAGTAGTAGTTGCAGTAGTAGTAGAAGTAGTAGTGCCAATTTTTAGTAGTAGTAGTAGTAGTAGTAGTAGTAGTAGTAGTAGTAGTAGCAGTAGTAGTTGCAGTAGTAGTAGAAGTAGTAGTGCCAATTTTTAGTAGTAGTAGTAGTAGTAGTAGTAGTAGTAGTAGTAGCAGTAGTAGTTGCAGTAGTAGCAGAAGTAGTAGTGCCAATTTTTAGTAGTAGTAGTAGTAGTAGTAGTAGTAGTAGTAGTAGTAGTAGTAGCAGTAGTAGTTGCAGTAGTAGTAGAAGTAGTAGTGCCAATTTTTAGTAGTAGTAGTAGTAGTAGTAGTAGTAGTAGTAGTAGTAGTAGTAGTAGTAGTAGTAGTAATAGTAGTAGAATAGCAACAGTAGGTAGTAGTAATAGTACGGTGCAAATTTTGGAACCACAATGCTAATTGTAATTTCCTTCAACAAAAATAATTCAATACCTGTTAAAATATTCACAAAATAAAGGAAATAGACTGTTTGTTTGTTTGTTTGTTTGTTTGTTTGCTTGTTTGTTTGTTTGTTAAGAGCACATAACATTACACTGAAAGCACCATTTTATACTTAAGTTAAACATGAAAAACCTTGACTAATACAATCCTTTGCAGAGCCCCAGAACTGTCAGAAGCTGATGTGACGTCCATGGAGGCGGCAGATGAGCTTTTCTTTCTAAAAAGAGATGGACCTGTCAGACTGAGTAAACATGACATGTTCTGTCCTCCTCCAGTGCAAATGTAAACATGCTGGACATATAAGGCCTTTGGTGATATGAGACAATGTCATCCAAAGGCTTTGAATGCTCTGGTAAAGGGGAGTAATGTGTATGAGGATGTACAGAAAGTACAGAAAGAACACAGTAATTTGTGGCATAAAGGTATTTTAAAAAGTCAGGATCTACAGTTCAGAGTGCATATTTCATCTTTTAGGAGCATTCAAATTTGAGAGAAGACTGGAATATGAACAAACTAGCACAAGTATTCCATATATTTCAGAAAATGTTTTCAGTGTTAGCAGCTTTTACACAGAATAAGAGAGAGATACTGATCCCAAGGGGGAATTCAAGTTACAACATAGGGTCAGCAGATCTGTGTCAGGGCAGTTTGAAGAGAGGAAGAGATCCCTCTGGAAAAAAGTGTCCCTCCTCTGTGTCCTGCAGCATCACAGCAGCCTCCAGGGAGAGCCAGGTGAACACAACAGGAAAGGCCTTGTTCTTACGCCACTCTGTTGTTTCGAAAATGGTTAATTCCCTCAAAGTATTTCCTCTTCTGCCACATTTGCTGCCACATTTAGTGTAAAAAGCCTGTAGCATCTCAAAGGTCCTTAGCTCACCTCTCCATGGATCTGGGAAAAACAAACAGGTAATTCCACAAAATCCAACAGTCCCTTGTGTCCTTTGAACTGCAACTTAACTGGTTAAAAAACCCATGATATGATGTTAAAAACTTAGCTAAAAAAAACTAAATGATTCAAATACTGCTCAGTGTGTGAGCCAGGCAGCCCCAAGAGCAAACTGTAAACTCTCTGTAGTCATCGCTAAACAAGGCCAAAACGTTGCTCAACCAAGATTTAAGATTTCCTGTTTTTCCCCAAAATGTACAAGGAGAAAATCTAAATAAAATACAGCAGCTATAAAAGTTGTTAGCATTATAGAAGCTCCCATGTCTAAACAAGTCATAAACTAACCTCCACCTACTTAGCCTGTCGAATCTGAGACAAAATACAGTTGTTTTAAATCCACACATTTTTTGCCGACAAAGCAAAACGCCCAATGATGTATTTAGTTATTGTTTTTAAAATCAACACTGGACTCTGCTTTGAAATAAACCAGATGCCCTGTAGCCCACTGCTCTCAAGACCAGATGTTAAATTTACAGTAAAAGTAATATTTTATTATTGAAACATGTTGACAGGGTTGAGCAATCCTAACCTCAGCGTTCTTCCAAGTGGGAATTGTCAAGTTATTGTGAAATGTTGTATTGATTTAAGTGTCAGTGGCCACATTGACTTTTGGCCCGTAGCCTGGAAATGCTCTGGCACCCTTTCAAAATAAAATGGGTGAAACGCCAAGCAGAAATTATGAGATTATTCTGCTCCTGTGGAAAAAAGGGACACTGACAAAAAGAGCAGTGTGTTTGGACAATAGTGGATTCATACAGCTGCTCTATTCAAGTACTGTGTTTGTGTAATCAAGTAGATAGCCCTGAGTTAGTGACCTAGTGAACTTAAAGGTCCTATATTATGCAAAACTGAGTCTTTTGAGCTTCACGCCATGTTATAATGTTGTTATCTCTTCAAAAACATACCTGGAGTTGTGTTTAGTTTCATTCACATGTTTGAATAACCCTTTATTATTAGTCTCTCATTCCTTTGTCAGTGTCTAGTGAAGAAGTTTTCAATGACAGCACAAAACCTCCAACTGTGAAACTCATCGCTGCCAAAACTTAATCCTGTCTCTCGATATTGAAAATCCTCTTTTCTTTTTGCGTTTTCTTCAATGTTAAAACCCTAAAAAAAATCCACAATATGGCAACTCCGTGTACATTTCTGACTTTGTAGTTTGTTTGAATCTAATGGGAAGAAACTACAACACAAATTTTCAATACAAAATGGACACTGGTACTATGGCATACGGTAATTATTGTTATATTAAAGGTCCTATATTGCACAAAGTGGATTCTTGTGAGCTTTGAGTCATGTCATAATGTTGTTACCTCATCAAAAACAAACCTGTAGTTGTGTTTTGTTTCACACGTTTGAGTAATCCTTTATTATTAGTCTGTCTAAATTTCCAAAGCTCAAAATGCTCTGTTCTACCTTGTGATGTCACAAAGCGGTAGTTTTCAAGGTAACAGCTACATTTTACTTTTAGTCCAGTAGTGATTGGCCAGGGGCTGATTCTAGTGAAGGCGTATGGAGTTTAAAAACACAGTGGAGCACTTTTTGTAGTGTGTTTTCTGTTTAAGAGAAGAACTCAGCCTAAATGTGAGTTAAACATGTGTGAATTAAAGAAGAAGAAGAAGTGACTTTATTGATCTCACACTGGAGAAATTCTTCTCTGCATTTAACCCATCCTGTTATTAGGAGCAGTGGGCAGCACATTACTGCGCCCGGGGACGATAATCTTCTTGCTTTGTTTGGTCAGGACCTAAGCTGGAGGATTTTACCTATGGTGCATGTTTTGGGTTGATGGGGGAAACCGGAGTGCCCGGAGGAAACCCACCCAGACACGGGGAGAACATGGAAACTCCACACAGAAAGGCCCAGGCGACCCGGGGATTGAACCCGGAACCTTCTTGCTGTGAAGCATGAGCGCTAGCCACTCAGCCACCGTGCCGCCACAAACAAACAAAACACAACTGAATTTTGTGCCACATGAAAAAAAAAGTTTCATGTACAAATGACAGACTCAGAGATAACCATAAACCAGGTCAACAAGTCTGCGATAAGATAAGATAAGATAATCCTTTATTTGTCCCACAATGGGGAAATTGCAGTGTCACAACACAAGTTTCAGAAACAGTTGGAAAAAAAGAGCATGCATCAAAACTTAAGATAAATAATAATAAGTATGTACAATCAACTAAAAAAACAAAAACAAAAAAAACACACACAACACTGTAAGGTTAAAGGCACAGGAACGCTGCACAATAAAGGTCTTTGGTTCTGAGCAGTGAACAAACAGCAGTTAAAGTGACTCGAGTTCAGTAATATATAATATCACTACAATAAAGTGACTCAGATGATTGTGTACAGTGCAGTGATGGACAGTGGTTGTTGCACAAATAAGTAGCAGGTAAAGTGACTTTAAATAATATTGCACATGTAATTATTACTATGGAGATGACACATGGTTGCTATGGAGATGAACATGACTAGCATTGATCATTGTACAGTCTGACAGCAGCAGGAAGGAAAGATCTGCGAAATCTCTCTTTAACACAGCGAGGGTGAATCAGTCTGTCACTGATGCTGCTCTCCAGAGCCGACAGAGCGTCCTGCAGGGGGTGACACTCATGACCCAGCATAGACATGAGTTTAGCCAGGACCCTCTTGTCCCCCACCTGCTGCACCGAGTCCAGAGGACAGCCCAGGATGGAGCTGGACTTCCTGATGACCTTGTCCAGTTTCTTCTTCTCCCTCTCTGTGACGCTGCTGCTCCAGCAGACCACACCGTACAGGATGGCTGATACCAACGTGGACAGCTCGGCGTACCCGGAGGTGGGTTCACCGGCAGCCGCGCCCGAACCGCGCACACGAGTGAAGCGCACCCGGCGCTGTGCGCGGGTGGGGGGAATCGGGAACCGGACCGCGGAGGGTGGAGGCCGGTCTGCACTTGGTGGGACGAAGGCGGAACCCGGGGTGCGGGCCCGCTCTGCGACAAAGCCCCAGCCGCGGTAGGTACTATGTCCTTCTTCTTTTTCTCTGAGATAAAGGTGCTTGCTCCTGCAATGTATATGTGCGGAGTAAGTGTGATCCGGCAACATGCTTGTCGTTGTTTATCCAAACGCGTACTATCTTGTTGTGTGAAAACCACGGGCCATTGCCGACAGCTAGAAAGAAAATGGCGGAGCCCAAAATACAGTATGTCCTTCTGCGGCTCTCGTAATTAAAATGGATGCGGCTACATGGGGAAGATCCCCCTTTTATGCAGGTGAAATCGACTATATCTAAGTCAAACAGAATACTTGGATTTCATGATGGAAGTGAAAAGGCTTGGAAAACACTGTATTTTTTAATGGGTATCTGCAATTTCGGTAATTAACGGGTAAAAATCTTGCACAGTGTACCTTTAAAGGTCCAGTGTGTAGGATTCATGGCGCATAGGTGGATGTTGGCTATTGCACTTCCTGTTTTAGCTACGGCAGACCTCGAGGGTCACCCGGGCGTGCTGTAACGTGGACAGCTTGCGTGCCCGCGCACGAACGCGTGAAGCGCACCCGGCGCTGTGCGAGCCCTCGCCGACAACTACGGTATAAATAAAACGCGGTCCCGTTCACTGTTTTTTTTTTTTCTTTTCTCATGAAAGCACACATTCCCGATCGTGTACCATGACACTCTACACATCAAATGAAACCTTACAGTCTCCTCTTTTTGACTATGCAATTAATTTCCCGGCACAACAATCACTCCCCGAGCACATGGGGCTTTTATACGGAAAAGCACAAAACGAGGTTTGTTACTTAGCTTACCTTTGAAGGCTCTGGGCAGGTCAAACTCAATATTTCACCATAAACTTGGTCTCAATCTGTCCGTAAGGATGCAGCGAATAAAATCCAGTAAAACAATTTAGTCCAAAACACGTGTTAGATCCTTTACGACGTGTGATCCGGCAACATGCTTGTCACTGTTTACCCAAAACCACGAGCCTTGCCGAAGGCGAAGGCAGAGCCCAAATGTCCTTCTGCGGCTCTCGTAATCAAAATGGCTGCCTCTATATGGGGAAGATCCCCCATTTATGCAGGTATATCTAAGTCCAACAGAATACTTTGATTTCATGATGGAAGTGAAAAGGCTTGGAAAACAATGTATTTTTGAATGGGCATCTTCAATTTCTGTAATTAACGGGTCTTACACACTGTCCCTTTAAACATAACATTATAACAGAGATCAGAAAATGGAGTAATATGGGCACTTTAAATAGCTAATTCCAGTCTTCCAGCTCAATTTTAAACTATAGAATCTTACATTGTTGTAATGTTATACGAATATTAGTTATATAAACAGATTTGGGAGCTGGTTTATTTCATGTGTACTTGAAAACACACTGAAAACAAAAGGACCGCTCATTGCCAGAAGCGATTTACACGGCAGCTTTATCTTCAAATAGCAGAATCCAGGAAGTCAGTATTGATTTCAAACATGTTGCGACTCGGCTTTATTTGTGTTCTGAACAAGTCTGAGACAATAGAACACGCTGCCCCCGGAGGCATGAGGCGTTACTGCATTTTTACACATCTGGTTTGACAGCTAACAGTGAGAGACGGCAAAGACAGGTGGCAAAACTAGTTAGGATGTGTTACGCAATCACTGTCAAAAAGATACAGTTTAAAGGTGAATTATGTAACTCTTCTGGTCTTACAGCACCTCTCAAAAAACTGGACGCATCCTCTTATTTAATGTTGTTTTTTTCTTTGTTTATTTATTTTGTTGAAACTACTTTTTACATTCTCTCAACGCGCTTTACATCAAGGAACAACCCACTCCTTCACACACACATTCATTCACCAGTGTATCTAGACACTGGGGGCGACGTTGGTAAGTGTCTTGCTCAAGGACACAATGACAGTATTCATCTGTGGAAGCTGGAATTGCACCGGCAAGCTTCTGATCAGTGAATAAAATACAATTGAGCTATTAAGATACAGTATATGGTTTAATGTAGTACAGAAAAAAGGTTCACTGTGTAACTTTTTGGTTGGGGGTCCATCACCTGCTTGTTTCTATGGAGATGTCATTGCTCTGCCTGGAATATTCCCCAGTATGAAAACTAAAAAAAAAACAGGCATCCTGACTGTGAGCGTGGTCACTTCTCCACAGATCTGACCTGTAACTTGGTCTGGTTTAGTCTCCATGAAGATAGAAAGGTTTAATGCCATACTGTGAAACATTTCAGACATAACATTTCCATGGAGAAAAGCATTTGACGGGCCCTCCACCAGAAAAGTTACACAATGCACCTTTAAATAACTACCAAACAAAGCAAAGGGTGGCTACTTTGAGGATTTGAATATAAGAGATAAGATCTGTGGAGAGGCGATCATGTTCACAATAAGGCATTTCTGAACAATTAAAATACAAAACTAATAGTTGATAACAGGAGAAGTTCAATTTGTCAACTGGACCAAGTTTGTTTGGTAGAAAACGTTTCGCCGCTCATCCGAGAGGCTTCGTCAGCTCTGACTTCTCCTGTTATCATGGATTCTACCTGGACGACTGAGGGACTTTTCACGCATCTTAAAAAAAACTAATAGTTTTTATGTAGTATTCCTGCTATATAGTGAAATATTCCAGGCAAAATGATAAAATTTCCATGGAGATAGGCAGCCCACCCACATAGAAAAGTTACATAGGCCTCTTTTAAGTATATTTTTACAAGTCTACAAGTATACAGTACTTGTATTACAGCTCACATACTTCTTAAACTAGCTTTCTTATACTCTGCCAACAAGACCAGGTACTTCCCAATTTTTGCAACCCAACCCGAGTCTCCAAGGTTTGCCAATGACTCTTTGGAAAGACACTAATGTTGAACCAGCATCACTAAGACAACAAACCAAATAATATTATTCAAGTGTAGAGAAGATAGAGAAGGAGACTCGATTCGCTGAAGGATTAAGCTGTAATAAATATACTGGGAAAACATGTCCAGTGATCTCACTACCTGGAATGGTCCGGAGTATCCGATAATGGAAACTAATGAGTCGTGTCTGGAATTTTCGAGATAGTTTCAGGTAACTCCAAAAATATGAAACTGTCTTGACAAGCTAATTTAGGCATTATGTTAGAGGCATATTATCAAAAAGGTTGAATAGTCTGTACTGTTAGCCCTAGAATAATGTGGAAATAATGTTGAACTAAAGCTCTATATTAACCTTTTTATGTGTTAGGAAATTAAAGTAAATGAAATAAAGTAATGTGAAATTTAAATTGGAAATACAGGCCTACTTCAGTCAATAGGTTTAAGTTTTAAGGGATATAATGTTTTTTTCCTTATCACAAACATACCTGGAGTTGTGTTTTGTTTCATTCACATGTTTGAGTAACCATTTATTATTAGTCTGTCTACATTTCCAAAGCGTTTCCACCTTGTGATGTCAAGTAGTGGTAGTTTTGAAGTTAACAGCTCATTTTACTTTTTTTTTTCATAAAGATTTGCAATTACAGGGTTGAAATGATCTAAATTATTCTAGTGAAGGTGTATGTGGAGCACTTCCTGTATTACCACATGACATCACAAGGTGGAACAGAGCGTTTTCTGTTTGAGAAAATATACAGGGTTTGCGTGTTAAATGTGTGAATGAAATAAAACACAATTCCAGGTATGTTTGTGA
Organism: Paratrypauchen microcephalus; assembly: GCA_036785185.1. NCBI lineage: Eukaryota > Metazoa > Chordata > Actinopteri > Gobiiformes > Gobiidae > Paratrypauchen > Paratrypauchen microcephalus. Next base: position 200,375 of record JAVJIX010000393.1, read on the forward strand.
GGAGGAAAAAACATTATAACATAGCTCAGAAAATAACGAAATATGGATCCTTTAAGCTTAACAGTTGGTGGCACCCATATATATATATATATATATATATATATATATATATATATATATATATATATATATATATATATATATATATATATATATATATATATATATATATATATATAATGCCTGCCATTGTGTCCCTGGGTAATACATTTCATTTGCCTTGCCTTCACAGAGGTTAATATAGGCCTGCTTTAATCAATAACTTATTATCGATAGATTTTTGCCACAGAACAATTAAACTGTACAATTAAATCCTCATTCCCACTAATGCCTATTGCACATGTGTCGTATCTATGATCTTGCTTTTTAAAAACTAAATTAAATTAAATTTGACGTACCAGGAACCCCATAAGAAAAGTTACAAAGTGCACTTTTAATGGCAGTATACGTGAATAACTGAACACAGTGTCTTGGCTTGATATTATAGTATAGTGAGCTTCACATTTGTACATGTCGTAGTTGAAACCTTGGGCCTCCTCCCACTCCCGCTCAGTGTTGTATAGTAACGAAGTAATAATACTTCACTACTGTACTTAAGTACATTTTGGAAGACTTTGTACTTTACTTGAGTTTTAAAAAAAATGATAACTTTTACTTTTACTTCACTACATTTCCGAATTTAATTGCATACTTTTACTCCACTACATTTTCAATGTGCCGTTTAGTTACTCGTTACAAAAAAAACCTCTACTGACTGAAGGAAGTCAGGACGTGCCTGGGCTTGTTCGCTACTTGCGCATGACAATCAGCCTACACCTGTTGGTTTCATGCAGCTAGTTTAATCAATCAACATCCCTGATGGAAGAGGAGACAGCATCCACGGCTACAAATGAAGGGGGACCTGACCATGAGCATCCCTGGCCGTACTTAAACACAATGTTCTCTTACGCTGATATGAAGGATTTGTCCTATCGAATGAAGTGCCTCTTGTGCCTTCCAAGAAACGTGGAAATCCTATCTTACAGAAACTCCCCGTCCAACCTCAAGAAACACATCGAGGTAAGTTCTAGATTAATGAAATTGTTAGCGTCTATATTCCAATTTCAGTAACCATAACATGGACATTCTAGACACCGTTGTGAAACCTTGAGCATAACATGTAGAAATTAACTTTGTGTGACATTGTTTCGGTTACACAAAGTGTATTTGACGATGTTGGAGCTAACAGGCTACCTAGCTTTTTCGGCTCAAGGGAAGGCATAGCTGTAGGCTAAATGTAACGAATGAGAAAGGGCACACGAGATCAAAAGGACAAAAAATAAGATTAACATGTGCCTACTTTTAAAAATGTAAACAACGCTGTGTGTTTGTGCGATCTAAGTAACAAAGCGAGGCTTAGCTTCAGACTGCCTTTGCTTGATACTTTTACTTGTACTTTTAATTACATTACTTGAGTACATTTATTTTTACATTACTTCTCATACTTAAGTACAAGAAGTTCCAGATACTTTAAGACTTTTACTCAAGTAACATTTCAGTCAGTGACTTCCACTTTTACCAAAGTCATTTTTGGGAGGGGTACCTATACTTTTACTTGAGTTTGATTTTCCAGTACTTTATACAACACTGCTCCCGCTCAAACACTATCACACTTAAACAGGGAGTACAGGAGGAAAACATGGAGCAGATAATTCTACTGTGTCAAAACGGCACAGGCTCAGAGGATTTACAGCCAACAGGAACCTTCACTCTGACAGTAAGTAGGAGGGGGAAGGATTTACGTGTTACGAAAGGGCTGTCAAATGAAATGTAATGCAGTGGTTAACTTTTACATCATAAGTAAATACATAAGAAAAATGAACAGCTTTAATTGTGGAAGTAGTAGTAGTAGTAGTAGTAGTAGTAGTAGTAGTAGTAGTAGTAGTAGTAGTAGTGACTCTATCTATGCAGTATTAGACAGAATAGTAGTAGTTGTAGTAATAGTAGTAATAGTAATTGTTGTAGTAGTTGTTGTAATAGTAGTAGTAGTAGTGGTAGTAGTACTAGTAGTAGCAGTAGTAGTAGTAGTAGTAGTAGAAGTAGTAGTAGTAGTAGTAGTAGTAGTAGAAGTAGTAGTAGTACTAGTAGTAGTAGTAGAAGTAGTAGTAGTAGTGGTGGCCCACAGCTTGCCGTAGTCCACCTGTGAGGGCCTCAGCTTGCCAACTAACGCACATTAGCATTCTAACAGTGCACTTCCTGATTCTCTGAGGATAACACCCATTACAATTAGATACACACAGCACACAGCCGTCTTTAAGAGCAGGTTATACTAAACAGGTTTTGCTTATCTACAAGTATTAGTTGTCCTAGCCAGATAATTGCAGTATCAACAGAGGAGCAGCAGTAGCAGTAGTAGGAGTGATTCTCAATAATAATAATAATCATCATCATAATAATAAATGTAGCTGCAAGCGGCGATGATCGGCCCTCGCTTGCACTCACAGGGGGGGTGGTGATAACGTGCCATTTCCCTCCCCTTTTTTCTAGCTGAATGCATGTGTGAGTTTGTGTGTTATCTGGATGCATTTGTGTTGAATGCCTGGAGGTGAGGTGGGGAGGGGTTGTTTGTTTCGCCTTTTAATTTTAATTATTTTAAGAGGAGGTCACACATAAGCCTTTTTATTTTCTTTTTCTTTTGTGTGTATTTTTGTTTTTTTAAATGCTGGGTGCAAACATTAATAAATAAATTGAATAAATAAAAATATGAGGACAGAAAATGGCACCTTCGACACCAGGTCACATGTTCTATCCAATATGGTTTGTTGCCTAGCAACAGCATAATAGCATAATATATTTTTTTATTCCTATTCCCATGATGCATCTATGTACCAAATTCGGTGTGACTATACCAAAGATTTTGCCAGGTGTCCCCAGGGAGAGATGTTTGGCCTGTTGCCATGGCAACACAATGAGGCATGGCATGTAAGCATCATTAACTTTTTTCATTGACAACATGCCACGAATGTGTGCAGCAAATCTTGTATGTCTACGACAATGTAAAATTTAGCATTTCCGTGCAAATACCCTAGGGGGGCGCTATTGTGACCATTTTATATTTTTTTATATCAATCTGTTCAAGGCCAGGGTGTCCACCAACGACTAAAGTTTGAGTGAAATCGGCCAAAGTATGCGGAAATGATCACTTGTCGAAGTTTGACAGGAAATGACGCCTTTGCCACCAGGTCACATGGTCTATCCAGTATGGCTAGTTGGTTGCCTAGCAACGGTATAATATACTTTTTTGTTCCTATTCTCATGAGCCATATATGTACCAAATTTGGTTTTACTACGCTAAAGTTTTTGCCGGGCATCCTAATGGCAAAAACAGATGTTTGGCCTGTTGCCATGGCAACACAATGCAAGATGGCGTGGGGGCGTCACAGATTTTTTTGATCGAGACCATGTCACGAATGTGTGGTCCAAATTTGGTGTGTCTACGGCAAAGTAAAATTTTTCTGTTCCATGCAATCTCCCTAGGGGGTGCTATTACGGCCATTTTAGATTTTCTTATATCAATCATCTTATATCAATCTGTTTAGGGCCAGGATGTCCAACAACGATTAAAGTTTGAGTGAAATCGGCCAAAGTATGCGCGAATTGTCACTCGTCTAAGTTTGACAGGATGTGGCGCCATTGCTACAAGGTCACATGGTCCATCCAATATGGCTGGTTTGTTGCCTAGCAATGGCATGATATAATTTTTGTTCCTCTTCACATGATGTATCTGTGTACCAAATTTGGTTTGAGTACGCCAAAGTTTTTGCCACGCATCCTAATGGCAAGGACAGATGTTTGGCCTGTTGCCATGGCAACACGATGGGAGATGGCGCGGGGGCGTCGTTGAGTTTTTTGATAGAGACCATGTCACAAATGTGTGTACCAAATTTGGTATGTCTACGACAAAGTAAAATCTTGCACTTCCATGCAATTCCCCTAGGTGGCGCTATAGTGCCCATTTTAGATTTTTCTCATATCAATCGGCTTAGGGCCGGGGTATTCACTAAAGATTAGTGACTAAAGTTTCAGTGAAATCAGCCAAAGTATGTGCGAATTATCGCTCGTCAAAGTTTGATGGCGAGCCGCAAAAACAAACCCGAAATTTGTGGCGTTGTCATGGAAACACTGTTCACTCTTTTAGAATGCTTTTAATAACTTTTAATGTCCAACTTGTCTAGATGATACAGCACGATTCTGGTGAGTCTGGGTCAAAAACCCTAGGAGGAGTTCGTTAAAATACGAGGACAGGAAAATGCGCCTTCAGCGCCGGGTCGCATACTCGGGCCAATATGGCCGACTTCCTGTTGGTCGCCTAGCAACGGTGTAATAAATTTTTTAGTTCGGAACAACATGACCTATCCACCATCCGAATTTCGTTTGTCTACAACAAAGTTCATTTTTCGGGTATTGCCATAGGTGCAATGTATTTTGATTTTCCAGGGGGTGCTGTCGAGCCATTTTTTAAGATTTTTTAATACAGATTATTTGTAAATTCCTTTTTTGGCGTTCTTGAATTTTGTGCAAAATTTTGTGAGTTTTCGTCTGTGGGAAGTACCCGAAACCTGAAAAAAGGGGTTAGAAAAAAAAATACCACCTATGGTGGCACTATATATATCAATGGAAAGGGCTCGCGTCCAGTAACGCACCCGTGGGGTCCATTGTCATTGACCTCATCGATTACTCACTTGCCCAGTACACATTTTTGGCGTTTACGATGGTTAACAATTACAATTATGCCGCTAACGCGGCAATGGGCAGTGTACTATTGAATGCCATGAGTGTCACTATAGTGTGGCATTGAGTGTTTTAGAAACAGGAGAGCGCTTCACTGCGTGCATGATGTAACACTGATCAAAGATCAAGATCAAAGATCAAAGTCAGTTTTTGTTACCCATCAAGGATCAATGACACAATGATCAAAGACTTTGATCTTTGATTATCAAAGATCAAAGACTTTGATCTTGATCTTCTTCTAGAGGAGCAGTCACGCCTCTGAAATGGTCTTTGAGATCTCGCGTAGAAAAACGAGAACAACAGCGTGCATCATCTTCACAGGGCGAACTGTTGATTTTAGCGGCAGCGGCTAGCTCCTTAAAAACATTTAAATCATGGCAACGTCAAAGAAAGGGAAGACAATTGTAAATCAAGAGGAACTCCACCGCTTGATGCGAGAGAAGCAACGACAAGCGTCCGAAAAGAAGCGCGTAGACTCTCCTTTTGCCAAATACAACAGTCTCAACCATCTCAGTTGTATTCTGTGCAACGTGCAGGTGAAGTCCGATCTACTTCGGACAAATCATGTCCTTGGTAAACAGCATAAAGAGAAGGTTGCTGAGCTCAAAGAGGCAAAACAAGGACCCCAAAGGCAAGCTGTGAAGAGGAAAACTATGGAAACGGACAAAGTTAGTTTTAAAAAGCCTAAACCCATACAAAGTGCAACCCAATCTACGTCTGGGCTGCCTGCAGACTTCTTTGAGAAACCCAGTGGCATTGCTCCTTCAAAACCCGTTGGTGCAAGTCTGTTAGGTGGAGCATATGATGATGATGATGACGATGAGGAGGAGGATGAAGATGAAAAATCCGTATCCACAAATCATAGTCAGAACGCAGAGATTTCTGGACTTCCCGCTGATTTCTTTGACTGCGCAATCGCGTCCGTGCCAACTATCTCCCACTCAGGATCCATCCAAAAAGCAGAAACTCCGGAGAAGGAAAAGCCAGAAAAGAAAGATGAAACCGCAGAATTGTTACCAGAGGGCTTCTTTGACGATCCGGTGACTGATGCCAAGGTGCGCAATGTGGAAGCGTCCAAGGATCAGATGGAATGGGAAGAGTTTCAGAAGGAGATGCGACAGGTGAATACAAAATCTGAAGCTATAGTGGATGAGGAGGACGAGGAGGGACGTCTAGAGCGCCAAATAGATGAAATAGATGAACAAATGAAGTGGTACAGAAAAGTGGTGATACTCAGAGAGAAGTATGATTTGATTAAAGCCAAAATGCAGACGAAAAAAGTGGAGAAGATGGAAGTGGATGTCAGTATGGAGGACGAGGAGGAGGATGAAGAGGAGCTGCTTGGACTTCTATTACTGGACTGGAGGGCTAAAGGGCTGTTCTCATAAGTATACGTGCTTTGTACAACATTTTGGACTGGTTCATCAACACTTGTGTGCTGTAAATATATTTGATACTAAAGAAAAATATTCTTTTGGCCTTCTTTTTACACTGACCACAGTACATAATGTTGCCAAATGTAGTAGTGAGGGTAACGCAAGTAGTGTAACTTTCTTTAAAAAAAAAAATTAATTGTACCGAAGGGGAAATTCATTTTCACACACACAGAGCTTGTTTGACATATGCAGCAACAACACAACATAAACACAGGCATAGTAGACATTACAGCGTGATCCGGCGTGTCTCTGCGATCCTCTGATCCGGGATCCTGGGTCCCAAGACCGCTCCGACCGCTCCAGAGGCACTGATCAAGAGTCATCTGCTTTTCCGCGTTCCCTCGACTCGCCATCTTGCTTTTCTCACCACAACACACTACACACGGTAATCTCTTCCTCTCTTCCGCGTCTCTGATCGGCAGATAATAATACAAAAGATCGCTACCTACAGGTTGGGAGGTGTGAATTACACCTTAAAAGTTGCTCCAGGTCGTATCCTAGCAACCCCTGCTGAAAAATGTCTTTGACGTCTATAGACGTCACAGCACTCAACGTTTGGATTCGACATGACGTCAATCAACGTCTCCGGCACTCAATGAGTTAATGTGTTAAACAAACAAGCAACACAGATGCTTAATGTTCTTTACATCTTCACTTTGAATGACGTTTAGATGGAATGAAACAAATGTGCATTGTGATATGTGACAAAAACACAATACCTAGTTTTGCCAGTATTTATCTTACTGTAAGCAGTCATTGAAATAAAACATTCCTCTGTGTGGCGTTTCCCGTAAGCATAGTTGCTAACTGAGCAACTTTGTTGGTTTCAATGCAATTTCTCATTGCCAACCAATGAAGTTACTAAGTACATGTACATAAACATAAAACATAAACATAAACCCCTGGTCTAGCTATAGAACTACAGCTATGCAGCCTATCAATAGCTCAGTCAAGTCTCTTGCCAGGCTATCGCTAACCAACTTGTTAACTTGGTGCTTTCATTGTCACCGGAGAGGGTCTAATCACATCGTTGACAATGTTTATGAGCATTTAACATGACGCTGGAATTGCTCAAACTGTACAAATTAATGATACTTATGGACATAATCTACGGTGGCCGAGAGGCAAACACGTAGCAAAACCGAAAAAGCGCTGCAAATAGATAAACGATGCAAAGCTCAAAATGATGAAAACCAAAAAACACCTGCAAAAGAAAAACAATGCAAAATCACCACAAGACTACAGAAGTGCTCCAAACCTGAAGAGGGCGCTCTCAGTAATACTGATCAAAGATCAAGATCAACGATCAAAGTCAGCTTTATTTGATGTATACCCAACAAAGATCAAAGACTGTGATCTAGGTGAGGGCTTCTTTGACGATCCGGTGACTGATGTCAAGGTGCGCAATGTTTCCACATTGCGCACCTTGACATCGCCCAAGGATCAGATGGACAAGGAATGGGAAGAGTTTCAGAAGGAGATGCGACAGGTGAATACAAAATCTGAAGCTATAGTGGATGAGGAGGATGAGGAGGGACGTCTAGAGCACCAAATAGATGAAATAGATGAACAAATGAAGTGGTACAGAAAAGTGGTAATATTCAGGGAGAAGTATGATTTGATTAAAGCCAAAATGCAGACGAAAAAAGTGGAGAAGATGGAAGTGGATGTCAGTATGGAGAACAAGGAGGATGAAGAGGAGCTGCTGGGACTTCTATTACTGGACTGGAGGGCTAAAGGGCTGTTCTCATAAGTATACGTGCTTTGTACAACATTTTGGACTAGTTCATCAACACTTGTGTGCTGTAAATATATTTGATACTAAAGAAAAATATTCTTTTGGCCTTCTTTTTACACTGACCACAGTACATAATGTTGCCAAATGTAGTAGTGAGGGTAACGCAAGTAACTTTCTTTCAAAAAAAAATTATTGTGATTGCATCCAAGAAGACTTTTAGACTTTAGACTTTAATTGTACCGAAGGGGAAATTCATTTTCATGCACACAGAGCTTGTTTGACATATGCAGCAACAACACAACATAAACACAGGCACAGTAGACATTACAGCACACTCAGCGGGGCCTGTTATTCAGAAATGTGATGGCCGAGGGGATAAGACTTCTGCCAAAGCAGGCTCTCCTGCACCTGAGCGCCCTGTACCTCCGTCCTGAGGGCAGAGGGGTGAGGTGTTCCTGTAGTGGGTGAGTGGGGTCCTGTTCTATGGAGAGTGCAGTACGTCCAGTAGCCTTATCGTTAAGATCTGCAAGGTTGGGTGTGGGGAGTCCTATGATTTTAGCAGCTGTATGTGTGTAACTTTAGACTGGTTTTTAACAGTGAGCATATTGAAAAAGCAACAATACAATGGATTGGTACAGTAATAACAGATGTGGAGAAACATAGAGTCCTTTGAGTTTTCTGATTACTGACAATCGTTGATGGCTTCTTTTGTAAATGTCTGTGATATGTTGATCAACTGTATGCACTGTCTATTGTGACCCCAAGATATTTGAAAGTGTCCACTGAATGATGTTTGTACAGAACACGTGTACATCTGTATTAGCTAGGCACATAACAATGCACTGGAGTCATGTAGTGCCTTTTAAAATGCCCAAAGTATTTATATTGCATTATTCATGAACTCCACACTCAGTGATAAGCTTCTATAGTAGATAAGGCAGCCCTGGAGACGAAGGCAAGGCTGCCGATCTGCGCCATTGGCTCCTCCCACCACAAGCAATCACTCACACGCACTACATTCCTAATAGGCAAGGTGAAGCCTATTATTGACAGTAGACAATGTGGCACCTGGCATTCCCAGCAATTTCAAATAAAAGTACCAACCAGGCTCAACACTGGTTAGCTTCCCAGATCAAATGAGATGACACAACCGTATGATCACAAAACACGGATCAGTTGCCACTAATGCCAATAGAAAACTGACATTCATGTCAGAGAAAAATGGAGTAATAATCTAACCTTTTGTTTTTTTCAGTTGTGTTTTATTCACTGAAAAACATCCTTAGTGTGCATGGACTTGCATCTCCACAAACCCGACACTTATTTGTCCTGTATGAAGGCCTCTTCCTGCTTTTTTGGGGCAAAGCAGCGCTAAGCTGCAAGGCACCTATAGTGTTGCTACTGATTCCTATTATTATATATTCTTCCACCTCTGGGAGTCTATGGCAACCCCTAGAACCATCTGGTAAAAAGTTGTGAAATTTGGCATGCACATTCCAGCCAGTCTCCTCATTACCCACAGCAATTTATAGGCCCCCACCCCAAACTCTCTAGCGCCACCAGCAGGTCAAAGTTACAGGAATTTTCAGGTACATTTCTGCGTGTAACTTTTGAACCGTATGTCCAATATTCAAAAACTTGGTATCCCTGGACTCCTTGGGTGAAGCCGAATCCAACGCACCTTATGACGACATTTTCTGCCAGGGTAGATTTTCCGCCATTTAGAATTTTATGAAAAACACTCAAAATGCTTCTTCTCCCTCAATTTTGGGCCAATTTTGCTCAAATTAGGTACATAGCATCTTTGGACTGAACTTCATCAGAAATATCAGGAAGTGAGCTCATATCTCGGGAACCCTTCATAGGATTATTTTCCAACTTTTCACAGATGTTCGCATCCTTCCCAGGATTCCCCACAAAAAAATTGCAGGGCCCCAGCTGAAACCCTCTAGCGCCACCAACAGGTCAATTATGAAAAACACTCAAAATGCTTCTCCCTCAATTTTGGACCAATTTTGCTCAAATTTGGTACATAGCATCTTTGGACCGAGCCTCATCAGAAACATCGCTGGATTTTTGCTATCTCTTATCGTTTTGTCGTGACAGCCAATCAAACGCGTCTGTCCGAAAGCCGATGCACCCGATACTGACCTTTCACGCGCGTTGCTAGGCAACACCCTGATCAAGGATCTTTGATCTTTATGTTCCTTTGATCTGATATACCTGCAAGCAGCAATGTGGGGCCAAGCACCGAAGGTGCATGTAGGCCTCAGCATGTATTATTAAAATTCCTGCAACTTTGACCTTAACAGGGTCTAACAGGGTTTAACAGGGTCTAACAGGGTCTGTTAGCCAGGCTTCCCAGGCTCCCAGGCTTCCTATGAAGGGTTCCCAAGATATGAGCTCACTTTAAAAACTTGGTATCTCTGGGATCCTTGGGCAAAGACTGATCCAACACACATCATCAAATTAGGCTGGGTCACTGCTTGGCCCCACATTGCTGCTTGCAGCTATATTTCCCCTTTGTTATTATCATGTTAGTCCTTTGGCTATTATATTACACAGTATGGCATAAACCTCCTTTATCTTCATGGAGAATGTTCCAAAATATGATTTTAACTTTCTGTTTCCATGGAATCATGCAGGTGACGTACCACCTCCAGAAAGGTACATATTGTCCCTTTAAAGAGCAGAATGACCTGGTGTTTTGAAAACTGTAATATGGGAATGGCACCAAAGATAAAATCCTAATAAGCTGCCCTAGTGCTTGATATTCACAGAGAGAGAGAGAGACACGTCCTTCAGATTAACATGATAAATTAATAAATTAATAAGTAAATTTTATTAGTGAAAACATTATCAGTCCTGTACTCACACAATAAAATCTTTTAACCTAGAACTAGTAATGACATACAGAATATACAATAGAAAAAGTGTCCTCATACATGGAGTTAATGTGATTAACTGAAATTCAGGAGCAGGACCACGCCTCAACCACCTTCTCCTCCTCACCAGCGAATCACAGTTCACCATAACCACACCTCTAATTTCCCGGAGCCATTTATAGCCACTCATCCCTTCATTCCAGTTCGTCTCGGTTATCTCGACAGCTCAACCGCGTCAGCTCGCTCGAGCTGGGTTAACAACCCGTCACATTCAAACACCAACCTGCCTCACGTCTCCTCGTTCCTTCCAGTCCGCAATTCCTTACGCCGCGACGGATTTCTATCCAGGAATCCGCAGCCGGAGGATCTTCCATCGCATATCCGCGGCGTCCAGCGAACGCTCCAGGCGCGCGCTCACGCAGCGGACCTCCACCTCTAAGGAGCACCCACCGTCAATATCTCTGTGCTGGCGGTATATACGGAGTAACCACATTGTTCCTCTCGTCGCCTCCTCCTCCTCGTATAGGCGAGCGCGCAGCCTGGCGCAGCCCGGTGTACTGTCAGAGTGAGACGGCTCTCGGTGCGCAGACCGGCTTTGGCAACCACGGCTTTCGGCACAGCGCGGCCCGGCCTCCAGCAGCCACAGCGTTCGGTACCGCCCAGCACCCGCCGTTCCCCTTCAGGCTGACACATCAAGACAGGACCTTCAACAGTTTAGATCAAGAATGTAACCCCGGCGCCCTGGAACGAGACGAACGAGCTTCCGGGTTCCCATCAAGTTTCCCGCGTGCAGCTGCAGACGTCGCCACTCCCTCCTCTCCTCCACTACAGTGTCATAGCTCCCCCTGCTGGGGGCTAAGTAGTATCACCACCAGTGGCCAGTAAACATATTCTGTCTACTGTGCAGTTTCACTTGAATTCTCTTGTATCATCTCAGCCTGCTTTCAAGCAGGCCATCTCCCCCTGTGCCTGCACCCTTCGTGTCTCATTCTTGTCCCCATCTCGCAGGCTGCACAATTTCCCATGCACATGCATCTTCTCCCCATCTCTCATTTCTCTTTTCAGTCATCATGAGCTAGATGGCTCTCGTGCCCTACCCACATTAGGCAGGGCCTCTAATCCATTTCCCGTCTTCTGCTCTATCCCCCCACCCCCTTCCCCCAACACCCAAATGTTTTCTGTCGTTGCAGCCTACACAAGTCACCACGCCCACTCACACTATTTTCGTTCACACCGAAACGTCGTACGAATGTTTTTGTTCGCTTAACTCCTCTCTGCACTGGCACACTGTCATCTCGTATTCAACCTCTCCTACCGACTCGCATCCGACCATTCTAACTCATGCAACTCATGCTAGCTCACACCATTCCACCACATGCTAGCTAAGCAGTCTCTACATCGTTTCTCTGCTATTCCAATATTCAGCACCCATCGACTCATGTCACTCACTCAATTTCAGCTCGTGCTGCTCACGCAATTTTGACGTACGCTAGCTGTCTTTACAGCCGCTCGCCATCAATTCATATTCCGGCCCTTGCTGTTTCACGCTATTATAGCTCGGGCAGCTCACGTCATCCATTACAAGCGAGCTTAAGCCATCATAACCATGTGTCACACTATTCAGCTCCTCCCAGTTCCGCCCTCACCTGAGCTACACCATCTCGGCTCACCACCTCTTTCCCGATCGAGGATCCTACCATCGACGTCAGCTCATGACTTCACCATTCTATCCTATACGCATCCTCAGCGATGCTCTCGCCATCTAATCCTCATCTTCTCCTGCTCATGCTACATCATTGCATTCTTTCATCATTCTCAGCTCTCATGTCGCGACTACTATTACGGTCTCCAAATTCGACCGCGCTCATCTGTCCAGCATTCAACCCGTACCTGCCCTGTGAACATCCCCAATATGCACCTCCACCCTCAGGTCCTTAGCTTTTCCACAGGTTCCAAGCCGACTGACGACCGGCCGATTGTCACAACGTTTCAACGGCTCTCATGACAGCATGATGACCGCCAGCTCACCCAGCTCTCACGACCGCATGACAGCTCGTCTGGGTCTCACGACGGCTTGCCTGGCTCCCACGACAGCACAACAGCTCGCCCGGCTCCCACGACGGCTCGACAGCTCGCCTGGCTCCCACGACGGCTCGACAGCTCGCCTGGCTCCCACGACGGCTCGACAACTCGCCTGGCTCTCACGACGGCTCGACAACTCGCCTGGCTCTCACGACGGCTCGACAACTCGCCTGGCTCTCACGACGGCTCGACAGCTCTCCTGGCTCTCACGACGGCTCGCTTGGCTCTCTCGATGGCTCTCACGATGGCTCGCACGATGGCTCGCTGGCTCTCTTGACGGCTCTCTTGACGGCTCTCACGACGGCTCGCCTGGCTCTCACTACGGCTCTCACGACTGCTCACTTGGCTCTCAGGACGGCTCTCACGACGGCTCACGACTGCTCGCTTGGCCTCATGACAAGTTCTCACGACTCTCGCTCGGCTCTCACGTCGAGTCTTCCGACCCACAACGGGTCTTCTCCTCCACCTCTGTCCTGACCCACAACAGGTCTTCAGGTGTGTGTTCTGTGTGGAGTTTGCGTGCATGGTCTGGGTCCGATCCCCGGGTCGCCTGGGCCTTTCTGTGTGGAGTTTGCATGTTCTCCCCGTGTCTGGGTGGGTTTCCTCCGGGCACTCCGGTTTCCCCCATCAACCCAAAACATGCACCATGGGTAAATCCTCCAGCTTAGGTCCTGACCAAGCCGAAGCAAGAAGATCATGGAGATGGTCCCTGGGCGCAGTAATGTGCTGCCCACTGCTCCTAATAACAGGATGGGTTAAATGCAGAACTGGAATTTCCCCACTGTGGGACTAATAAAGGCATAGCTTCCTTTCCTCCCAGCAGATCTTCCTCCCGTCAGGTCTCCCTCCCTCCCAACCCACAACGGGTCTTTCTCTGCCTCTCTCCTGACCCACGACGGGTCTCCCTCTCTCCTGACCCATGACGGGTCTCCCTTCCTCCCAACCCACGACGGGTCTTTCTCTGCCTCTCTCCCGACCCACGACAGGTCTTCTTCTCTCCACCTCTCTCCTGACCCACAACAGGTCTTCCTCCCGTCAGGTCGACGGCATGACAATACGCCTGGGTCTCACGACGGCTCACCCGGCTCTCACGACCGCATGACGGCTCGCCTGGCTCTCACGACGGCTCGCCCAGCTCTCACGTTTTCGGGTCTCCCGACCCACAACGTGGTCTCTCTCTCGACCCACGATGGGTCTCTCGACCCACGACGGGTTTTTCTCCACCTCTCTCTCTCTCATGACCCACGACGGGTCTCCCTCCCTCCCAACCCATGACGGGTCTCCCTCTCTCCTGACCCACAACGGGTCTCACTCCTTTCCGACCCACAACGGGTCTTTCTCTGCCTCGCTCTCCTGACCCATGACGGGTCTCCCTCCCTCCCGACCCACGACGGCTCGACTCACGATAGGAGATCTTCCTCCCGTCAGGTCTCGCTCCCGACAGGCCCCCCCCCCCCCCCTCCGACCCCCCGACCCTCACCCCCCCCGACCCTCATCACTCCGACCCCCCCATCCCTCCGACCCTCATCCCTCACCTATCCAACCCTCAACATTCGACCGTGGCTGCTGAAGGACGCACATCAGCATTATCATGGTCACGTCCGTCAACCATCTGCGCTGGCGCGAGTGACCCCACTCCAGCAAAGGTCCAACTCCTCAGTCAGGGGAGAAGACCCTCCACGTCACGGTTTCTCTACATCACTCCTGACTCATTTGCCATACGGCACCTTCACGACGCAGCTCCAGTTTCTCCAGTGTTCAATCCGAATCTTCGGCAGTAGTCGGATTCTGCATTGCTTCCAGCGCCCTCGAATCGCACAATTAGCCTTCAGCTTCATCGGAACTTCGTCCTACTTTTCCACCATTTTTTGGGGGGTCTGATTAATCCAGGCATTCCCATTCATTCTAACAATAATAAATCAGTCAACACCACCTTCTTCAGCTTCCCCTCTGCTCATCTGACGTCACCATCATCTGCAATTTCAGCACCCTCTCACGCCACTCCAGGAATGTCTGCGTCTCCACTGTCCAGGCTTGCCATCCATCCATCCATCCATCTTCTGCTTTTCCATTTCCGGGTCACGGGGACAGCAAATCTGCTGCCCAGAACACTATGCACCGGCCCCCATGAATCCTCCCGCGGGAGTAGGCTTACCTCTCAGGGATAAATCTCATATACAAGCTGATTTCTGGTGAAGACTGACAGTCTCATCTTCATGTTTCCGTGCCTGATTAAAGGACTGCAAAAAACTGAACCTCGCCTTCCTCCGAAACGCCTACCACTTATTTCGGACCTTCTCTACCGTTGCACTCTCACTCTGCGCTCCGGCAACCTCTCGCCTTTCACGGACCTCTTCTGGCATAACACCCCATCCATTCTCCATTCATTTATTTCGCATTGGCGCCACTATGTCCACGGCCAGGGCAGATGTACCCGACCGGAAAAATTCGAACCCTTGGTTGTCGGGTCTCCAGCACCTACCTCGTGTACGATCGTCACGACCTCAACGATCTCCTCCAGACCCATTCCACTTTATGCTCTTTCAAAACTTTTGGGGGTCCCGTTCCGCTGGGCCAATCGAAGATTGAGACGGAGCCCCCACCCACTGTCTCAACCCAGCCATCACCACCTATTCACCGAGACATCCACTATCATTCAATAATAAACATCTTCACTGCATTATGTTGATGGCGTGGTCCTAGCTAGTGAAATGGAGTTAATGTGATTAACTGAAATTCAGGAGCAGGACCACGCCTCAACCACCTTCTCCTCCTCACCAGCGAATCACAGTTCACCATAACCACACCTCTAATTTCCCGGAGCCATTTATAGCCACTCATCCCTTCATTCCAGTTCGTCTCGGTTATCTCGACCCCTCCCTCCCACCCCTATCTCGTTTGTCTTTCAGCCACAAGACATCTCCTAAAGGGGGGGTCCCGTTCCGCTGGGCCAATCGAAGATTGAGACGGAGCCCCCCACCCACTGTCTCAACCCAGC
The DNA here is from genome assembly GCA_036785185.1 of Paratrypauchen microcephalus. Taxonomy (NCBI): domain Eukaryota; kingdom Metazoa; phylum Chordata; class Actinopteri; order Gobiiformes; family Gobiidae; genus Paratrypauchen; species Paratrypauchen microcephalus. The sequence goes on from JAVJIX010000393.1 coordinate 216,284, forward strand.
CATCACCACCTATTCACCGAGACATCCACTATCATTCAATAATAAACATCTTCACTGCATTATGTTGATGGCGTGGTCCTAGCTAGTGAAAGGCTGTTTAAAGACATTGTTGGATGCTCAGCCAAGGCACAATACAGGGCTTACAAAATTACACTAAAATAAGAATAGTAGATAAAATAAATAAAGATAGTACTAATTAGAGCAGTATTTACCTTGTACTGTGGACAGAAAGGGCAGTGGAGCAGTGTGCCCCCTGGTCCTGCCATCTTTGTAAAAGCAGCTTCTGACCGCTGGGCAGTGTTGAACAATGGAACTACAGTGAAAGGAAGACATATGGAGAACAGTGACCAAACTCAAATGAATTCTTATACCATATTACTTACTGCTGCTTGAATTTGCTGTATTAACTCATTGAGTGCTGGCCTGTTTTCAGAATTCAAAACCCCAGAGTGCCAGAGGTTTTAGTGTATTTTCACTGATTTTACAAGACCCACAGAATACTGAGTTCTTTGACTATATAAACATGGCACACATCCAAATAAAGTGTAGACTCTCTTCTTTCACCTGAAAAAAATGCTTCTAACCTTTGCAGTTCTCAAGTAATTGATAGTAGAACATAGGGTATTTCAGCAAAAACACAGTTTTTTGACCACAAAGTGGTGGGCATCCTATTGGCGAGGACAGATGTTTGGCCTGTTGCTATGGCAACACGATGGGAGATGGCGTGGGGGCGTCATTGAGTTTGGTATGTCTACGACAAAGTCAAATTTTGCACTTCCATGCAATCTCCCTAGGTGGCGCCATATAGCGTATAGCGGCCATTTCAAATTTTCTTATATCAATCTGTTAAGGGGCGGGGTGTCCACCAACGATTAAAGTTTGTGTGAAATCGTCCAAAGTATGCGCAAATTATCGCTCGTCGAAGTTTGATGGCGAGCTGCAAAAACAAACCCGAAATTTGTGGCGTTGTCACGAAAACACCATTCTCTCTTTTAGAAAGCTAGCAACAGTGTAATATCATTTTTTGTTCCTATTCCCGTGATGCATCTATGTACCAAATTAGGTGTGGCTATGCCAAAGTTTTTGCCGGGCATCCTAATGGCGAGAACAGATGTTTAGCCTGTTGCCATGGCAACACGATGTGAGATGACGTGGGGGTGTCCCTGACTTTTTTGATCAAGACCATATCACGAATGTGTGGTCCAAATTTGGTATGTCTACGGCAAAGTAAAATTTTTCTGTTCCATGCAATCTCCCTAGAGGGCGCTATTACGACCATTTTAGATTTTCTTATATCAATCTGTTTAGGGCCGGGGTGTTGAACAACGATTAAAGTTTGAGTGAAATCGGCCAAAGTATGAGTGAATTATCACTTGTCCAAATTTGATGGCGAGCTGCAAAAACGAACCTGATGGTTCGTGTACGATGTCATGTGCGCCCACAAAATGACTGCTTCGCGCTCTGTTTCAGCACATGCGAGTTGTGCAGTGCTTCGCCCTGCAGAACAGTTACAATAGGCCCTCCGCTTTAGCGCTCGGGCCTAATAATAATAGTAATAATAATAATAATAATAATAATAATAATAATAATAATAATAATAATAATAATAATAATAGTCTTTATTTATATAGCATCTTCAAGTTTACAAAGTGCTTCACAACAAAGTAAAAAAAAAATGATAATAATGGGTTTTAAAAAGTTATTTCAAATTGACAAACCCACTTATACTATTCAGGTATCTTCCATCTTAATTTTGTTTTTCCTTGTCTAAATTTCACCTGCAGCACTTTTTAATGAGGTTATATTTCGAAACATGATTAAAGTGAAGTATTGTACAAAGACAAACGCACCCTCCTCTCCCACGTTTCAAACAACTTCACAAAGCAAAAAGTAAAACTTAAAAAAAACTCAAGGTAAAAACTCATTCCTTTGTCAGCGTCTAGTGGAGAAGTTTTCAATGACAGCACAAAACCTCCAACTGTGAAACTCATCGCTGCCAAAACTTAATCCTGTCTCTCGATACTGAAAATTCTCTTTTGTTTTTCTTCAATGGTAAAACGCTAAAAAAACACACACACAATATGGCAACTCCATGTACATTTCTGAGTTTGTAGTTTGAATCTAACAGGAAGAATCTACAACACAAACATTCAATACAAAATGGACACTGGTCCTATGGCATAGGGCAGTTATTGTTATATTAAAGGTCCTATATTGCACAAAGTGGATTCTTGTGAGCTTTGAGTCATGTCATAATGTTGTTACCTCATCAAAAACAAACCTGGAGTTGTGTTTTGTTTCACACATGTTTGAGTAACACTTTATTATTAGTCTGTCTACATCTCCAAAGCTCAAAATGCTCTGTTGCACCTTGTGATGTCATGAAGCTGTAGTTTTCAAGTTAACAGCTCCTTTTACCTTTAGTTCAGTAGAAACTGGCAATTCCTGGGCTGAAATGATCCAAATGATTCTAGTGAAGGTATGTGGAGTTCCTGTATTACCACATGACATCACAAGGTGGAACAAAGCATTTTCTGTTTGAGAGAAGAACTCAGCCAAAGTATCCAGGGTTTGTGTGAATGAAACAAAACAAAACAAAACTCCAGGTTTGTTTTGATGAGAAAACAGAGATGAGATAATAGTGTACAGATAGTTCCTTAATGTAAAGTAATGTTATTTTATATTGTGAATTTTGTTTTTGTTGATTCTTAGGGCGTGTCCCTCATCTCTGTCCTCGTCTCCAAGTCTAACAAAGAGTGAATGTGTAAACATGTCTCCTTAATAATGCATGTGGACACTAAAATATACTGCACCAGAGGGATTTATAACGAACATGAGCTAATGGAGGGACCTGGAAAAAAAAAAAAAGAAAAAAGCTGCATGATACAACCAAGACAACAAAGAACAGGTTAGTTCACCCACTCACTAACCCTAACCCTTCTTCACTATACTTAATGAATTTTTCTTCGTTAAGTTAATGCGACTCAAATAACTGACTTAATGAATCAAGTTAAGTAATTCAATCAGTTTATTCAAATGAATGTACTCAATTTAATTAATTAATTTGTTAATTTATTTATGTTATTTATCTTAATTACATACTCTTGAGATGTTTCAGCCTTTGCATTTGTATTATATTTCTTGATTTTCTGTCAATGTTTTTAACTCTGACTCTGACGTTGAGATTTGTTTGAAATGTAAAGTGTTACATAAATAAAATGTATTATTATCATCATCATTATTCTCACATAGTTAAATATCACTAGTAAAGCTAAACTATTCCTCTTTACCCCCATCCATTTATAATATACTCTTCTATTATAATCTATTTCACTCACTCCTCCTCCTCCTCTCTCTTCCTCCCTCTGCCCTTCTATCTTTCCTTCTCTCCCTCTATCCCTCTCTTAGTAATACATGTAATATAATGTGAAGCATGATCCTGATATAAGGGATTTCAGAACCAGGCCCGTGTGACATTGTTCAAGGTCAAGCGTTCACATAAACTCATTTAAATTTATAATATTTCTGTCGTTCTGTCCATCCTGCTATGAGAGTAGCAGTATATTATAAAGTATTTCACACTATGGAGCATTTTATTTTACTTATTCAAAAACACTATAGTCATGAATTAATTATTTTATGTTCAAATCTTGTTTACTTTAACTCCACTACTACTGCTACTATTCCTCGTACGACTACTACTACTACTACTGCTGCTGCTGCTGCTCTTACTTCTAGTACTACTACTACCAGTGATAATACTATTACTACTACTACTACTACTAATACTCATACTACTATTATTGCTACAACTAATACTACCACTACAACAGATACTACTGCTACTACTACTACTACTACTACTACTGCTACTACTACTACTACCGCTACTATTACTATTCTGTCTAATGCTACATATATAGTGCCACTACTACTATTACTATTAATACTACAACAACTACTACTATTACTAATACTGCTACTGCTACTGCTGCTACAACTGCTACTACTACACTACTACTACTACTACCAGTGCTAATACTACTACTACTACTACCACTATGACTGCTACTATTACTACTACTTTTACTACTACTACTGCTACATAAAATAAAAAAATATGTGCTACATATCCACTATATGAAAAAAGAACTAAAAATAGGCATATATAATTACATTCTCTTCTAGTTCCATTAAGCAAAAAATCTGTCCACTAAAAAGTCAAGGTTTTCTTCTTAAACGCATCGACTCTCACCAGGTTTGTTTGTTTGGGAAGGAATTTCTCAAACATTTCTTCATAAAACAGAGTCTGGCTTCTGGACTGTGTTGCATTTATCCAATTAGCACTTGTCTTACTAAGTTTTTCTGTCATCAAAGAAAACCACTAAAACATCAACAAAACGACCTTCATGATTTCCTTTAGACACAGAAAACTGCACGTCAGCGTTTATGAATACAACATCAACCAGGCAGGCGGCCATGTTGTCTCTGTATTGATCCAGTTTCACCTTGAGCCTTGTATTAAAACTGAAGCTTGTATTGATTTTGGAGGCCCATTCTGCAAATACACAACATGACGAAAGCTTTATAGACTTTAAGTGCGTGTGACAGGTTTTTCATGACTTTTTTATGACTTGGTTTGGTTGGATAGTAGCTGTTGTCATTATTTATCATAGTTTTACTTCAGTTATGTGGCATTTTGTGGAAAAACAAACTGTCAGGAAGTAGCATCGTGATACAAAATCTACTTATGTTATCAACACAAAATTCCAAATACGGGGGCAATTTAACAAAATAAAGATGTTGCCATTTATTTTTATTAGTCTAAACATAACGATTGTGTAATTTAGACAGGTTTTGGCCCTTGCTAGATAACAGTTATGGAATTATCTCTTTGTTTGCTAATTCTGCTACCCATGCCCAACCAGGAAGTACAATTATAAGCATCACTTACATTTAAAAAAATTATGAAAAAACTTGCTAAGAAATGTAAAATCTTAAATATGATCATGTTTACTATGTTTTAATGAAATGAGTAGTCTAATCTGTCACTTTAAAGTTCCTATATTATGCAAAATTGACTCTTGTGAGCTTTAAGTCATGTTATAATGTTGCTACCTCCTCAAAAAAAGACCTGGAGTTGTGTTTTGTTTCATTCACTGTTTTTTATTATTATTTAATTTTATTATTATTTTTTGTTTCATTAATTCATAAAAAAAACTGCTTTGATAGTTTTAGAAACAAGGTACATCTTGAAAAAAAGAAAACAAAAAAGAAAAAAACATGCTAACATTGCTAATAACATGCTAATATTGCTAACAACTGCTAACACTGATTTAAGAAAATTACAATAAATTTAATTGTATTGTTTCTTTGCAAGCTAAAAATCCACAGCTCAATCTAAATATACAGGGTTTGTGTTTTAAACGTGTGTGAATGAAACAAAACACAACTCCAGGTCTGTTTGTGTTGAGGAAACAACATTAGAACAGATCAGAAAACAGCGTAATATGGGCCCTGTAAAAGATAAAGAGCCTTTAATCTGTATGGGAAAAAAGGGAATCCTGTTTATGCAGTGGACAAAAGCAGAGGGGCTTGTCACTGGTTTGAAATGTAATAAGATTATGACTTCAGGCTAAAATGCAAATAAGAACTGTAATATTATATATTTATTCTGGGAATAGCAATTTACATAAGAGCACATGCAGTGTCCTATATTAACTGTGTCATAATACCATGTCCTAGGATACGTAAGTTAAACACTAATATTATGGTTCCCCGATGGTGAATGGAAGGCCAAGATATATAGGCCAATATAGCTTTTATTTTTTTAAACTAGAAAAAGGAAAAACTGTATTATGTAAACTTTTCTATCTAAATGATTTTTGATTCAAAGTTTGGTTGATTATCTGAGGGCACCATAAGTTCAAGAAAATGCATTGTCAAAGCAGCTCGTAATGGGTAAAAAAAAAACAATTAATGAGAATTATAAGTAAATAAAGGTTGCAACCAATCAGAGATGTTGCTGAATGAGAACCATATGGAAACAAGAGAAGGAGGTGGGCGGGGCTAACAGCTAATTGCGCATAAATAAATAATTAACTTAAAACGGAATCGCCTTCAAGAAAATGTATTGAAAGAAAAGCAGCTCTTAATAGGAAAAAATGACTTGAATCATAATTTTAAAAGGCCACCATGAGAACCATAAGGAAACAAGTGAAGGAGGTGGGTGAGGCTAACAGTTAATTGCAAATAAATAAATAAATAACAGAATTACCTTCTTTACTAATTAGAAATGGTCTAAAATTGTCTAAGGGTGCAAATTATGTACCTTTTTGGGTAGATAGATAAATAGATAGATAGATAGATACATACATACATACATACATACATACATACATACATACATACATATTTACATAGAATTTGTAAATAAGTGAATTGAAGATACACATTTATAATAACAATATAATTTAAACATGTGACAGGAAAGAGCAGGGACAGAGGGAGATCTGGGACTCAAACTCACAACCCTTAAACACAACCCTTGTATTTTTGCTCTAACCTAACCCCTAGACCACCTTGCAGAGTAAACCAATATACTTCTTCTTCAGTCCTGCTCATCCGCTCTGTTGTATTGACCACAGCAGTGAGTGGACTCAGAGGAGCTACAATGAAAGGAGCCACTCGCTGTTACAAATGTTAGTAATAAGCTACACTAACGATTTTTGTTTTATAGAAGCTGGTCTGGTTTAATGCGTCTGAGCTTGGTTTGTGTGAAAAACATCCTGACGGTTACACGACCATAGATCAGGGTGTAGAGACCAGTTGTATTTAAAGGTGCATTGTGTACCTTTTCTGGTGGAGGGTTTGCTATCTGCATTAAACAAATAAAGCTTGTATTTATTCAATTACAGGTCTTCAAAACTAACGCAAAAAGCATTGTTTCTGTCACATTTCGCCCCAGGTCTGACCTGTAACTTGACCTGGTGATGTGGCCAGCTTGTCTCCATGGAGATAGTTAATTAAACTTAACTTACACTTAAAATGAAATGCCATACTGTGGAATATTTCCGGAGAAAACAACATGGCATGAGTTTGGAGCCATGTAAAAATATGGTTACTGTCTCAAAAACATATCTGGATTTGTGTTTTGTTTCATTCATACACAGTGGTGAAAGTAGTTTTCATTTCTTACAGGTGCTATAATGTCCAGTGCATCACTTTACTGTTTACAAAAAAACAAACAAAAAAAAACACTTGTTTTACCTGTTTTACACCTTTTTCATAGATAAATATCTTTTTAAATATACTTAATTATTTCAAATTTTTTTAGTCAGCATAAACCCTCTCTTACAGGTGCAGGCAGCGCGCCGGCCTTAAATCTTCTACCAGTGCGCAGCACCGCCTCTCAATGGTTTAGGCTACTTTCACGGCTACAGTCAGATAAGTTTTGACAGTCCTTGCTTAACAGACTGCAGATATCTCTGCACAAGAGTTTCGAGTAGCTTTCAGTTATTCTCGAATGGCATAGTGTGGTTGTTTGTGTTTTCTACTTAAATAGCGCACCTTACTTTTTTTCAAATGTAGGTTTTGGCCACCATTAACCATATTCTCTTAGCGGTGCTGCGTACCGGCTGTGAATTTTATACCGGTGCTGCGTTCCGGTGCGCACCACTTTACTTTCACCACTGTTCACACATGTTTGAGTAATCCTGCATTATTAATTTGTCTACATCTCCAAAGCTCAAAATGCTCTGTTCCACCTTGTGATGTCATGCAGTGGTAGTTTTCAAGTTAACAGCTCTTTAACCTTTAGTTAAGTACAGATTGAAAATTCCAGGTTTGAAATCATCCAGTTTCTAGTGAATGTGTATGGAGTTTAAAAACACAGTGGAGCCCTTTTATTACCACATGACATCACAATGTGGAGCAGAGTGTTTTCAGTTTGAGAGAAAAACTCAATGTTTAACACATGTTTAACACATGTGTTAAACATGTGTAAATGAAACAAAACACGAGGAAACATTATAACAGATCAGAAAACAGCCTAATATGAGCCCTTTAATTGGTAAATTTTGAAACAGTTTTTTATATTTTAAATAATTCTTGTTGTGTGACTAAATCTCAAATCAAATCTCAGATCAATTTAAATTAATATCGCGAAACGGTCCAGATGTTCTCCCAGCGGCACAGTATAGCCAAAAGCAATTAGGCTAACATATAGGGAAGGGGACCTGAAATTCAATTAAATCAAATGGGGGAAAGACCGCTCCTCTGTTGCTGTCATTTTGAATATTTTAACCAAAAATTCACCTGGGATCTTCCTTGGTGTGTGTTACCATCTGGAAAACAGTGAAAACACTTCAAGCATTTTAAGGCAGATTGGACCCACACCTGAGAGATCATGCAAAGGTCATGGAAAAACACAGATGGGGCTGGTTGGAGGTAAAGTAAACATGATGAAAAAGCAAAAAAAATGTGGAGTTAAAATATGGAAGAATTGGCAAAAATGGTCTGTTGCCCTGAGGCGATATGACAAAACTGGTTAAATAGAAGATTGGCTGGATTAATATTACATGAGTTAATGAATATTCAAATTTGGACGTTTCAGAAGGAGCTGGTTTAGTGAGGTGTGGTTAGGAGTGATACATGGGGTCTTTGGTCCTGGTTTACTCTCACTTTAGACCTGGTTTAGTCCTGGTTTAGACCTGATTTAGACCTGGTTTTCAGTCCATGTTTAGGTCTGGTTTAATTCTGGTTTAGGCCTGGTTTAGATCTGGTTTAGATCTGGTTTAGTCCTGTTTTAGTCATGGTTTAGTTGTGCTTTAGACCTGGTTTAGACCTGGCTTAGTCCTGGTTTAGAACTGGTTGTTTGGTTATATAGCGTAAATACCTTAGGCTGGTTTAGTCCTGCCTTAATTCTGGTTTGGACCTGGTTTAGATCTAGTTTAAACCTGGAACCTAGTTTAGTCCTGGTTTAGACCTGGTTTAATTCTGATTTATTCCTGTTTTTGACCTGGTTTAGATCTGGTTTAATTTGGATTAATTTTGGTTTAACTCTCTGGTTTAGTCCTGGTTTAGACCTAGTTGTTTGGTTACATAGTGTAAATACCTTAGGCTGGATTAGTCCTGGTTTAATTCTGGTTTGGGCTTGGTTTGGACCTGGAACCTGGTTTAGTCCTGTTTTTGACCTGGTTTAGATCTGGTTTAATTCAGTTTAATTTAGGTTTAACTCTCTGGTTTAGACTTGGTTTGGAATAGTTTAATTTTTTTATATTTCATTTTTAACAAAAATAGTGTAAAAAAAACCTTCACAAATGTCATCACAAACATGGTTAACCTTTATTTGCATGCATAGCCCCCCGCACATGCACACACACACACACACACACAGACACACAGTCTCCTCTGTTTGCGTGTGTTTAAATGTGATTTGTGTTTGTGTGAGACGAGACCTCTTTAATAGAAGAAGACTTTTGTGTTGAAATGCTTTGAGTGCAGTTACCTTGAGCTCAGTAAACACTACACTCGCTTTTATGGCACAACGAGACGAGCTAGAGGTAATTCAGGCACAGGGAAAAAATACAAGAGAAAGCACTTCAAATATAGTACTACATTTACTTCTAAAATTAACAAAAATACCAAATAAGAAATCATTATTGAAACTGTAAAGTGTAAAGTGGTTAGTCCTGGTTTAGTCCTGGTTTAGACCTGGTTTAGACCTGGTTTAATCCTGGTTTAATCCTGGTTTAATCCTGGTTTAGACCTGGTTTAATCCTGGTTTAATCCTGGTTTAGACCTGGTTTAGACCTGGTTTAGACCTGGTTTAGTCCTGGTTTAATCCTTGTTTAATACTGGTTTAGTCCTGGTTTAGGCCTGGTTTAGTCCTGGTTTAATCCTGGTTTAATCCTGGTTTAGTCCTGATATAGACCTGGTTTAGTCCTGGTTTAATCCTGGTTTAATCTTAGTTTAGTCCTGGTTTAGACCTGATTTAGTCCTGGTTTATACCTGGTTTAGTCCTGGTTTATACCTGGTTTAGTCTTGGGTTATACCTGGGTTATACCTGGTTTAAACCTGGTTTAGTCCTAGGTTATACCTGGTTCAGTCCTGGTTTAATCCTGGTTTAATTTTAGTTTAGTCCTGGTTTATACCTGGTTTAGTCCTGGGTTATACCTGGGTTATACCTGGTTTAAACCTGGTTTAGTCCTGTTTTTTTAGTCCTGGGTTATACCTGGTTTAGTCCTGGTTTAATCCTGGTTTAATCTTAGTTTAGTCCTGGTTTAGACCTGATTTAGTCCTGGTTTAATCCTGGTTTAATCTTAGTTTAGTCCTGGTTTAGACCTGATTTAGTCCTGGTTTAAACCTTGTTTAGTCCTGTTTTTTACTTCTGGGTTATATCTGGTTCAGTCCTGGTTTAGACCTGATTTGAGTTAGTCCTGGCTAAATCTGGTTTTAGTTCGGATTAGTCGACTGTTTTGGACCATTACCTGTCTCTTCTTCTCTTTCTGCTAATTCATGGGTCTCAGCCTTCACCATAGTAACAAACAATAAAAAATATCTTTTCACCATCCAGAATTCAGTCTCTTTTTTTTCGCATATTCACAAGCCCATTTTTGTCTCCATGGAGATGCCATTGCTTTGCCTGGAATGCGCCACATTAAACCTGTCTATTGCCATGGTGACAAGCAGGCGATGCCATCAGGGTATGGGTCAGGAATAGCCTTAAATGCAGGTATAATGCCATACTGTGGAACATTCCAGTCAAACGAATAACTTATATTAGAAATACATACATGTAAAGGAAACATGACAGGAAACATAGAAAAAGAAATTTAATATAATGAAATAAATAGTCCTGCTTTAGTCCTGGTTTAGACCTGGTTTAGTCCTGCTTTAATCCTGGTTTAGTCCTGCTTTAATCCTGCTTTAGTTCTGCTTTAGTGCTTTAATTTTGGCTTAGCTCTCTAGTTTAGACCTGGTTTGGAACAGTTTTTAGTATTTTTGTATTAAATAACAAGAGTATAACCTGATGAAATAAAATAAATACACAAATAATAATAAAATATATACATCATCCTAAACCAGCGTGGGGAATGCTGCAATCTCTTGTTGATCTCTTGGTGCTTTGTGGGGGGCTGATGATCTGTGTGCACTGTTATGGAAATGAGAGCATCACAAACCTGCTCTACTCCTCCCTGAACATGAAGAAGATAAGACTCGCCCTCCTCCTCCTCTCCTCCTCATCCTCACCCTCACCCTCTTTCTTCTCCTCCTCCGTGTCTTCCTTAGTCTTCCTTATTCTTCTTTAGATACAGTTTTCTGGGATTAATATATAAGAATAGAAATCAACAAAGTAACTGTAATGAAATTATATATGCAGGAAAAAATATGTTTCCTGAGTTATGAGTTATGTCTATAGACCTGTATTAAATCCTTTTTAGTCCTGAGCTTAGACCTGGTTCAGACCTGGTTTAGACCTGGTTTAGACCTGGTTTAGACCTGGTTTAGACCTGTATTATTTCTGGGTTAGATGAGTTTGGTTTAGATGTGGTTTAGTCCTGGTTTACTGGTTTTAGTCCAGGGTTAGTTCTTGTTTAAACCTGGGTTAGTCCTGTTTAGTCTTGGGTTATAGACTTGGATTAGACCTAGTTTAGTTCTGGTTTTGTCCTGTGTTATAGACTTGGATTAGACCTAGTTTAGTCCTACTACTATATTGTTATGAAATTTTGCCTGGGTGAGTCCTGGTTTAGTCCTGGTTTAGACCTAGTATTAGACCTGTATTATACCTGTTTCTAGACGTGGTTAGCAATTAACACAAAAATAATATTTAGACTATGATTATGATTAGACTATATCCTAAATATTTTAATGTTTATGTTAATCGTTTGCTAGTTTGCGCTCAGATAAACTCAAGCTAGTGTAAAAGCCTCATACCTCCTCATACGTCTTCACTGATGCTGCAGACGAGTAACTGGACCTGGTTTTCACTGAACAAAAGTGAAACCAAATCTCTTCCTCTGAATCAATGCTCCAACATGAATTATTTGTGTGTCTTTTAGTAACTGTCTGTGTGTATCTGGCATCATTACAAAGGTCCTCTTTCCACACACACACACACACACACATACACGCACGCATACACACACACACACATACACATACACGCATGCATACACATACACACACAATCACACAGACCTGGTTTAGACATGGTTTAGTCCTGGTTTAGACCTGGTTCAGAGCTGGTTTAGTCCTGGTTTAGACCTGGTTTAGTCCCGGTTTAGACCTGGTTTAGATCTAGTTTAGTCCTGGTTTAGTCCTGGTTTAGTCCTGGTTTAGTCCTGGTGTAGACCTGGTTTATTCTTGCCTGGTTTACACCAGACCATATCACAAGTAATATATGGTCTGGGAGCCACCTACTGACTATCTCGTAGCGGAGGTGTGATTTACGATTGCCAACGGCCGTTTATTACGATGCGTTACGAATGTCTATCATTTGGCGTATACGTAGCCCATAGCCAATCATGTAGTTCAAACTACAAGTTTCCGTTTGTTGCATAGTACGCGTCACCGTCTTTCCACCCCTCCCTGCTCTCTAATTGGCTCCCCAAATCAGGAGCCCTCGCTTAGCCTAGTTGCCAGGCTGTCTTTTAGATCGGAACGATCATGCAAAGCAGCCTGGGATTTCCCAGGTTAGGTTTATTCCTGGTTTAGAGTGGATTTAGTCCTGGTTTAGACCTGGTTTAGTCCTGGTTTAGACCTGGCTTAGAGCTGGTTTAGTCCTGGTTGAGAGCTGGTTGAGTCCTGGTTTAGACCTGGTTTAGTCCTGGTTTAGACCTGGTTTAGTCTTGGTTTAGACCTGGTTTAGTCAAAAAGTGCAAAAAACACAAACATTAGTAATACCAGTAATAGTATTTGCAGTAGTAGTAGTAGTAGCAGTAGTAGTGGTAGTGGTTGTATAGATGCAGTGTAAGTAGTAGTACTGAAAATTCTTGACACTTGATTAGTAGTAGTAGTAGTAGGATAATACAAAAAGTAGCAGTAGTAGTAGCAGTAGTAGTAGAGCTAGTAGTAGGAGTTGTAGTAGTTTTGGTAGTAGTAGTCTAGCAGTATTAATGGTGTGTCTTTGTGTATCTCTCATCTTCACTACAGTGTTCAAATGTGAACACTAAATAAGACATTAGATGCTGAGGGACTGGGACATGGCTGTTTATTTATTTATGAGCTAATTTAAACACAAGCGGAAAAAGTGGAAAAAAGTCAAAGTGGGCTTTTGTCAATATGTTCTAACGGGGAGGCCAACGGAAGAAGATAATAAAAAACATATGAACATAAATGTCACATAGAAATGCCTTATAACAACTAAATGTGCAAGTTAAAGATGCACTGTGTAACTTTTGGCTTCCCTCACATTGTTGTCTCCATGGAGATTGTATTTTCAGGACATTATTTATCTTGTAGTTATTCATTGTTGGAGCACGTTGAAAAAAAAGAGCTGGTTCATTTAAAGGGGCTAAAATGAAATAAAATACAATAAAAAACTATGTTGTTATTAGAGTTAGTTGACTTGCCTCTCTATATAGGTCTGGTATGTAAGGCAAAAACAATTATCTAATTAGCCTTATACAGAAGGGGAGGATGATAGGAGAAAAGGGAGGAGAGAGAAAAGAGAAAGAAAAAGTGGTAGTAGTCTTGTGTATCTCTCAAAAGCATCTACAGTGGTACCTCACCTTACAAAATTAATTCGTTCCAGAAGTGGTTTCGTAACGTGAATTTTTCGTAAGTTGAGTAGCTATTTCAATGGAAAAGGCCTGATTCGTTCCAAGGTTGTTTTTTTTATAGTGTAACTTTTTTTTTTTTTATAGTGTAACATTGGTTCTGCGTCCTGATTGGCTAAGAGACTAGACCAGGACTAAACGTGGACTAAACCAGGTCTAGACCAGAACTAAACCAGGTCTAGACCAGAACTAAACCAGGTCTAGACTAGGTCTAAACCTGGATTGGACCTGGACTAAACCAGGACTGGACCAGGTCTAGACCTGGACTAAACCAGGGTTAAACTACCACGTGCCGCTCTTTCCTGTTTTCGTGCGGCTGGTTTGTGGCTCGGGCTCCAGAGGACGCGGTCCGGGCGCCGCGGTTCTATCTCGTGCTCGCAGCCCCGGTGCAGGTCGTGCAGACCAGGACTAGGGGTGCTCCTTGCGCGGTGCGTGCTACTCGCGCGGTGCGTGCTCATCGCGCGGTGCGTGCTCATCGCGCGGTGCATGTCTCCGCGCTGCTTCCGGAGTCGTGTGTCCCCCACGCTTCACTATTTAATACATTTTGTTGAAAATCTTGCGTGTTCGGCGCTAGAGCTAAGAGGCCGAGAAAGGTGCTTTTTGAGCGGGGCGTGCATCTGAGCGCGCATTATTCGAATTTTTGAGATTTCGCTTTTCGTAACTTGAATTTTCTTTCGTATCTAGAGACCAAAATGTAACGTGAAGGTATTTCGTAACTTGGATTTTTCGTATGTAGGGTCTTTCGTAAGGTGAGGTACCACCGTAATTAGAAATAATTTTATTGTAGGAGAATCAGGAATTGTGTGGTTAACATGCTAGTCGTTAGCTTCACGGTGACCGCAAAACTCCACTCTGGTCTCTGAAAGTAGTGAAAAGCGTTTATAAACTTATCGTGGTGAAAAAATGAATGCATAAGAGAATTGAGGAATAATTTGGGCCACTGAAAACTTTTTAAAATGGACTTGTTCTGTTTTTCACATTTTTAAGGCAGTAAATACCAGGTACAGCTCCTTTAATTTAAACTTAAAGCCACGTACCCATGGTGATGTTGTTGCCTTGCCTAGAATGTTCCACAGTATAGCACCAAGCATATTTTTTCCTCAGCGGAGACAAATAGGTGACACCATCAGGCCAAGATCTGTGGAGAGGCGAGCTCACTCACAGTAAAAATGTACTGTATATTTATATATTTTGCACAATAAAATACTGAAATATAATTTTCAATTTTCAATTTACTGTGGAACATTCCAGGCAAAGCAATAACATCTCCATGGAAACAAACAGATGCATGACGGACCCTTCACCAGAAACGTTACATAGTGCATTGTGAATATAAAAATATGGTAATGCATGATTCTTTAAACAAAACATTCTTTTGACTTAAGAGGTCACTTGTAAAGTTATTGTATTCATGTTTTCAGTGAACCACTATCGCAAATTATGACAAAATCTGTTTTAGCAAGCATCCCTCCTGTATCACAAATTTTAGCCAGATGTGTTCAAATGCCTCTAATAATTTTTAGTTTTAGGTTACACCACTTTTTCCGAGCTGGATTCACTGTAAGGATCTGAAAACCTTCACCAAACTTCAAATTTCACTGCACAAAACGTCCACACAAGTTCTGAATTCTTCTGTCTATCCCTCCTCCAATAATAAAACCACAAAGAAACCGCAAACTCCGTTGAGAAATGTAATGTTTTTCCACCTCGCACCACTTTTATTTGTCGGTTACCGTGACGACAAACCCTTGTGTCAGGACTGTAATGTCTGCTATTGTAAATAATTGTATAATGGTTCAAAAGCCAACTCCCCTTTAAGATGGAAGACCTCCAGACTGTGATGGTTTTATCCACGCCCGATTACTGCAGCTAAACCAAGGCAGTTGTGTGTTTATGTCGACATACAGATACACAGACATACTTTTGTAGTAGTACTATTTTTGTTATACTACTTTATGAATATTGGTAGTATAGTCCTAGTAGTTGGCTTGGCTAGTAGTAGTAAAAGTATTGGCCTAGACATAAAGGTTTAATAACAGGAATTTTAATTTGCTGAGTACTGTTGTTAGTAACAGTATATGCAGTAACTGTAGTAGAGGTAGTATTGGTAGTGGTAGTAGTAGTTGTAGTAGTAGTAGTAGTAGTGGTAGTATTAGTAGTAGTAGTAGTAGTAGGTTAGTAGCAGTAGTACTAGTGGTAGTAGTAGTAGGTTAGTAGTAGTATTAGTATTAGTAGTAGTAGTAGTAGTAATAGACGTAATAGTAGTAGTAATAGAAGTAGTAGTAGTAGTAGTAGTAGTAGTAGTAGTAGTAGTAGTAGTAGTAGTAGTAGTAGTAGTAGTAGTAAAAGTAGTAGTAGTAGTAGTCGCAATAGTAGTAATAGTAGTAGTAGTAGGAGTAGTAGTAATAATAGTAGTAGCAATAGTAGTAGCAGTAGCAGTAGTAGTAGTAGTAGTAGTAGTAGTAGTAGTAGCAGTAGTAGCAGTAGTACCAGTAGTATTAGTAGTAGTAGTAGTAGTAGCAGTAGTAGCAGTAGTACCAGTAGTATTAGTAGCAGTAGTAGTAGTAGTAGTAGTAGTAGTAGTAGTAGTAGTAGTAGCAGTAGTAGCAGTAGTAGCAGTAATAGTAGTAGTAGTAGTAGTAGTAGTAGTAGTACCCTTGTTAGATTCTATAGATTTTGCTTCCAAATAATGATAAGTCATTAATTCAAATACCAGATAAGCCCAGCTATAGATATTATAGATATTATAGATATATTATAGATATATTATAGATATTATTGATATTGTGAGCGTAAAGCAGAGGGCAAGACCAGAGCCTCTTATACAAACCTCATTACAGCACCAGGCGTTTTATAAGAGTCATAAAAGTGTTAAAACAACACCATTACACAGATATGGGAGGAGTGGGAAATACCAGGCTGCTCTTTCTCAACCCACATCACATACGAAGAACGTTTGTACAGAGTGGTGCTATATTTACATACCGAGGGTTTAAAGCTCTTATATTACACAAAACTGACTCTTGTGCGCTTTAAGTCATGTTATATAATGCTTGTATCGCATCAAAAACAGACCTGGAGTTGTGTTTTGTTTCATTCACACATGTTTGAGTAATCCTTTTTCCATCTTGTGATGTAATGTAGTGGTAGTATTCAGCCACATTTTACCTTTAGCTCAGTCGAGATGGGCAATTCAAGAGCAGAAATTATCCAAATGATTTTAGTGAAGGTGAATGGAGCACTTCCTGTATTACCACATGACATCACAAGGTGGAACAGAGTGTTTTCTGTTTGAGAGAAGAACTCAGCCTAAATATGCAGTTTGTGTGTTAAACGTGTGTGAATGAAACAAAACACAACTCCAGGTCTGTTTGTGAGGAGGAAACAACATTATAATATGGGCCATAACATAACATCTCCATGGAAACAAGCAGGTGGCGAAAGCTCGATTAGAAAAGTTCCATAGTGGGCCTTTAAATTACTGTTAAACTGGAGGTGCATTTGAGTTTAAGTGTCCTTTTATACGAGTAATTGCCTATAAAAAGTCGGCCATACGTTTCTCTTGTTTCCCATGATGCTTCACTCAACTCCATTCACAACAAACTGTCCCCCCAAACCGTCTGCTCTCCGCCTGAAATCCCTTCTTTTCTCCTCTTCTTTTCTCAGACTAAATCCTGTTTTTTTCTATTGTTTTGGCCCGAGTGTGGCTCTGTGGTACAGCTGGGCATGACTGATCGTCTGAGCGAAGGAAAGAGAGAAAGAGGAGAGGGGGAGGAGGAGGAGAGAGAGAAGGACAATACAGTTTAGACCTATTGATCCAAAGACCAGCTGGTACAGTGTTTGAGAAGGAGGGAGGAAGTGGAGGAGAGAGAGGAGGAGAGGGGGAGAGAGGAGGAGAGACGGAGAGAGGAGGAGAGGGGGAGAGAGGGAGGAGGAGGAGGAGGAGAGAGAGGGACACTACAGCACTGGTTTAGTGCCTATGGATCCAAACAGCTGGTCTGATACAAGGGGAGGGAGGAGAAGAAAGAGAAGGGAGGAGTGGGGAAGGGAGGGAGGAAGGAGAGAAAGAGAGGTGGAAGAAAGAGGGAAGAGAGAGAGGAAGAGAGGGGGGAGAGAGAGAGAGAGAGAGAGAGAGATGGTTGAAAGAGGGAGGGAGAGAGAGAAGGGGAGAGGAAAAGAGGAGGAGAGAAAGGTGGAAGAAAGAGGATGGGGAGAGAGAGAGGAGAGGAAGAAGAAGAAGAAGAAAAGAGGGAGGGGGAGAGAGAGGAGGAGAGAAAGAAGAAGAAAAAACAGGGAGGAGGAGAGAAAGAAGAGAAGAAAAAAGAGGGCAGAAAGAGGGAGAAAGATGGGGAGAGAGAGGAAGAGAGACAGAGGAAGAGAGACAGATGAAAGAGGGAGGGAAAGAGAGAAGAAAAGGGGAGAGAAAAAGAGGAGGAGAGAGAGAAGGGAGGAGTGAGAAAAGAGGGAGGAGAAGAGAATGAGAGGTGAAAGAAAGAGGGATGAGAGAGAGAGAGAAAGAGAGATGGATGAAAGAGTGAGGGATGGAGAGAGAGAAGGGGAAAGAAAAAGAGGAGAAGAGAGAGGTGGAAGAAAGAGGAAGGGGAGAGAGAGGGCAGGAGAGAAAGAAGAAGAAAGAGGGAGGGGGAGAGAGGAAGAGAGGGGAAAAAAGAGGAAGAGAGAGAGGAGGAGAGGGGGAGAGAGGGAGGAGGAGTAGACAAAAAGAGGGACAATACAGCACTGGTTTAGTTCAGACCTATGGATCAAAACCCGAGCTGGTCTGATACAAGGGAGGGAGGACAGGAGGAAAAGGACAGGGGGAGAGAAAGGAGGAAGAGAGAGGAGGAAGAAGGGAAGGGGTAGGGGAGAAGAAAGAATGAGGTGGACAGGGTTGAGAGGGAAGAAACAAGACATGGGGTTAGAGAGAGAGAGGTTAGGGAGGCATAGAGAGGAAAAAGAGAGGGAGGAGAGGAGGAGAGAGAGAGAAAGAGGAGGGTAGAGAGGTTGAAAGAGAGGCGGAAAGAGAGGTGGAAGAAAAAGGAAGGGGGAGAGAGAAAGGAAGGAAGAGGAGGATAAATGGGAAGAAAAAGAGGGCAGAGGGGCTCAACGGAGGAAGAGAGAGAGGGAAGAAAGAAGAGATTGTCTTGTGAGAAAGGGCATCTGGCTTAAACCCTCCACACTTGTGCTTATTTCTCTTCTCAAACTGTGAATGACTCCATACACTCCGTCTGTATTAAGCTGTTTGCGTGAGGGCGGCCTTGGCTTCACCTGGTCAATAACTACAGTCGATTTCAATACGAGCCGGATCATGGTCTGGGCCATACACACATACACACACACACTCCATCCAGACCATTTAGATATTATTACATCAAGAGAAAATAGTCCCTGTACAGACCCTGACCTCCTCCTGCTCACGTATTCATTCACTTTTGCAGCAATACAGTGGGAAAGGGCTGTGATATTAAAACGGTGCATCATAATAATACGATTGAAAGGAGTGGAAAAGGACTGGCCCTTTAAAGATTCCATTTTGAACTATTTTCTAATCTATGTTATAACGTTTCCTCTATATGAACATATCCTGTATGTCACTACCTCACTGTAAATGCTACTGTTACCTATGCAATAACCTGCTTCATAACTATACTACATTATGTGCAATCTGTGAAATACTCTACTTACACCTTATTTAATCCTACCTGTACCTTTGTATTTTATTATATTTTATTAAATTTTTAAAATTATATTGTTTACTTTTTCCCCTGCACTTTTTGCAACACTTTTTTACCATGTACTATTATCGCATGCTATTAATACTTCTTGACTATCTTAGCGAGTCAACGGGTTCTTCTGATCCTAAGCATTTCATTGCATTGTTGACCTTGTGTTGACCCTGCATATGACAAATAAACAATCTTGAATCTTGAATTCTCATTAAAAACAGACCTGGAGTTATGTTTTTTTTTTCCATTCACACATTTAACCCCAAATATTTAGGCTGTGCTCGTCTCTCAAACTGAAAACACTGTGTTCTACTCCATACACCTTCACTGGGATCATTTGTCAATCTCTGAACAAAAAGTTAACTTGAAAACTACCGCTTCATGACATCACAAGGTGGAACAGAGCATTTTGAGCTTTGGAGATGTACACAGACTAATAATAAAAGATTACTCAAACATGTGTGAATGAAACAAAACACAACACAATGTATATTTTTGAGGAGGGAACAACATTATAACACAACTTAAAGCTCACAATAGTCAGTTTTGCGTAATATAGGACCTTTAAATATGAATATAAATAATATTAAGTTTGCGTTTGGAGATTGGTATTGAATGTTAAAGCCGGCCTGTTATTCACAATATTCAAAATTGACTTTATAGAGCTTTATAGAGCTTTTATCCATGTTATAATAGTTTTTCCTTTTCATTTACCCTCTTGAAGTTGTATTTAGAGTGATTCATCTTTAATCTCCTCAAGACGTCACTGCTCTGTACACTGTAAATTTCTCTGATCTGGCCAAGATTTTAAAACTTATATCCGGTTATTCATCTTGTTTTCAGATTTATTATCTACTCACTAAACCAGAAACTGTTTAATTCTAGTCTAGAGGTAGTGTATTTTAAGATAATTTGTCAAGTAAAATTATCTTGCTGCATGGACAGATAATTTCACTGCTTTTAAGTTATTTTCTGATAGATTTAAGTGTTTATATCTTAAATTCTGGCTAAGCTTTTGGGCAGTGTACTTTATTCTCCAATTTCCATCCATCCATTTTCTTCCGCTTATCCGGGACCTGGTCACGGGGGCAACAGTCTAAGCAGGGACACCCAGACCTCCTTCACCCCGGACACTTCCTCCAGCTCCTCCAGGGGGACCCCAAGGCGTTCCCAGTCCAGCCGGGAGACATAGTCCCTCCTGCGTGTTCTGGGTCTTCTCCAGGGCCTCCTCCTGGTGGGACATGCCCGGAACACCTCCCGAGGGAGGCATCCAGGAGGCATCCGGAACAGATGCCCGAGCCACTTCACCTGGCTCCTCTCGACGTGGAGAAGCAGCAGCTCTACTCCGAGCTCCTCCTGTGTGACTGAGCTCCTCACCCTATCTAGTGCGCCCAGCCACTCTGCGGAGGAAACTCATTTCGGCCGCTTGTATCCGGGATCTTCTCCTTTCGGTCATTACCCAGAGCTCATGACCATAGGTGAGGGTAGGAACGTAGATTGACCGGTAAATTGAGAGCTTCGCCTTTCGGCTCAGCTCTCTTTTCACCACAACGGTCCGGTACAGCGACCGCATCACCGCATTCTCCAATTTAAACTTCTTAATCTGTGATACGTATCGGATTCGGCAGCATTGCGTAGTCATTTTGGTTCAAAAATGGAAAAAATAAAAAAATAAAAATTGTTTGCTTGCTAATTGTGATCTGCACTAATCCATTGTAGGTTCTGACTCTTTGTTGTGATTACATTTACAGTGTTGTGTTGTGATTACATTTACAGTGTTGTGTTGTGATTACATTTACAGTGATGTCAGCTCCCACAGTTTTCTTTTACATATAATTTTAGATGAATATTGCAATTCAAAATGTCCAAATGATAACATAATGATCCACGGGAATCATAGATTATAACGATAGATCAGACACAAGCACAATATGTCTTTTAAAGCCTTCTAAAATACATTATTTTCTATTTAGCAAACAAAAACTTCAATAGTTTAGAAAAAAAAACAGTCTTATTGGTGAATAACAAGTTTGGTGGAAGGTATGCTACCCTCCCTTAAATATTCCACAGTATGTCATTAAACTTCTATAATTTATTCATTTACAGATACACTATTTATAGCTTTAAAAAAAAACATGCATTCTACATGCATGGGCTTGCCTCTCCACAAATCTGACCTGTAACTAGGCCTGGTAGTGGGCAAACACCTGCTTGTCTCCATGGAGATAGATAGGTTTGATGGCAGATTGTGGAACATACCAGGCAAACCATGACAACAGGTGGGAGACCTGAGTAAGCATAAAACACATCACAGATTGACTTCTTTTGGTTGTAAAACTACATTTGAATTCCCAGATCTGCTAAAACTCATTTATTGTAAACTTTGGCGTTACCTCACCTCATATATTCAAAAGTGCACCACAGGGACCCATCGGACTACAGCTAAAAGACAGATTCTGTGCCAGTTCTCAGTCCACCCTTTTGGGAGTGTCCAAGATTCCTCTCTCATTACAGTATATAGGTCAGTCCAGACTCTGTCGTCTTCAGACCATCTGCTCAATTAGCTTCAACGCGAGCTCACTGCAGCACTTCCGCCGTCATTACAACCAATGGGTTCAAGGTGTAGTGACATTAGCGTAGCATGCTAAAACCTATGTTGAAATACATGATGTCATTGTGCTAAAATGTTGTGGTTTTTTGGCCACAGTTGCTAAGAGATGCAAAATATGCCCCGTTTAGCCTTGATGATTGGTGGACTGCATTTCCCAGAAGGCCACTGGACAACTGCCAGACTTCTCCATATAAGAAACAAGGCCAGCAGTGTAAAGAACAGTATTACAGGATGTTTTAATGAGTGTGACTTGTTTGAAATTGAGTTTGCCACTTATAGAGTTGGGAAGTAACTGAATACATGTATTGAGAGTATTCTTGTATTGTATTCTGAAGACAAATGGAGTGGTAGCTGCTTTTGTGGCGGCCTGGCTGACACACTTTTGAATCTTCTTTTTTTTTTAACTCAGTTTTAAACATCATATCATGGGATTTTAACCAACTAAGAAATGCAGCATGTTCAGTTCAAAGGACACAAGTAAAGGACGGTTGAATTGTGTAAAATGAGTTGTTTGTTTTTCCTGTATCCATGGAGACTGTGCAAGAGGCTAGCTAAGGAGCTAACTAAGGTCATTTGAGATGCTAGAGGCCTTTTACACCATATGTGGCAGCAAATGTGGCAGAAAATCTTCCAGAAAAATCACTTTGTGAGAATTAACTATTTCATCGACAACCAAAACACCAGAGCAGAGTAAGAACAAGGCCTTTCCTGTTGTGTCCACCTGGCGCCCCCTGTAGGCTGCTGTGATGCTGCAGGACACAGAGGAGAGACACTTTTGTCCTGAGGGCTATTCCTCCTGCGTTGACACAGGATCTGCTGACTCTCCCTGACCAGTCCTGCAGTTAAACTGCACTGAGACACAAAGGGACTGAGATGCTCAGGGTTGCACCAACTGCAACAGTTTGCTGCAGCAAAACTTGAATTTCTCTCAAGATTAATAAAGAGTCTCTCTCTCTTTCATTTGGTGGTCAGAATACAGTTACTTTTCTAGGAATACATGGCTGTACTTCATCACACAATATTGGATTCAAACTTTACATAATTAGAGAGAAAAATCTAAAACACTTCTCTTATGGTGGTGCATGTGTAACCTTTCTTTCATTTATCAACCATAAATAAATAGAGAACAAACACTGAAACAAATATACCACTGTTTTGAATCTTGTATTGCACTTTTACTCTATAATTTCAGTGCTGCTTGATGTAAAAGTGTCCAGTCCTCTGATTGGACCATATATCAGAATACATAACAAAATACAGTTTAATTCAGGTATTCAGTATTGTGTAACTGAATATATATTTTCAGAGTTTTCTTTCCATCACTGCATCTTACATATATGTGATAAAGAATAAAAAATTAAAATAAATGTACTAGTAGTATTGGAGCCAATACAGTTAGTGAGATTGAATTAGACTTACCTGATGTGGTCACTTTTACAGCTCGTACATGTAATTTAATCAAACACATGAACAGAAGAGACTGTGTCGGTTTGTAGGTCAAGAGGCTGCACTGAACTACTCCAGTTTAAAAACTGAGCCGTGGCTGAAAGTAGCAGCTATATGGAACATTTTGAGGACTTTTTCCCATTCACAAGATATAATATTTAGTTTTAATTTGTTAATCGCTATGGAAACGGCTCTGATTTTTCATCATGGCGGTCGAGTCGAGTATCTTTTGAGGTTGACCAATTTAAATGTTTTTTTTTTTAAAGTTATTCCCAAAAAAAAAATTAGATAATTAGACTTATTTAGTGTTTTTATGGATGTATTGGTTTGCTTATACATTTCAATTTATAGGTGCAATATGTAACTTTCTGGCATGTTGTCCGTAAGCTACTTGTCTCCATGGAAACATTAGTGCTTTTTTCTTGCATGTTCCATTATAGGGCATTAAATATATTAGTCTTGCATTTACTCAATCATAATAATGTCTTGGAAAACACGCATTCATTCTGTGAGTGGGCCTGTCTCTCCACAGACCTGACCTATCTCCATTGTTTTATATAAGTTAAGTTTAATGCCATACTGTGAAACATTCCAGACTAAGTAAAGGCATCTCCATGGAGACTAACCTTTCTTTCAACGCTAACAATGTTTGTTTTTGCCAATGCACGACCCATATTACATTTGACCCCAATCTTTCACTGCTTTTCTATGACTTCATTTATTTACATATATAAGCTCCCATACAGACCCTCAGAGTTTGTCCCTCTGCGCTCCCCGTCTGTGTACTTTCACATTCTGGTCCAAAATAAATAAACGTTAAAACCCCAGACATCTTTCACCCCAATGTTTTTCTTCACTCGACAGCCCCCTGTTCTACCCCTGCTGACAGGGAAATACCCCACGGATCAGATGAAGTCATAGCGTGAAATATGGGCATGCTAACAGAGGCTAAACAGGCTACACGCTAGGCGGCGCACACAGGCTAGCAAGGACCGTTAACTTTAGCATACGGTTAGCATACTTCAGTGTTTGGTTCAACTTAGTAAGAGTTTTTGGGTTTTAGCTTTCTGTTATCGACAATATTTTGAGGACTTTTTCCCATTCGGCCTTAAAGGTGCATTGTGTAACTTTTTTGGTGGAGGGCCCATCAAATGCTTTTCTCCAGTGTGGTAACAGGGCTCTCAAGTCTCACGCTTTGAGAGTGTGACACACGCAATTCGACATGTTCACACGCTCACACGCCACACATGGTATTTGTCACGCCGAAATTTTTTAAAGCAATTCAAAACTGTAGCCACTGTTCACAGCGCTTCTGTGCCCAGAAAATCGGTAAGTTAATGCAGGCACCGCGCGCTTTCAGTCACTCGCACCCAGTACTCGAGTTGAGGGGGATGGGGTGGGGTGGCATCCCCCCTGTGGGAAAAAATATTCAAAATCATCCCTCTTCTAAAGAGCCATCCCTTCTTCCATCCCTTGTGGCATTTTATCAATCAGGCATGAAAATCCCTCACCTTTTGGTGAAATTCGCCGTCTTTAAGTCAAAATAGCCAGTGCCAAGAGCCAATCATAGGCCGAACTGCGCTGCAGCTTCCAAGCATGTTGCAGCATAATTACGCACTGATCGCGCTCCCGCCAATCATGACGATTACCGCTGTTGTGTTTGCACCTGTTCGCCGATCAGCTGTGAGCGAGCCGCGTGATATTTACGCGGCATTTCCAAGAGAAGAAGAATCCTTAACTTGCTACGATAATAGCATATTGCTACATAAGAAGGAACTCTCGCCTCGGGACACGGGATAAGTTCGGGATATGTCCTTTTCTCCGGAGCTCCGGATTATTAAAGACCGTGACACGTGCATACATGGATACGAAAACTATGGGAGTGACCGCGTTCTTATGGGTCATATTATCAGATTATTTCTGCATCTATTTCGGCACTAAACCAGGACTAAACCAAGACTAAACCAGGTCTAAACCAGGACAAAACCAGGACTAAGCCCAGACTAAACCAGGACTAAACCGGGTCTAAACCAGGATTAAACTGGGACTAAACCAGGACTAAACCAGGACTAAACCAGGACTAAACCAGGTCTAAACCAGGTCTAAACCAGGACTAAACCAGGACTAAGCCAAGACTAAACCAGATCTAAACCGGGTCTAAACCAGGACTAAACCAGGACTAAGCCAAGACTAAACCAGATCTAAACCGGGTCTAAACCAGGACTAAACCGGGACTAAACCAGGACTAAACCAAAACTAAACCAGGTCTAAACCAAGACTAAGCCAGGACTAAAACAGGACTAAACCAGGTCTAAACCAGGACTAAGCCAAGACTAAACCAGGACTAAACCGGGTCTAAACCAGGATTCAATTGGGACTAAACCAGGACTAAACCAAGACTAAACCAGGTCTAAACCAAGACTAAGCCAAGACTAAACCAGGTCTAAACCAGGACTAAACCAGGTCTAAACCAGGACTAAACCGGGACTAACCCGGCACTAAACCAGGACTAAACCAGGTCTAAACCAGATCTAAACCCGGTCTAAACCAGGACTAAACCAGGACTAAACCAAGACTAAACCAGGTCTAAACCAAGACTAAGCCAAGACTAAACCAGGTCTAAACCAGGACTAAACCAGGACTAAACCAAGACTGTGTGTGATAACATATTATCCTGTGCATTATTGAATTATTGAATGATAATATGGACTTTCTGTTATAAAAGCATTTCCATTTTAACAAAGTACCTTCTAATTCTGCCCAATTAACCAAACCAAGTTACAGGTCAGATCTGTGGAGAGGTGACCCCATCTGTTTTGGTTTTTTTTTTTTTTTTTTTGAGCTATAAAACCACCTGTAATTGAATAAATGTAAGGTAGAGCTGTTTAATGTCATACTCAGGCACACTATAAAAAAGCTTGGCCCAAATTTAAGATATAAACACTTAAATCTATCAGAAAATTGCTTAAAAGTAGAGAAATTATCTGTCCATGCAACAAGATCATTTTACTTAACAACTTATCTAAAATAAACTACCTTTCGACTAGAATTAAGCCATCTCAGAACTAGTAAGTAGATAATAAATCTGAAAACAAGATGAATAACCTGATTTAAATTTTAAAATCTTGGCCAGATCAGAGAAATTTGTTGTGCAGACCAATGACATTCCCAGAGAAACAAGCATGCTCCACCAGAAAAATTACAAAATGTGCCAGATTTTCAGTCAAGTCAGCCAAGTAGCACAAAATTAATTGTATGTCACTTAGGGCCCATATTACACTATTTTCTGATCTGTTCTAATGTTTCCTCATCACAAACAAAACTGGAGTTGTGTTTTGTATCATTTACACATTTAACACACAAACCATGCATATATTAGGCTGAGTTTTTTGCTCAAACATAAAGTCCGTGAGTGCTCTTGCCTCTCCACAGATCTCACCTGTAACTTGGTGGTGTAACCTGCTTGTCTCCATCAAGATAGACTCCGGTCTTGCATTATCTGTTTCAGAAATGTACCATTCAGAAAGCAGCAGTTCAAGGACACGTGTTTAAATGTTTATGTATTTAAAATATTTAGTCAAATTCAAGCCTGAAATGAAAGAAAAAACTGTGGTATAATCAGTATTTGGATATAAAAATATAACCTTAACCTTATATGTACGTGTATCAAAATGAGCACTAATAACATACAAATTACCCTTACTCTTCTATCCATTACAAGTCATTGATTTTTGCCTGCCCACTTAACATCAAATTCCTCTATTTTCCAAACCTTGAAACCCCTGGTATGAAACATAAACCCACAGATTCCCAGCAGCGTTTACAAAAGCTCCCGACCACACCCACATTTTCCAACTGGGAAATATGTCTAGACCTCGGAGCCATCGGATCAGGTTACCTCCATTTAAAGTGCCGCTAAAGCCAGCCTGTTTAACATGCGTTTGGTTTATAACAAAGGAGCTATTGTGCACTGTGGAAAAGATGGGAGTTTGGGGAGATTTGCATTGGAAATACCTGAATGCACTGTTAAATAAGGCTTCGGATGAAAGAGAAACGATAACAACAATAGACAAGACTACAGGAAGTGGCGTGACCATATAAGGGCTACACCTGGGTAATTGTAATAGAGACAGGCTTATTTGAAAGGACTTATATTACGTAAAATTGACTTCTGAGGTTTTAGTCATGTTATAATGCTGTTCAAAAACACACCTGGAGTTGTGTTTTGTTTCATTCACACGTTTGAGTAATCCTTTGCCTGTCTACATCTCCACATTGTGATGTCATGAAGTGGTAGTTTCCAAGTTAACAGCTAGAATTTACCTTTAGTTCAGCAGAGATTGGCAATTCCAGGGCTGTAATCGTCCAAGTGATGCTCGTGAAGATGTATGGAGTTTAAAAACACAGTGGAGCACTTACTCTACATGACATCACAAGGTAGAACATGAGTGTTTTCAGTTTGAGAGAAGAACTTAGCCTAAATACACAAGGTTTGTGTGTTAAAGATGTGTGAATGAAACAAAATACAGGCCAGTAAAATCTTAAAACATTTGGCAGTGTTTGATTATGTATTGCTAATTTTTTCACCTTAATAACTGCTGAACATTCCACCACAGACATACATGCTCCCCAGCGTGATGTCATTGTGTATCAATAATTTTTTTTAAAAAGTGTCACGATAATAATTATATTGAAATAATATTTATTGTGCAACTTTTATTTCAACTGTTCTACGGCTGCTTACACAAGTACACAAGCTGTTTAAACAAATCTAACTTGGTCGAGCCCGGGCCGTATCCAATTTCCAAGAGTCAACAAACTCTGTGTGTTTTTTGTGCGTTGAATTCCAAAATGGCCACCATATATTCCTGGTGTCACCTTTCATACACTCCACAGCCGTTGGAAAACATGATGACTAATCTATCTGAGCATGTGTCTGTGTTAAAACCTAATATGGATGCGCCCCGGGGACCACTTCCTGCCAATAAGATCTTTCCGAGTATTATGTGTAAAGTTCCCAAAGGTGTCACTGTCAGAAATACTTCAATTTATTGTTGAGTTTGGAAGAAAAAGTTTTTGAAGGAATGTACTTTTTAGAATGGTATTTGACATTAGATATGGGTCTCTAGGTGAAGAAGGGAATTTTCTGAGGATTCAAGCCTAAACTGCAGGACTATACAGAAATACTTAAAGGGCCCATGTTACACTATTTTTCTGATCTGTTATAATGTATTTCCTTGTCCCAAACAGACCTGGAGTTGTTTTGTTTTATTCACACGTTTAACTCACAAACCTTGCATATTTAGGCTGAGTTCTTCTCTCAGATGGAAAACACTCTGTTGTGACATCATATGGTGATACAGGAAGTGCTGCACGGTGTTTTTAAACCCCCACTAGAACAGCCACTAACAGCCAATGCAATATACCAAAACTCAAAACATTATTTGCACAATCTTCCTTTTCCTACAGAGCCATTAAAGACTGGAATGATACACCAAGTAATCTCATAAATCTAACGGACTATTCCACCTTTTCCACAGAACTGAAAAAGTGGCTGTGGAATAATCAAAACTGCCAGCACACACCACGTTAACCAGCAGGTTATACAGTAGTGAATCCGTTAATGCAGCATTGAGATCAAATATAAGAATTATGTTTTTATGTGTTATTGTTATTGTGAATGATATGGTGTGTAAATAGTACATGGATGTGTGTGATTGTGTGTTTTGGGTTAATGTTAGTGGGTGTATATTATTTTTCGCCGTGTTACTGCGTAATGAGATGTGTGTCAAAGTTAAATGTGTGATGCTGTGTGTGTGTATGTGTGTGTTTAAGAGAGAAAATCTTTGATTGCTTTTATTGATATAGACCGTTGTTTTTTATCCATGTAACCAGGGACTGCGGATGGAAATGAGCTTTGTAGCTATACTCTGGTGCAGAACATCTCTGTCTTTGTACATAATGTCTCTGTACATTGTCCCTTCAAATAAAGACTAAACTAAACTAACTAACTATTTGGATGATTTCAGCCCTGGATTAATGATCTCTACTGAATCAAACATAAAAAGTGGCTGCTAACTTGAACACTACCAACATATGACATCACAAATTGGAACAGAGTGTTTTGAGCTTTGGAGACGTGACTGAATAAATAATAACGTTTTACTCAAATGTGTGAATGAAACAAAACACAACTCCAAGTATGTTTTTGAAGAGGTAACAACATAACATGACTTAAACCTCACAAGACTCGACTTTTGCGTAATATAAGCCCTCAAAGCACTTTACAACAAAAAAGAACTCGTCACCCATTCACACACCAGTGAACGCAGACACTAGGGGCAAGGGGAGGTTAAGTGTCTTTCCCAAGGATACAACAACAGCATTCATCTGTGGGAGCTGGTATCGCACTGCCGACTTGTGGATCTGCAGACAAACGCTCTACCAACGGAGCTACTGTCGCCCCAACTAGTTTTTAAGGCAGTAAAAATCAGGTACAGCATCTTTAAACATGCATGAAAAGCTAACATTATAGCTAAAATCAAATTTAATATAGAACCTTTAAAAAGAAAAGTTTACTTTATTTAAACTAAAACACATGTAGAAAAAGATCACAAGGACACAACCCGTTTTGAATCAATTTGGATTTATTCTAAAGGGACAAAAACATAGGACTCAATAAATATGGAGACAACAAAGACATTTCAGAGTGACAGAAGCAGACAGGAGCAGAAAAGAGAAGAAGAGATGTGGGCGTAACCTGCCAAACATGACATCTATGACATTTACACGGCGAAACGGGGAGAGACAACAAAAGTGCATCGTAATTTCAATTTTGGACATGTTTTGAATTGGACTGTCAGAAAAGAAAATAATATTAGGCAATTTGACAGTTTTATAGCAGTTTTGTTTTGTTTTAAGGGTGCTTGGGAGTTGCCGTGTTAATACTGATAGTGGCTTTTCTGGTGGATTAGTGAAGGTGATTAGAATTTGGCCTTTTTCATAATTTTCTACACAAAGAATTCAAATATTTATTGTCAGATGTTTATAGATTACACATATTTTATTACACAAAATGAACTCTTGAGAGCTTTAAGTCATGTTATAACTCATCAAAAACAGACCTGGAGTTGCGTTTTGTTTCATTCACACATGTTTGAGTAACACTTTATTATTAGTCTGTCTACATCGCCAAAGCTCAAAATGTTCTTTTCCACCTTGTGATGTCATGAAGTGGTATTATTCAAGTTAACAGCTATTTTTTACCTTTAGTTCACTAGAGATTGGCAATTCTAGATCTTAAATTATCCAAATGATTCTAGTGAAGGTCTATGGACTTTAATAACACAGTGAAGCCCATGTGTGAATGAAACAAAACATAACTCCAGGTCTGTTTGTGATGAGGTAATATTATAACAGAGATCTGAAAATAGTGTAATATGGGTCCTTTATTTCTGTATAGTCCTGCAGTTTAGACTTTAGACCCGTATCTGATGTCAAATACCATCAGGAACACTACTTGCTACTTGAGAAGTATTTGCTACTTACTTTCTGTCAACTTTCAATTCTGTTTCCAGAGAAGTATTTCAGTTATTCACATCCGTTTTGTTTAGCTAGCAAATTCCACAAAAATCCACCGGAAAAGGAGAGTCCTCTTTGTCAACTGTTTTAAGCCTTAGTTTAAACGGGGAGATGTCAACGCATGATTCTGAGCCAAAAAAATTGTTGGCAGTCCTTCTAAAAACAGGAAAACGATGATTCATAAAAGTAGAGAGAGATCCTTCCTCTTTCAAGGTTAATTGTGTAACTTTTCCAGCGAAGGGCCTGACAAAGGCGTTTCTCCGTGAAGATATTATTGCTATGTCTGAAATGTTTCAGGTGTGGTATTTTCACACCTATTTCCGCCGCTTTCTATTTACATGGAGACCAAACCAGACCAAGTTACAGGTCAGATCTGTGGAGAGGCGATCCCGCTCACAGTCAGAATGCCTGTTTTTCTAAGCATTTTTGATCTATACAACCATCTGTAATTGAAAAAATGTAAAGTAGAGCTTATGTTTATGTCATAATGTGGAACTTTCCAGACAAAGCAAAGTTACATAGTGCACCTTTAACCAAATATTACTCTACTAAAGCTTTTTAAAATCACCATAGGGCCTATTTACAAAGGTGTATTCAGCAATTTGATCAGTTTTATGTCCAATGAAGAAGCCGATCGCAGCCAACTGGAATTTTATTTAATTTATTAGCCCTAAATCAATCCAGACAGTGAGAAAGCAGACAAGGGCCAGAGCACGATGCAGCCATCATTAAAGGTGCACTGTGTAACCTCTAAGGTGCTTGCTTGTGCCATGGAGATGTTATTTCTTTACCTGGAATGTTCCACAGTATGACATTAAACAGGTCTTCCTTACATTTATTCACTTACAGGTGGTTTTATAGCTCAAAAATACCTTAAAAACTTGAATTCTTATCACGTGCACGCTCGCTTCTCCATAGATCCGGTCATTAACCTGTCTCCATTGTGTTTACCAAGTTTATTTCTATACTGTGGAATAATGAAGGCAAAGCGGTACTATCTCCATGGAGACAAGCATATGGTGAAAACTCCATCAGAAAAGTTACACAGTGGACCTTTAAATTTGTGAAAAACAAGTGAAAAACAGGGTAGAAAACAGACAACGGCTAGTTCGCTTCAAAAACTCAAAAATGGAAAAGGCAATGCTACACTTACACCAATGACTTCACATTATACCGACAACAGGCTGCGTTCATGGGGTCCTCAAATAATCCAGAAAAAATATGTTGTTGTGGGTGCTTTTATTTTGAAAAATGGTTGAATTCCTGTTAAATGCAGTAGTAATGAGTAATAAAGTTTGCAAAGTTGTCCAAAATTGTCACTTAAAATTGAAAGATTAAAGCACTACTGTCTGAAATAAAGCTATAAGGAGTCACAAGTAGTCCTGGTTTTGTCCAGGTTTAGTCCAGATTAAGATCAGATCCTAGTCCTGGTTCGGGTTTAATCCAGGTTTAGTCCAGGTTTAGTCCAGGTTTAGTCCAGGTTTAGTCCAGGTTTTGTCCTGGTTTTGTACTGGTTTTATCCTGGTTCATCTTGGTTCATTCCAGGTTTAGTCCAGGTTTAGTCTAGGTTTAGTCCAGGTTTAGTCCAGGTTTTGTCCAGGTTTTGTCTTGGTTTTGTCCTGGTTTTGTCCTGGTTTTATCTTGGTTCATTCCAGGTTTAGTCCAGGTTTAGTCCAGGTTTTGTCCTGGTTTTATCCTGGTTCATCTTGGTTCATTCCAGGTTTAGTCCAGGTTCAGTCCAGGTTTAGTCCAGATCCTAGTCCTTGTTTAGTTCTTGTTTAGACACTTGCTGATATTGATTAATACTGGATACTTTTTATGTGCATCCTAAGCCTTAGGCAAGGCAGGGCATCTGATGTAATTCCACAGGCAGGCGGATTAGCTTGAAATTTCAAAGTATTTAATTGTCTGAAACCCACATGAACGCAGCGCTACAAAGGTTCATACAAACACGTCCAACAAACCCCACTCGAGTGGAGCCATTTTCAAACCACAGTGACAAATTGTAATACGAGTCTTAAATCCAGCTCGCTCCTCTTCCCATAGGAGCCTCCTTTCCACTTACGAAATCCCAACTTTGGCTTTTGTTCCCAATCCTTCTTGTTAATGACATCCTCCATGACATCATCGCTAGGATTAGCTCGTTTCCTTCACGACAACATCCCAACCGGAAATGCCGCACTTCCTGAATTTTCAACCATTTCCCACCGTGTTCATTACGCGAGGACATGCGTATTTCCAGTAACAATTATTTTATTAAGAAGCTTACTACAACCCGAAAAAAGGGTCCAAGGATACACAGGAAGCACGCATTCAACAAAAGGGCAACTTCCTGCTTCCACCATCCAATCAGAAAGAGTCTAGCAAGTCACATAACCGAGCAGCTTTTGGCTTTATCCTTGCGCAGGTCCGTCGCCACGGCAGCCAGGTCGGGTCTACTGGGCATGTGCGAGATCCTCTTGGTGGCTCGAGAGGCCTTGCTCCGTTTGTGGTTCTTGTGGTTTTTGTTGATGCACGCCAAAGTGGCCACGTGGAAAATGTCCCTGACGCTGTTTTCAGACTGTTGGGAGGAGCACTCGATGTAAGGGGCTGAGATCTGCTTGGCCATGTTTGAGCCCTGGAACACACAAATACACAAGTGTCAGTTAGAGAGGCCACAACAACAGGACAACAACATCGTTTCTGCTATAATCATTTGCACTGTAATTACAGATGTTCATTAATATGCACCGTCTCTATCAAATACATAAAACAATAAACCATTTGATACAGAAAACATATTTACAACACCATGACTAAAAATCGTGAAAAGTGAGCAGTGAAAAACTCTGTACTGTGTGTGCTGCCTTCAGTGGCCTCTGCATTTTCAAATACTACGTGACATCACACAGGACTGCCCTGAAGTGTGGACGCCTGTTAGACAGGGCTGAGCAAAAAAAAAAAAAAAGAGAAATCTATTTAGCAATTTTGAAGTTCAAATTTATTTGTTTGGGAGGAAACCGATTAAAAAAGGGGCTATATGTTAAATGTAATTGTTTTAACTAATTCATAAAAGATTTTCCCCACTGACCAAAGGGTTAAATATGATCACTGAATACAAGCTTTTCACTTTTAACCATCAACCAGAACATTTTTACTGGAGAGGGGAAAAAAAATTTAATCCAATTGATTTTTTTTTTTTTTAAGGTGCGCTATGCAGCCTTTCTAGTGGAGCATCCTGCTCGTCTTCATTGAAATGTTATTGCTTTATCTAGAATGTTCCACGGTAGAGATTAAACCTATTTATCTCAAGGGAGATAACTACAGGCTACATTACAGTTCAGATCTGTGGAGAGGCGATCCTATTCACAAAAGGAATTCTTGCATTTTTGAGCAAAAGAAACACATGTAATGAATAATTGCAAGATACATGTGTTTAATGTCATATCATGGAATATTCCAGGCAAAGCAATGACATCTCCATGGAGACAAGCAGGTGACGGACACTCCACCAGAAAAGTTGCGCAGTGCACCTTTAAATCAACAATTTAAACCCAATTTAAACCATTAGGGTTTGAATGGGTATGCTAAACTAGACGCCAGAGAGAAACGGAAAAAACAAAAGACATAAACTCAAAACAAAGAGGTGGGATAGTTTCAGAGTAATTTCAGTGTAGTTAGCTCCTCCCTGCAGCGAGATATAAGCAGTGTCCATCAGCACTCCAGAACTGACAAAGCAACTCGGATGAGCTGCAAAACGTTTTCGACCAAATAAACTTTGTCCAGTTGACAAATTGAATTTCTCCTTTTACCATGGATTCTACCTGGACGACTGAGGGATTCTTCACACAATTTAAACCCCCCTTAACTCAATACACTTAATCTAAACAAATACATAAACCAACTTCTATCTAAACAAAAATGATCTTAAATTGAAGTGTATTTAAATAGGGAATCTGGTTAGCCCCATTTTCTGCACTTGTAAACATCAATACGATTCAGAACAAGGAAATTTGCCAAATGGGATTTGGGAGTGTTCAGTTCGATCAAAGAGCCTAATCAAAAACACAATAAAAACATTTATTTA
Organism: Paratrypauchen microcephalus; assembly: GCA_036785185.1. Classification (NCBI taxonomy): domain Eukaryota; kingdom Metazoa; phylum Chordata; class Actinopteri; order Gobiiformes; family Gobiidae; genus Paratrypauchen; species Paratrypauchen microcephalus. The sequence continues at coordinate 251,492 of JAVJIX010000393.1, forward strand.
CAAGTGATGTCAGGCTTATCCGCCCTGTAACCGGAGGCTCAGACTGTGACTTCCCAACATCAGAAGAAACCAATTAAAAAGGAACATGAAAATACTTGTTCATTTAAGTCAATAGCAGCATGTTTTATTCATTAACCTGCAGAGCTTTCAAAACATGTCCCTAAGAAAAAAAGGCAAAAACACTGGAAAAAACAAGCTCCTTTTTATTATGACAGGAATAAAATGAGACTGTCAGTTTCATAAGTCAAACATTTTAATACTGAAAATATATAACTATGAGACTAAATAACCCTAAAGCAAAATCATCTTAAAATATATTCTAAATGTACAATACTGTTAAAAATATCTGTAGTAAATCATATCAAGTTATACATTCCTTCCTATTTCCTATAAAAGCCTTATACACCTCAAATCTTATATTGCCTAAATAAATAAATAAATTTAAAAAACACCAGAAACTATAAGAGTAAAATTGTAAAAACAGGAATATCAGTTTTGAACATTTCCTAAAAATCATAATATTATTTTACTTTTGCCACCATCTTCTACAGAAATGATCAATTAACATAATCTATAATCTGGATTTTATCAAGGAGGGATAGAATAATATTTTGAGAGCAGTAATTTATATATTTGGCTTTTGAAAACATTTCTATACAAAGAGTAAACTGCAAGGCACCTATGACTTATCTGTTTTTGCAAATGAACTCTTTTACTGTTCCATCCATTATACTTTGAACCAAAGTCAGTGTAGTCCTAGTTTTTAAAAGTATAGTGAAGTGTGTAGTATTTACCTGGTCGTAGGAGACGGGGGTCTGTCTGTGGTTAGAGAGCTCCACCAGAGTACTCAGGTCTGTCCTCAGGTCTGACTTACAGCCCACCAACAGCATCTTTGTGTTGGGACAAAACTCCTGGATCTCCCCCTTCCACTGTGGACACAAACATGAGCAGGATTTCAAGTATTTTATCAGTACTATGACAATTATAAGTATTTTATCTGTACTATGACAATTATAAGACCATTAAAAGTGGAGTGGACCTGCCCTTGTGACAGACTACAGGCATCTAACCAGGAATACTACTGCTACTACTACTACTACAAGAACTACTACTATTACTACTACAAATAACTGACTAGAACTGAAATATGCTTCAACTACTACAATTACATAAAGTACAAAACAATTGTAACATCACTAAATATTTTAACTACTTTATAACAACTATGACACCAAGTTAAGTGGATTTGTGTAATTTTTCCTACTACTACACTACCACTACTACTACCACTACTACTACTACTACTACTACTACTACTACTACCACTACTACTACTACTACCACTACTACTACTACTACTACTACTACTACTACTACGTGCTACTTAGCCACTACTTCTCACAGGATTTTATTACTTGCTACTACAACTAATACTGTTTTTACTAGTATGTATCCATGTGTTTCAGAATGATAAAAAAAAAATTTTAATCACGTTGCCATAGTGATTAACAATTTAAAAGTAAATACTATATCTTTTTTTGGAATAACAGGAAGCTGAGATCCGTGAATATGTGGTACTATCGACATTCACACGATCCCACTGGACTTAGTTCCTGTCACCTGAACTTAAACCCACTTCCTGTTCTACCTCGAGCTTTGAATGCTGGGAAAAAAACCACAAATAATCCAGGTGTTTCTTCTTCCTGTAGTACAATACCCCCTCTGTGTCCTATGGCATTCCTTTAATCTGGGGCTAATGTGGCTACAGGCCATGGCCCGGTCAGGAGAATCAGGTTCACCCGGAAAGCCACAGGAAGTGAAAATGTACAGTGACTAAATACTTGGATACACTTAAAGGAGCTGTACACCCTTTTCCCATGTGTCTGAGCAAAATGTGGCTAGCCCCAGAACCACAGACTGTATACAAAAGTGGACTAAGCGAGTGTGATGTCACCTATAGTGTTCAGATCCAGTCAAATGAAGCTCAACAGGGCTTGCAGTTACGAGCGAATATAGAGTTGAGTTCAATATTAGGAACCGGAATTGATTCATGGAGAAAATAGTTCGATAAAAACACCAGGATCACGTCCAGCGGGTTAATACGAACATTTTAAGACCAAAACAACGAGGTGACAATTTTTCAATGTAAAGTCAACTGGAGCCAGAGTCGATGGAGCCAGAATCTGCCCCATGTTCACTTCCTATTTAGTTCATATACAGTCTTTGGCCAGAACAGATATATTGTATAAGCAGCTCTTTAGGTCAAAATATCCGCTGTGTGCCCTCTGCATCAAATTATGAAGCATTTTATTGTCTGAAAATCAAGAAGTGTGCTGTTAGCATGCTAGTTGCGCCACAAAACCTTTCTGAGGTTTTTGAAATGATAGTTTGATAGAAGAAGAGACAATTAAACATAAAAACCAAAAGCTCACGTTTCCATTTCTATTCAATCACGGTGGTTTGTATAAGTGTGCACCTTTTGTTCACACACTCTCGTGACTTGTGAGCGCGACAGCTAAGTCAACAAGACGGGACCAAAGAGGAAGTGCAGGTGTTGTACAGAAACATGCGCCCCCCACTGGTCACATGACCCATGACACTTCCTCTGTCCAACACCACAGTCACAGGACCAGAAAATGTGATCAACTGCAAGCTCTCCACTCTTTACAGAACTGACAAAGTAGCTTGGATGAGCTGTGAAACGTCTTCGACCAAATAAACTTTGTCCAGCTGACAAATTGAATTTCTCCTTTTACCACTCTTTACTGGGAATACTACTGCTAGATACTTCTATTACTACTACTGCTACTACTACTAACTTGAACTGAAATGTGCTTCTACTACTATAATTATAAAATAAATAAGCTGAAAAGCACGTTAGGAGTTTTTATACAGAAGAAGACTGTAGATTTTGTTGTTTTTGCACGAAATTATAGTACTTCAAAAAGCACAGCCTTTGACCCTGTTACGCTATTTTCAGAGCTGTTATAATGTTTCCTCATCACAAACACACCTGGTGTTGTGTTCTGTTTCATTCACACATGTTTAACACACAAACCCTGCAGATTTAGGATGAGTTCACTGTGTTTTCACACTCCACACACCTTCACTAGTATCATTTGGATATTTTCAGCCCTGGAATTGCCAATCTCTATTGAACTAAAGGCAAAAGGAGCTGTTAACTTTAAAAAACTACGGCTTCATGACATCACAAGGTGGAACAGAGCATTTTGAGCTTTGGAGATGTAAACAAACAACTCCAGGTATGTTCTTGAGGAGGTAACTAACCCTAACCCTAGCTCACAAGAGTCAACTTTGCGTAATATAGGACCTTTAAACTACAATATTAAAACTACTATTCCACTTCCTTCTCAATGTCCACTAGAGTCATCAGACCTCCATGTGAGAGACCTGAGGCTATACATGACCCCATGCTGTTAGTTCTGGCGGATTTAAACCCACAACCGCATGACCACACGCAAATCTAACCCTTGAGCAATACATTTCTGAGGAGCTTTACAGAGGAAGTAGAGAATCAAACGTCAGCAGTGCAGCTTTAGGAGAAAATGTGACATAGGACTGTAAGATCAAACGCAATCTGTAGCAAAGTACCATTAAGAACATTTCACAGTATTAAACCTTTCTTCACGGAGACCAAACCAGACCAAGTTACAGGTCAGATCTGTGAAGAGAAAACCCTGCTCAGAGTCAGAATGCCTGTTTTTCTCAGTATTTTTAAACTATAAAACCACCTGTAATTTAATAAAAGTGAAGTAGAGCTATATAATGCTATACTGTGGGACATTCCAGGCAGAGCAATGACATATTCATAGAAACTAGCAGATGACGGACTCCTAACCGAAATAGTATCGAATCAAAACATGAAATGCAACTGACTTTTTTTATATTTTTTCCCCAAAGTTTGATCCATTTTTGTACCTTTTTGAGAACACTGTCCAGAGTTTCGGGCCGACTGATGTCAAAGCAGATGAGCACGGCGTCTGAGTCGGGGTAGGAGAGAGGTCTGACATTGTCGTAGTATGGAGAACCTGCAAAATACAAAACAAATATATATTATTATTATTATTGATGCCAGTATTTTATTTACTTTTTACACTATTAAATCCACTACCAAATTGTTCTATAGTGATATCCATACATTACTGATTTTTGTATAAACATGCATCGAAACTCTCAGTAAACAAAATGCACCCATTGTAGCATTATTTTCAGTTCACCCCTTCTTTAACTGACCTAGCTATTCAATATAGTATGAACAGTTAAACTAAAAGTAAAAAAAATATGGGAATAGCTCATTCTATTTTAATTTGAGAATATTGACAAGACTATAGACTGGACACTGCTGTTAACGCAGGGCAGACCTAAAATGGCTGCCCCTTTTCCATAGACAGGTGGGGTATTCAGGGGCAGATTTTCCACATTCACCCAGGGCTATTTTGAGCCGATCAAACTGAGGATCTGTAGAGCAGGCTGTGGAGAGAAGGAAATACAAACTAGGGAGATACAACTAAAACACTTTCACTCTCACTAGAACGGATGGAGTCCTTGTTTTTATACTAATATATCGACTTTTAAGACCTCCAAAATAACCATGTGACTGATTCAGAACACCCACAAGAGAATTACATTAATGCTGGCATGAATTTCAACCTTAAAACTTGTAAATCTGACATGTTTAGTTTTAGCCCTAAAATCACAAAACTATTACCCATACTTAAAATGGTCTACTACTACTACAAAACCAAATAAATCAAATATTTCAGTGCTAAACAACTACAACGTTTATAACATGAGATGTGTTGCAGCCAAAAAGGAAAAAATGTAAATTAACTGATGACGTCACACTTAAGGTGCACTGTGCAACTTTTCTAGTGGAGTGTCTGCCACATCCTGGTCTCCGTGGAAATGTTATTGCTTTGTGTAGAATGTTCCACAGTATAGATCAGGGGTCGGCAACCTTTACCACTCAAAGAGCCATTTGGACCCGTTTCACACAGTAAAGAAAACACTGGGAGCCACAAAACCCTTTTGAAATTTAAAATGAAATAACACTGCATATAACGTTTTGTTTTGTTTTTTACCTTTGTGCCATAGAATTACATTTTGAAAATGAACAAACTAAAATAAAATATATTTTAATTAAATACAGTGGTCCCTCGCTGTTTCGCTGATTTTTAATAGTGTATCAACACGTATTGTGTTCTGCATCCTGATTGGCTAAAGGACTGTAGACCTTGGTCTTTGTCAGTCATTCTCCTCCGTGTCTCCTGTACAGAATGCGGTCAGTTTACTAAATGTATTTAAATGTTTGATCACAAGCAGTGTGACTCTGAAGCAGTGAGGACTGAGCGGTCTGGCATTTCGGCACATGCCAGAAGAGCCGCGGCCATACGTCTCTTGTCCGCGTGCACACTTCTACGGGTGGTTAATGCGCATCGGGAAGTAGCGGCAGTATTTCCGCAAAACGAACTGGTGAAACCTGGAGTCCAGGCGGCGGAACCAGTCCTGAGAGCGCACGGATGCGTTCTCACTACAACAAAACCCGCAACAGCGCAGCGGCGCCAGGCGCCTCGGTCAGAGGAACTGTGAAATACACGCATATTTTATACACGCAATATAAAGCTGACTACTTCACGGATTTAGCCTATCGCGGGTTATTTTTACAATGTAACCCCCACGATAAATGAGGAACCAATGTACTGAGCCGCATCAGAGGGATCAAAGAGCCGCATGCGGCTCTGGAGCCGCGGGTTGCCGAACCCTGGTATAGATTAAAACTATCCATCAGATCTGTGGAAAGGCACCCCTATTCACAGAAGGAGTTATTGTATTTTTGAGCTTTAGAAACACACATTATGAATAAATGCTATGGATATGTTTAAAGGTCCCATGGCATGAAATTTTCACTTTCTGAGGTTTTTGAACGTTAATGTGAGCTCCCCTACCCTGTTTAGGCCCCCCCCCCCATGGCTAAAAGTTGCGAAATGTCTAAACTGAGCATTTGCGGTCCTTTTCTGCGTTAGAAAAAAACACAGCTCAAATGGGCGATTCTGAACAAGGCAACTATGCTACGTCACATCGAAAAATGCAGCTCCACCCCCCGTCTGGATGTCTACCCACCGTCTCTGTAAATCACGCTCAGAGAGTTTGGACCGCGAATGAGCTACGCAATGCGAAATGCGTTTTTTTAATTTGCCTGGAGGCACGTGCAAGTGTTTCTAGTCTCGGAAGTCCTTTATCTGAGCATCTGGACATCTGAAACAGCAGTGGTTTAATTTTATTTTCTGTGAAAATGTGTTTTTTTTCATTGAAAAGGCTCTCCTTTCCTCCTCCGCTCTTAAAACACGGAAGTGGGGCCAGCGCACAGCGCACCCCTAAAACAAGGAACCAGCGACGTATTCGCCACCCCCCCACCCGCTCCTCTAACCTATCTCTGTCCTTCTCATTTGCATTCAAGCAACAACGCCCATAATGAGTTGTTCAGAGAGAGATTTTCTGACTCTGAACATGTGTCTTTCTCATGCACTGAGTCTTGATTTTGAAGATGGATTAATTTACAGTATTAGGGAACCATTAAGGCACCATATAAAAGCATCAAGAAGTACCATGTCATGGGACCTTTAAAGTCATACCATGGAACATTCCAGGCAAAGCAACAACATCTCCATGGAGACAAGCAAGTAGCGGACCCTCCACCAGAAAAGTTACACACTGTTAACCAACCATTATTACTACTTACATCCTTACTCCTATAGTGCTCAAATATAACTACAAGTATTGTTTTGTTTTGGGGTTTTTTGTCTCCGAGGTGATAAAAACAAATATTTGATTTAATTTTCCTCCACTGTTCAAGACTGAAATATAAAGTTAAACATATTTCAGACTCCACAATGCTCCAAAGTGAAGCCCTAAACAAAACAAAAACACCAAAAAGCCTTGAGATATCGTGTCCTCGGACCCAAGAGCTCTGCACATCCTCAAACCTCACTCTTACTCCACTCAACACGTAACCCACGGCAACGTCAACGACAAATGACAAATAACGTAACGGCCAGTGAAAATCTGCTGAGTGCAACATGAGCCACTTGTTGAAAAGGCTTCGTGGGAGAGAGGGGGATGACAGAAAGGGAGGAGGGGGAAATGAGGAGAGAGGGAGACAGAACAGAGCAACAAGGGGGTGAAGGAGGAGAGAGGGATTGAGAGAAAGGGAGGAGGAAAGGAGGAGAGAGACAGAACAGAGCAAAAGGGGGTGAAGTAGGAGACAAGGAGATGACAGAGGAAGGAAGGAAGGAAGGAGAAAGAGACAGAACAGAGCACGGGGTGAAGGAGGAGAGAGGAGGATGACAGAGGGAGTAAGGAAGGAGAGAGAGAAAGAACAGAGCAGGAGAGGAGAGAGAGAAGAAATTAAACAGAAAAGAAGGTGAAGAAAGGGGAATGAGAGAAGGAGGAAGGGGAGGCGAGAGAGAGAGAGAGAGAGAGAGAGAGAAAAAAGAGCAGAGGGTGAAGGAGGAGAGAGGCTGGGGGGAGAGAGAAGAGGGGAGAGGGAGAGAAACAAAAGAGAAGGGGGTGGGAGAAGACAGAAAAGAGGGAGGAAGGAAGGAGGGAGAGAGAGAAAAAAGAGGGGAAATGGCAAGGAAAGGGAGAGAGGAAGAATAGAAAGAGAGGGAGGAAAGCCAAGCGAGGAAATGACAGCATAAATGGGAAACATATGTGTAGGAGGAGAGGTGGAAACACCCCACACTCAAGAGGTAGAGGAAATACACTACTACTACTACTACTACTACTACAAAAATATTACTCCAAAGTCTTATATTATGCAGTACTCAGCCATTTTAAACTACATTTTTGACAACGCAGCATATATTTAAAGTTTCAAATCTTAGAATAAAGTGTATATAAAAAATAATTAACATACAGAACACTATGGACTTTAACTCCCAGAAGTAGCTGGGCGATAATCCGATTTTAATCGATTTTTCTCTGCCCTATTCAAAAACAAATAACAGATGACAGACAAATGCCTCAAAACAATGCTACGTTCTTTTATAAAACAAATACATTACACCTAGCATCAAGTAAGCTGTTATTGTTTTTAATATATATATATATATATATATATATATAAAATTTACATTTTCATCACAAAAAATTTACACATACATTTTCATGTATTTATTTATTTCATTTGTTAAATTTCAATTATAACTTAAATATGAATGAAAAGGGAACAGAAAGAAGCATAAGCTTATAATATCTGCCCCTTATCAACTCAAAATTATATTACAACAATAAATATATAATAATAATATATAACAATAATAACACAGTTATATAAATATCTTTCTTTTATAAAGAAGCATTTTATGGAGCTAAATTATTCCCTGATTGTGGGAAAGGTGGACTGGAGTGGGTAGTGTTGCGTTTTAGTTTTTCCTCGAGTGATGCAGAAAAGCTACTGTGTTCATGTATGTTAGCTTGTGCAGTCTGTATACAGCTGTGGCAACACAAGAAAAATATTGGTAACACATACTTCAGGTCGAAAACTTTCACCATGTTAATGAATCCGGGCTTTTCCACAGTATATATCATGTTTTTGGTAAAACATACAACAGCGTGTGTGATTGCCTTCCGTCGTGGGTCGTGCTTATCATACTGCAAACAGTTCAAAAATGTTTTAGGGACTGGATGGTGGTTATTTTCATTCCGTTCGGACCTGCACTTCTCCCACTCCGCTGCCTGCAACAGCTTTCGGCGCTAGGATACATTTTTTTCGTGCTGCAACAGCTTTTGAACAGACCTTACAGAGAGCACTCGTTTGTTCTAAGTCCGACACAAGAAAACCGAACACCTTTGTTTGGTACAAGCTCCGGCTTTCCCTCACTCGCTAGCCGCGCTAGCCGCGCTAGCCCTTACAATGTTTGGGTACGCCCCGCTAACTTACCCATGTAAAACGTGGCAGCGCATTAGTTCCACTCGCGTGTAAAAAATAACTAAAAAATCGATTTTCATAAAAACACATCGTCCTGAACTGTAAAGTCGAATTAATCGATTTAATCGATTAATCGCGCAGGTCTACCCAGAAGCAGTGCAAATAAGGCTACAGACAATAGCTGCTACCTTCAATGCTTAGATGACATTCTTGTTAAGCACTGAAAAAATCTAAAAACTGGGGGAAGGCGCATGGACTTTAACTACACCACCTGATGACCTCACAAAGTGGAAATAAGTCTTTTGAGCGCTTGAGTAAAAGATTAACAAACAAACAAAACACAACTCTAGATTTGTTTTTGATAAGAATAAAATGTGTGGCTAAGAGTTTGGTCTATTTTATTTATTATTTTATCATTATCTTTTTGACTATTTCCGATTTATTTTTGTCCATATGCTGCGCCGTACATAACCGTCGTCATAGTAACCCACTGTACGCAATAGTTCAACTTTATCTTTAATCTACTGGTATTGAAGTGTTTGTGGTAGATTTAATTCTATTTTTTAGTATTTTAATAGCTACTTGTCTTGATTTTGATCACACTTTTCCCATTTCCCGTGCCGTCCTTCTACTTTGTGTTGCAACTTGGTGATTTTCCCATTGTGGGTCAAATAAAGGTTCTCTTCTTATCTCATTATACGGCCCTTTAAAGGAACGAGGGATGATAAAGTCAAGACGAGTGATTCAGGCTCATGTGACGGATGCGGGTTTGACCACACACGAATGACAGAGAGGGAGGGAGAGAGGGAGGGAGGGAGAGAGAGAGAGAGACAGACAGACAGACAGAAAAAGGGGGGAGCAAAGAGGCAATAAAAGAGAGGCAGACAGATAGAAAGAGAGAGGGCGATGTAGATAGGGAGTAAGAGAGAGAGAGAAAGAGTGAGATGAGGAAGGACAGAGGAAGAGATGGGAAAAGAAAGAGGGAGAGAGAAACAGAAAGAGAGAGGGGGATGTAGAGAGGGAGTAAGAGAGAGCGATTCAGTCCTGGTTTAGATGGGTAGTTGTGTTATGGCTTTGTCCTGGTTTAGTCCTGATTCAGAACCGGTTCAATCCTGGTTTAGTCCTGGTTCAGTCTTGGTTTATCCTTTTATTTCCAGAGACACCAACAAGGCTAGTAGCACATGGCTTGCAGATATGACCACACACAAAAAAAGCAAGAGGAGAGAGGGAAAAATGGAAAGAGAGAGAGAGAGAGAGAGGGAAGAATTTGTGGAATGCCGTGTGTGGTTGAGTTAACTGTTCCCTTGGGAGGTCGGGTTTTAAACCCTCAGGTCTTGTCACATGGACAAACAATCAGAGTGATGTTTACACAAGGTTTTACACTCCGGACAGACTCCAGCTTTAACAACTACAGCTAAAAGCTAACACATGCTAACAAGGACGGTTTAGACATGGTTTAGTCTTAATTTAGTCCTTGTTTAGACCTGGTTTTGATCGGTTTTAGTCCTGGTTTAGTTAGATATTTCATTTATCAGTCCTGGCTTAGTCCATGACTGAATTTTTATTCCAAATTCAGTCCTGGATTAGCCCTGCTTTAGTCCAGATTTAGTTCTACTATACTCCTAGATTAGTTCTACTGTATTCCTGGTTTAGTCAGATTAGAGTTCAGTTATGGTTTGGTCTTGATTTAGTCCTTTTTGGTTTAGTCCTAGTACAGTCCTAATATAGTCCTGGTTTAGTGGAGTAGACTGGTCCTGGTTTAGTCCTGGTTTAGTCCTGGTTCAGTCCTGCTTCAGTCCTGGTCCATCCTCTGTTTTTTCCTCAGGGACAGAAGAGCAAAGCTAAGAGACGCTAACAGTGGACATGGCTAATTAGCGTCGCACAGAGGACAGCAGTGGAGAATGCTCCCAGTTCCACACAGTTTCACATGCGCTCTGTTTCACAATACACATCTTTCTAGCTTTGTTGAGCCCAATCCAACCATTTAATACTTATCAGATGGAAATGCAAGACAGCCATTTGCAACGATTACGCAAATATACGAGGGTGGACCGATAAAAAGCAAAGTCTCAAATCAACTAGAATGGGAAACACATGATTTTAAGATGAAATGTTGATCTAATGTAAGTAAATACAAGATGTCACACACAAAAGTCTATAAACTAAATTCTAAAGCTATTTCTCATCCATTTCTATCCTGTGAATGCGACTTTTTTAGTATTGATACCTGCTCAAACGAGTACCTAGTTTCGATACTCGCTTTGGTATTGATTAGCACCTGATTTTCGATACTTTTGACAGCCTTAAACTATAGAGAAGACTAAAATTCTCACCAAGTTGTCACCATCTTCCTGATATAAACCAGGAGGAACCCAGGCTCAGCTAAAAGAATGTAAGTGTGATTTTGACGTCGTTTCGCAATCAATCTTTGCCCCCTCATCAGATGTCCCTGGATTTAATCACAGTGAAAATACAGAAAATACAGCAGGCTTTGTGGTGACAGGGGGGAAGCAATGACATTTACAAGGGATGAAGTGTTTTTGTCAAACTAATCACAAGTGACAAAACAAAGGCTCTGGGTTCAAACCCAGGAACTAAAGTGTGGCTCGTATTGAAAATGTATAATGTAGTAAAGTAAAAATAAGTTGTAATAAGTAAAAATGTTATGCTTACTTCACATGTACATATAGCTGATAGTGTAGGTACAATATGAAGTGATATGATAATTAAACAAAGACTAAACCATGTCTAAATCAGGACCAACAGTTGACCATGATTAAACCAGGACTAAACCAGGACTAAAACAGGACTGAATCAGGACTAAATCAGGATCTACATCAGGTCTAAATTGGGACTAACAGTTGACCATGATTAAACCAAGTCTAAACCAGATCTAAACCAGGTCTGAACCAAGACTAAACCACAACAAAACCGACACTAATCAGACTAACCAGACTGTGGCCCATACAATATCTTTTTTATCAATGAGTCCAGGTTTAGTCTTGCTCTAGTCCAACTTCAGTTCTGGTTTAGTCCTGGATCAGTCCTATTTGAATATTTGTATAGTCCTGGTTCAAGCTTGGTCTAGTCCTGGTATAATCTTGGTCTAGTCTTGGTTTAATCTTGGTCTAGTCTTGGTTTAATCTTGGTCTAGTCCTGATATAATCTTGGTCTAGTCCTGGTATAATCTTGGTCTAGTCTTGGTTTAATCTTGGTCTAGTCTTGGTATAATCTTGGTCTAGTCCTGGTATAATCTTGGTCTAGTCCTGGTATAATCTTGGTCTAGTCTTGGTTTAATCTTGGTCTAGTCTTGGTTTAATCTTGGTCTAGTCCTGGTTTAATCTTGGTCTAGTCCTGGTTCAGTCTTCCCTTGACTCATGCCCAGTTATAGTTAAATTCTCTAAATTCTGATTTCCCAGTGTTCTCTGTGTATTGACTTCATGCTGTGTCAAACGGGGCTATTCAAATATGATGAAATCCCACAGAACTGAAGCCAGTATCAGATTTTGCTTAGTCTTTAATTACGTGACCGCGCTAACCTTTTCATTTTCAACATCTGGCTCCAAACACACAGACCTAACTCAACAAATATGCAACAGGCGGCCTTGAAAACCCCATCTGAATCACGTTTCTCATTTCCAGAAGTCTAAAAAAACGCAAATATGTTAACAATCACTCTAAACTTTTCACAATCATGGGACTTCAATCGTACAGGTATGTAGCAGGCCTGTGAGGGAGTCCATCGCATAGTTCACATTACTGAGTTTAAAAACATGTGGCATTTATTGTTCAGACCCAGAAGAAGAGCCAAATGGAAAGATTGTGACAGTGTGAAATATTGTATAGAAGACAATGTAATATACAGTAGAAGAAATAAAAAAATACAGGACTAAACCAGGACTAGACCAGGACTAGACCAAGACTAAACCTAGATGTTACATGCCACAGGATGTAGAGGAATGACATAACACTAGACCAGGACTAGCGTCTATAACGTCTCAGGACAAAACATGAACCATAGACCATGAACAATCCAGGACTATTCAAGAGTGAAATTAGAATTGTTGAAAACCTAGACTAAACCAGGATTAAACTAGACTAGTCCAGGACTAGACCAGAACTAAACTAGGACTAAACCAGAAACAAACCAAGATTAAACGAGAGTAGACTTGTGCTAAACCAGGATTAAACTAGACTAAACCAGGACTACACCAGGTCTAAACCTGGTCTAAACCAAGACTAAACCAAGCTACTCCAACATATTTCATGTGGCATATTTATAGACCATCTCCTCAGTGCATTTCCCATTGACTCCTGATTTCGTTCTCATATTTCCTTCTTTGGACCTCAGCCAAATCCATTCCACTAATAGTGAGGTTACAGATCATAAATGCTCTTTTAAGATCCACCTAGGCCAAGAACATATATGAAGTACTATGATAGTATGATAATAATGTTGTGTGTTAGTACTAGTATTATTTCTGCCATTAGATATAGTCACATATTTAAAGGTGCATTGTGTAACTTTTCTGGTGGAGGGTCTCCATGGAGATGCTATTGCTTTGTCTGGAATGTTTCACAGTATAGTATAAAACCTTTTTATCTTCATGGAGACCAAACCAGACCAAGTTAAAAGTCGGATCTGTGGAGAGACAAGCCTGTTGTTTTTCTAGATATTTCTGAGCTGTAAAACCTGCAACTGAATAAATGTAAGGTAGTTTTTGATGTCATAAAGTGGAACATTCCAGGCAGTATCTCCATAGAAACAAGCAGGTGACAGACCCCCATCCCAAAAGTTACACAGTGCACCTTTAATGCATATTCATTTTCTGGACTGACTCATAATGACATTAAAAAGGTGCACTGCATAACCTTTCTTGTAGAAAATTGTAAAATACAAAATAAAAAGCCTGTTTTCTGTTGATTGCACTGAAAAACATGCATCTCGAGTGGGCTTGCATCTCCACAAACCTGACTCGTATTTGGCTTGGAGGAAGGCTGCTTATTTCTATGGAAATGTTGTTCCTTTGGCTACGATATTCCACAGTACGGCATAAAACCAATGCATGGCTTTAGCATTCTGTTTCTATGGAATGAAGCAGATCATGTGCCAGAAAGTTACGTAATGTAGCTTTAAGTATGTAACTAAATGAATGTTTTGCTTGGTCTGATTAGGAGTCCACTGTAAACACATGTATGCAATTCTACTTTTTCCATCCTTACTCATAACACTATTTGACCACAATTTCAACAATACAGTTCCAGATTCCTCAGTCCTGTAGCTCTTGTGTAACTCCTCTTGTCCTTCTGTGACTCCAGCTCCAGGAAGTGTCTCAGTTTTCTGGTTTTCCACTTTCCTCCCCATGACACCAATATTACAGCATCACCTTCACTTCATATCAGCAGATTACACAACATTCAGTCTCTCCACGTGGAAAAAGTGGACCTGCTTAAACTTTTGGCACAACTCAAGTTTAGATCTGGCTTAGACCTGGTTTAGACCCAGTGTGATCCTGTCATGTCCAACAATAAAGATTCCTTAAATTTACAATAACTATCAATTTCCAATTTAAACTGAATTTCCAATTTGGAAAAAAACAGTCCTTGTTTTGACTTGGTCCAGGTTTAGTCTTAAGCAGACTAAGTTAAGACTGGGACAGATAGACTAGGACTAGAACAGGAACAAACCTACATCTAGTCCTGGTGATGTAGACGTATAGACCTTGTTCAGACCTGGTTTAGACCTTCTTCAGATTTGGTTTAGCCCTAGTTCAAATCTGGTTTAGACCTAGTTTTCAACCTAGTTTAGACCTTGTTTAGATCTGGTTTTAGTCTTGATTTAGACCTAGTTTTTGGCTTGGTTTTGGCTTGGTTTAGACCTGATTTAGACCTGGTTTTAGGTTTGGTTTCGGTTTGGTTTAGGTTTGGCTTAGATCTAGTTTAGGCTTGGTTTCGGCTTGGTTTAAACCTAGTTTAGGCTTGTCTTAGACCTGGTTTAGACTTGATTTAGACTGGGTTTAGACCTAGTTTTGATCTGGTTTAGACCCTGTTTTGGCCCTATAATGTCCCCTCCTGTCCATGTCCTTCCCTTCAGAGCTGAGAGAGCGGCCGGTCTCTGTACAATGGGACCTTTGTGTTTGAGGAAGTGAGAAACCTGCCGTCTGTGGAATGTCAGACATGCAGCTCCCAAAGAGACAAGAAATGTGATCCAAAGAAACAAAGAGAGAGAGGAGAAGAGGACAGAGAGAGAGGAGAGAGGGAGAGAGATAAGAGGGATAGGGGAGGGGAGAGGGAGGGAGAGGAGGGGAGAGAGAGGGTGGAGACAGGCGAAGGAGAAAGAGAGAGAGAAAGAGAGGAGGGCAGAATAGAGAGAGGAGCAGAGAGGAGATGGGAGAAAGGAAGAGAGAGGGTGGAGACAGGCGAAGGAGCGAGAGAAAGAGGAGGGGAGAATAGAGAGAGAGATGGAGGAGAGGGGAGAGTGGGGGGAGGAGAGAGATACAAAGAGGAGACAGAAGAGAGGGA
The DNA here is from genome assembly GCA_036785185.1 of Paratrypauchen microcephalus. NCBI lineage: Eukaryota > Metazoa > Chordata > Actinopteri > Gobiiformes > Gobiidae > Paratrypauchen > Paratrypauchen microcephalus. The sequence goes on from JAVJIX010000393.1 coordinate 266,964, forward strand.
GAGAGAGACAGAAGAGGAGAGAGATAGTGAGAGAGATAGTGAGAGATAGAATGAGAGAGAGGGGAGGAGAGAGAGAAGATGAGAGAGAAAAAGAGAGAAGAGACAGGAGAGGAGAGAGGGCACAAGAAAAGAGGAGGAGAGAAGGAATGAGAGCAAAGAGCGAATAGAGAGAGAAAGATACAGAGGGGGGGAAAGGGAGAGAGAAGAGGATGGGAACGAAGGAGAGAAAAAGAAGAGGAGAGAGCCGTGTCATGGTTTTGGCTCCTAATTTGGTCCTATAGTTAAGTCTCTGTGTGTCTATATGAAGACCCCATATATCTTGCACATCTTACATTTACTGGAAAATATGCTCGTCTCCATGCAGCTAGATATTTTAATGCCAAACAACCAAGCAATAACCTCTACACAGAGATGACTGTCAACCAGAAAAGTTACACAGTGCACTTTAAAGTCAACAACCCCACAACCATCTCTACGGTTTTTCACTTTATCACATTGTCTCCTTCTTGTCTGGGTCAAAACAATCCAACGTGTAGCATTTTACAAATGATAAACAAAACACACACAATTTTCTCATAAGAGATTTGAAACGGTCTCCACGGCGACGGAGAGCTGAGGGCTGTAGATATGAGAAGATCTAAGTGCTTTTCCTGATAAGATTAACTCACAGCTTGTATTTGTTATTGCTTCAAGTTATTGTTCTGCAGAAATCTACCAGTGAAACTGTGAAACTCGACAGTTTAACAGAGCATCAAAGCACAAATGATCAGTTAAAAGGTGCAATGTGGAACTTTCCTGCTTGTGTCCATCAAGATTTTATTGCATTGCCTAGGTAGAATGTTCCCCAGTACGACATTAAACTTATCCTTCTTGCATTTATTCAATTACAGGCATTGATATTGAAAATACCTTGAAAAAATGTCTTACTAGTGCGAGCAGGGTTACCTCTCCACAGATCTGACCAGTAACTTGGCCTGGCTGGTTGCGTCCCCTGCTTGTCTCCTTGGAAATGTTATTGCATTGCCGAGAATGTTTCACAGTATGGCATCAAACTTATCCAGCACAAGCTGAGAGCCATCACGCTAGTCTATCGTGCCCAACATCTTCAAGACCTCCACCGTAGTTCCCATCCCAAAGACCCACACAGCATCCTGTCCTAATGACTATCGGTCCATAGCACTCACATCTGTCATCATAAAGTGCTTTGAACAAATCATTAAGAGACACATCTGTGACTCCCTCCCCGACCCCCTGGACCCCCTGCAACTTGTATATAGAGCAAAGAGGTCTACAGACGACGCCATTGCTCTAGCAGTCCACACCTCTCTCAGTCATCTGGAGAGAGGAAACACTTATGTGAGAATGCTCTTCATTGACTACAGCTCGACATTCAACACCATAATCCCCTCCAAACTAGTCTCTAAGCTCACTGCCCTGGGCCTGGGAACGTCCATCTGCTGCTGGATATGGGACTTCGTCACTAACAGGCCACAGGCGGTGAGGATCGGCAGCCACCTCTCCTCCACACGTGTCCTCAGCACTGGGGCACCCCAGGGCTGTGTTCTCAGCCCTCTCCTGTACTCCCTGTTCACCTATGACTGTACCGCCAGTCACAGCTCCAACATCATCCTCAAATTTGCTGACGACACCACCATTTTAGGCCTCATCACTAACAACAACAAGAGCGCCTACAGAGATGAGGTGAAATCACTGACAGCTGGTGTCAGGAAAATAACCTCTCTTTGAACGTCAGCAAAACTAGGGAAATCATCGTGGACTTCAGGAGACAGTGTGTAGACCAGCATCCCCCCATCTTCATTAACAACGCTGAGGTGGAGCAGGTCAGCAGCTTCAAGTTCCTTGGGGTACACATCACTGAGGATCTGTCCTGGACACTACATACAGACACTGTGGTTAAGAAAGCCCGACAAAGACTCTACTTCCTGAGGAAGTTAAGGAAGTTTGATATGAACACCAGCATCGTGACAAACTTCTACAGGTGCACCATCGAGAGCCTGCTGACAGGCTGCATCACAGTGTGGTATGGGAACTGCATCGCTCAGAGCCGCAAAGCACTACAGAGGGTGGTGCGAGCGGCAGAGGACATCACTGGCAGCAGTCTCCTCTCCATCCAGGACATTTACCACAGCAGGGGTCTGTGTAAGGCACGCAGCATCACTAAGGACCATACTCATCTGGCACAAGGACTCCGTCTGCTACCCTCTGGTAGACAATACAGGAGCCTGCCAGCACGCACAAAAAGACTTAAAGACAGTTATTACCCCCAAGCTGTCAGACTACTGAACTCTGGATAATACTCTAAATAATACTGAACTCTCAATAATACTGCACTAAACTACTTTCATAATGCATAATATGTTTACTGCTCCAGCTCTATATGAATGTATCATGTATGTCACTACCTCACTGTAAATGTTACTGTTACCTGTGCAATAACCTGCTTCATAACCCAAGTGCAACACTTATACTATACTATATTATGTGCAATCCGAAATTCTTTTGAGAAGTATTACCACTTGTGAAATACTCTACTTACACCTTATTTAATCCTACCTGTACCTTTGTATTTTATTATAATTTTTTTTTATTATATTGTTTACTTTTTTCACTTGTATTTTTATTCCATGCTATCAGTACTTCTCGACTATCTTAGCGAGTCAACGGTTCTTCTGATCCAAAGCATTTCATTGCATTGTTGACCTTGAGTTGATCCTGCATATGACAATTAAACAATCTTGTATTTATTCAGTTATAGGCACTGATATTAAAAATAAATTTCTTGAAATGTATTCTTACTGTGAGTGGGTCGCCTCGCCACAGATCTGACTAGTAACTTGGCCTGTAATGCCTATAACTGAATAAATGCAAGATGGGCGGAACATTCCATCTAGGCAAAGAATTAACATGTCTAACATCTCAACATCAAACAAGTGGCAGATCCTTCACTAGAAAAGTTACACAGTGCAGCTTTAAGTTATGAAAGCTTAGAATAGGTTACATATGTTTGGTCAGTGATGCGTCTATGGGAAAAACCCTTATTGGTCTAAATGGAAATTTAGTCATTCATTTTAACTATACTCAGGTTACAATGCAAACAGGGTGGTCCAGCCGGTCACACTATTCTCAAAACATCCCGGGTTATAACTAGACTGGAGAAAGAAATGTCCAGCTCCAGTCAAATGAACCTCAAGAAGGACAGCAGTTATAGGGCCGAATTTGAAGGAATAGCAATTTATTTACGGACAAAATGGTGAAATAAAAACACCAGGATCATGTAGAGCGGGTTAATACAAACATTTTAAGACCAAAACGACGATTCTCACTGCGGCAGTTACAGAGAGAGGTGGCAGCTTTTCAGTGTAAAGTGAATTGGAGCCGATGAATTGGAGTCGATGGAGCCGGAAGCGCCCCCATGATCACTTCCTTCCTTTCAACAGCAGCTAGCGGGTTAGCTATGTCAATTTATATCAAGTGTTTATGTTTACAACTAGGACTCAGCAAGACCTTTTGTGATTTTACCCCATACACCATCACTAGAATAATTTGGATAATTTCTACTGATCAGAAGGTTAGCTTGAAAATTACCATTTCATGACATAACAAGGTGGAACGGAGCATTTTGAGCTTTGGAGATGTAGACCGACTAATAATAAAGAATTACTCAAACATGTGTCAATGAAAGAAAACAACTCCAGGTCTGTTTTTGAGGAGGTAACAAAATTATAACTTGACTTAAAGCTCACAAGAGTCAGTTTTGCGTAATATAGGACCTTTAAAGCAAAAGCAGGGTTTAGTCATTTCTTGGCCATGATCTTGTGCCTGTTACATCATTGAGTGATAGAGGAGTATTGTAAGTGCTTTTTATGAGGAGGGGTTCAAAGCTGCAGCCTGGGGGGTAAAATATACACCACCAAACAGGGGGGTCCTAACACTTATAATATAATATGATGATTTGCTACAGTTACACTCTTAGAGCAGTTTTCATTTTTCATTTTCAAGTATCCATTTGAAGGACTAAAATGTCTACTATTAATTTGAATGAATAATATTGAATTCCTTTTGCCACTTTGACTAATTTTGACTGATAAGCATAATATTGAATGGAACGTGAATGTTGAAGGCATTTTCCATGTACAGCTATGCTAATTTAGCAGATTTTGTACATCTATATATGAAATTATTTTAATTATATCAGTCTGATTACATTAATTATTACACGGTCCAACTTTTGGGCACATGTTCTTTTTCAATGTTATTTTTCCACTTTCTACATTTTAGATACACACAGAAGACATCAAATATATGAAACAAGAAGTTATGTAGTAAAAAAAAAGTGAAAAAACAACTACATTTTTTTAAATTTTATACCAGATCCTCAAAGTAACCCCCCTTTGCTCAGTTTCTTTTCTTTCAATAAGCTTCATGAAATGGTTTTCACTTCACAGCTGTGCCTCGTCAGGGTCAAGAAATGTCAAAAGTGCAAACCAGGGTTCAAAGCAAAGGGTGTCAGTTTTTAAAAATGCAGAATCTAAAACAAATTGTGAGTTATTTGGAATTTGTTTTCTACATTCCACATGTGTCCAGTCATAGTTTTACTCCTTCTGCGAGAATTTAAAATGTAAATAATCATGGAAATAAAGAAGAAACATACTGTACATACTTTCGACTGGCTATAATATTAAAACATATGTTACCCAAGTCCTCTAAATACATTTACTCTACCTTGTCTTAGGTCTTTGGAGTACTTTCTAATTCTACTTGTGTTATATAATTTGCAGTAACGGTGCTTTAAATATTTTGCTTACTCATCTAATCTCTTCAGGCATGACCAGCTCCTCTCTTCACTCCATTAGCTTTAAGTGTGGTACAGGTACACATCCTGGGTAAAGAGAGAAAGGGGGGGGTACGTCTTTGTCTTCTAGGGTCAAAGCATTCCCCCCCTCTCCCTCCTTCAATCCTCCACTCTCCCTCTTTCCTCTAGAGATAAAGAAATCAATGAGGTTTGCCCATAGGTACAAAGCCAGCTACCAATCCATCATTTGGGCTACAGTGCTGTTGGTTTGGAGGGCTTTCGTTCAACTTAATAGAAATACGAGACCAACTTGAAGCCTTCATATGCTTTTTTATATTAGTTTGAGAAGTAAAAAGACCAAAAAGGAACAGCTCGAGGCACTGAGACAGGAGAACTGGTAATAAAGCTAAATTTGAGCTTGTGTTTGGTTTTCTTGTGATAGAAAGAGTGGTGAGGGCAGTGGAAATTGGAAAAGGTCTGGTGTAAGGTTGTGTAATATTAAGGAACAGAGCCTGGAATTTCTACTTATTTTGAAATGAGTATAGAGCCTAATATATAGATTAAAAGGGTCCCTATCAAGCTATTTTCTTATCTATGTTATAATGTTTTTTTTCTCATCACAAACAGACCTGGAGTTGTTGTTTTTTTCATCAAGCTCACAAGAGTCAATTTTGTGTAATACAGGACAGGATCGTTAAAAATACTGGTTTGAGAATGCAGATAATAACATCTAAAATGGTCATTTGCTAGGAAACGTCATGGAGAAAACAAAATCTAAAGCTAGCTCTAGTTTATTATTATTCTATACAATACAAGATCAAATAAAAAGTTGAATAAGGTCCAAGCAAAATCAATATATTATGTCTAATTTGAGTGAAAAGCCCTGGCCTTATCTCACAATCTTAGTCATATTTGCCCATAACTTAATAAATAAGACTTTTCTAGTAAATGTTCACAAAATCTCTAATCTTGTAATCTTGCAATGCTCTAACTGTTATTAACCTTATCTTCTCATACTGTCATCTTCTACTGGTTGCCATGGGAAACAGACAATCACATAATAACAGTAGCTGAAACAAACTAGGACTAAATGGAGAATGGGAAGAATGGGCTTAGTTGCATACGACGACAACGACACTAGTTAGAGTTAAAAGTGCATTGTGTAACTTTTCTGTTGGAGGGTCCGTCAAATGCTTGGAGATGTTATTGCTTTGTCTGGAATGTTTCACAGTATGGCATTAAACATTTCTATCTTCACGGAGACCAAACCGAACCAAGTTACAGGTCAGATCTGTGGAGAGGCGACCCCGCTCACAGTCAGAATGCCTGGTTTTCTATGTATTTTGAGCAATAAAACCATCTGTAATTGAATAAATGTAAGGTAGAGCTGTTTAATGTCACACTGTGGAACATTCCAGGCAGAGCAATGATATATCCATAGAAACAAGCAGGTGCTGGACCCCAACCCAAAAAGTTACACAGTGCAGCTTTAAATTAGAGCAAAGTAAAAGTGAGTCAGTGTTGTAAACATGTTGTGCAGTTCCTCTGGTTTTTGTCGTTAAAGTAGAAAAACATCTGTTCACACAAAATGCTCTAAACAATCAAAGACCTGCTTTTTAAATACAAGCTGGTGACGTCACTGGAGAAAGGGAGAGAAGGAGGGATGAGAGAGGAGAGTAGAGTGTGGGGGAGAGAAAGAGAGAAGGAGAGGAGGAAGGAGACGAGGGCGTAGAGTGGACAGAGAAACAAGGGAGAGAAGGTGAGAAGTAAATAGAGGAAAAAGGGAGAGGGAGGAGAGATGCTTAGGAGAGGGAAGGAAAAGAGTGAGAGATGCAGAGAAAGAAGAAGAGAGGGTGAGAAAAAGTATAGATGAAGTAGAAAAAAGGAAGGAGATTAGGGAGAGAGAAAGTAGCTAAGGAATCCCAAGCTAAGAGTAAGAGAGAGATGAGAGAAGAGAGAGAGAAATGCATAGAGGTAGAGAGGGGCAAAGAAAAAAGAGGGAAAGGGGAAAGGAAGGGAGTGAGAGAGGAGAACAGAGAGGAAGAACAGGCTATACTGGGCAAAGAAAAAAGAGGGAAAGGGTAGGAAACAGAGATAGAAAAGCAGAGATATAAAAAAGAGAGGAATAAATGCAGCTAAATGGGGGTGAGAGAGACACAGAGAGAGAAGGATGAGAGGCAGCAAAATATATAAGAGAGGCGAAAGATGGAGAAACATGGAGAAGAGAAGGATAAAAAGAGAGCAAGAGGGAGGGAGAGAGGTGAGAGAAAGAAAAGGATGACAGAAATATATATACACACAAAGAGAAGCAACAATATAAGAAGGGAAAAAATGCTGAAAGACAGCAAAGGAGGGACAGGGACAGAGGGAAAAGAGAGGTGGAGCTGAGAGAAGGCAGCTCAGGAATCCCAAACCACAACAGCTGAACACTGGTTACCCCCTCAAACCACCATATGCCCCCTCTCCTCCTCCCCGTCTCTCTCGTGCCTCTCTTCAGGGCTATTCACTGCTGGGACATTGATGGATTGGAGGTGTGGAGAGGAGCCTGTTTACAGACACTGCAAAACAAGCTCGCTCAAACCCCACACGGCCAGCACGACTTTAAGAGCCCCACAACACGTGTTACACAACTGTTTTGGTTTTTTTACACCGAAATTCCCCCGAATCGAAAATGTATCCAGCATATGGAAGCAATTCAGACTTTCCCTTTCCCTTTCAAATATGCATTCCAATACTGTAGTTTTTTCCATGTAGGCAGAGCTAGGAAAAAAATGGGCAACAAATGTAATTAAACATGAACAAAACTCAACGTTGGTCTCTGAAAGTTGTTAAAAGGTCTTATAAATTATCATGGTGAATAATTAGGACGCTCTGAATGCGTAAGGGAAGTGAGGGATAACTTTGGACCACTGCAAACTGTTGAAAATGAACTACAAACACGTTTTTAAGATGGTAAAAATCAGGTACAGCACTTTTTAAGTATTTACTAAGCCTGTAACTTAACCAAAAAAGTAACTTGAAATAATTATGCCTGGGTAAATTGCTTACATTAGGGTGTATTTCTGCATGGATTTCTATGGAGGAATGTTCAGCAGTTACCACAGAGACACAATGCACACATTAGCAAACACAGCCTGATAAGATTTTAGATCTGGAAACTTGAGAAATACAATACAAAATGGATTTAAACATTTTCTGGAGCCTGTGATCAATACGAGTGTTCATGGTCCTGTTTAGGAGTTTGATTTTCAGTAAAAAGGGGAGAGTGACTAACTGAAAACCGAACTCTGTTGGCTAATGACTGTGTTTGTGACTGTAGTTTTTTATGTGAGAGGGACTTGGTTAACAGCACCAAACAGTTTGAGTTGTAGTTCAAACTAAATCAGCTCTTTCTGGTCAGATTACGTTAAAATAAAGCTCAAGATTAAAGTCTAATTTGAGTAACAGCGCTTCAAACAGAGCAGTGCCTAGAGTTAGCATCACACTCCCAGAGAATGCAAAAGCTGCAAAGTATCAACAGCTAAAACTAATTATTTTTAAGCTCATTTCATTGCAAAATCAGGACATCCCATGACATTTAGACTCCGTTATCTCGACAATTGGGTCAAGCAAACAGAAGACGTGACCAAATATGGACGTATGACCCAGGACAGGAAGAGGAGTTCGGTACAAGCAAAAAGTAAATATATAAAATGTTGAAATCTGTTACCTGATGTATCCCATAGGCTGAGCTCGATCCGCTGTGTGTCGATTTCAAAACTAGCAGTGTAGTTTTCGAATACCGTGGGGACATAACTCTACAAAAAAAAAAAACATGTAGAAAAACATGTATCCAAAAGTGTAAAAAACAGGTAGATTTGTGCAATAGTAATGTATGTTTGCTGATAATTGCCTGTTGTAACTGGCGTGTACATTTATGAACTAGTAAGGGAACATTCCATAGGTATTACTAGACAGCCTATTCAGAAGCATGCAAACAGGTCTACATTACACAAAACTGACACTTGTGAGCTTTTTGGTCATGTTAACTCCTCATGTTACCTCATCAAAAACATACCTGGAGTTATGTTATTAGTCTGTCTACATCTCCATAGCTCAAAATGCTCTGTTTCACCTTGTAGTTTAAGTTATCAGCTATCTTTTTACCTTTAGTTCAGCAGAGATTGGAAATTCCAGGGCTGAAACTATCCAAATGATTCTAGTGTGAAGGTGTATGGAGTTTAAAAACACACTGGAGCACTTCAGTGTGTTTTCTGTTTGTATGTTTTTGAGGAGTAAACAATATAACATAGATCAGAAAATAGGTACCAGTATATAGACAACAGTAAACAAAGTACTCCTTTCAAATGACTTCTAAACTGTTAGTAGATTGGTAAGTGTATATTTTATAGTTATTACAGAGACAGCCTATTCAAAAGTATGCAGTATATGTCAAAAAATACACCAGAACTACTTATTATAGGTTATTATAAGGGCAATAGTGAATTATAGTGGACTTAATGTAAAGTGAATACACAAATGACATTACTTCTAAGCTGTTAAGAGATTGGTAAACGTATATTCCACAGTTATTACAAGAAATCCAATCCAAAAGCATGTAATATCTGTCAAAAACTACACCCTGACTAACTAGAAGGGTAATTAATAGATTATAGAGGGCTAATTTTAAAGTTAATATGCAAATTACATGACTTTAACAGTTAATTGATATTGGTATTTCACTATATTTTAAAGTTACAAGGTGCACAAAATGACTACTTTCCTCATTACTTAGTTGATTAAACCTGGATAAGTATTTGGACAGGACTACAGTTTTTATACATGATACCACACATTACTAGACTACTTATTTATACATTAAAGTGTCAAAGATTTATTATAGATTGAAAAATATATTCAAATTGAGCAAACCATGTACAAAATGCACCTTATAACACCGTATTACCAAACCTTTAAATTGTTATTATTAAGACTGGACTTCTTAGTTAAGCATTTTCACCCTAGAAACTTTTAAAAAATCGTAAAAATAACTAATTTTGAGTAAAACGAATCAATATTTTTAATGAACTAACGCGTATTTTTGGGGTTATTTCAGACTTTTTATCAATGCGCATCCTCTGTAAGTAAATATTCTTGATTTTAGCTGAGTATTTAGGCAAAATAAGGTTAAAAATGAGTTAAAATCGCTCTAAAAATGTAGATTTAGTGAAATATAGCCGGCATCGTACCTCGGGGAAGCAGTCTTTATGAACAATGTGTGAAGCAGCGCCGTCTCTCCCGCACTGGCTGTCTCCCACCACCACGATTTTACATTTCACACTTTGGCTCGGATCCAATGGCGGATTTGAGTGAGAATTTCTGGCAAGACCGTCTCTGCTTCATTGATTTCCAAAAGTGCGTGACATAAAAACCAAAATATACAACTCCAAAGATGCGTGAACAAGGACCCGTACTCTCCTGGTGCCGCCGCCTGATCTGAGCCGGTAATTGCGCCGCGGCTGTATTTATAACCTCGCACGAGGCTGCCGGGGAGAGTGCGTGCCGCCTCGCGCCTGTGCGTCCCCTCTCCTCGTGAGCCTAAACACACACACAGAACGAGCAAGGCCAGGGCCACGAGGGCGCCCCCTTTTGGACCACACGCGTTCTTCAGCGACACGAGGAAAATGGGAAACAAGTAATTTATTGCATGTAGACCAGCGTTTCAACCTTTTTGTCTGTTCCTGAGCCTTTTTATCATACCTCGAGTACCCCCTCACTCATACGTGTTATAATTCTCCCAAAAAGTAGAACGTGACACAAACGGATTATTAAATGAAAATCATTTTATTTCATCTCCTTAATTTGAAAATTGTATTCTCAGGTATTTTCTCTCTTTTCATTAACTCAAATTTCTACTCAAATTCAGGACTCTAAGAAATTCAAAAAATTCCCCTGCGCCTGGCAGCGACACTGCTCCGAGTAAATTCTGCAGCCGTGCTCTCGTTGCGTACCCTTAGGCCCTAGGGGTACTCTAAAGATCAAAGATCAAAGTTCAAAGTCAGCTTTATTGTCAATTCTGCCATATGTGTTCAACATACAGTGAATTCGAAATTTCGTTGCTTTCTGGCACAAGTAGTGCAAAAAGACAGTGTACAAAATATAATATAATAGACAAAAAACACAACAAAAAACTATTACACGAAGATAGAGATCTAAAGTTAAAACTAAAAGCCAATGGTCTAAAATCTTAAAATAGTAAAACTTATAATAAATAAATACCTATATACAGATTTCCAAAGTGTGCAGTGTGCATCAAAATGTGCAATGGAAGATACAGCAGTGACTTGGTCATGTGCAGTAGAATGTGCATTGGAGTTAAGATAAAATAAAAATAAATGTGCAACAGTAGGTACTTCTAGTGCAACCAACAGGAGTAAACAACAGTACTAAAAATTCCAGTAGTAAATGAGATTGCAATAACAGTAGTAAACAACAGTGCATCAAAAATTCAACAACAGGAGTAAACAAATAGCACTAAAAGTTCCAGTAGTAAATGTAAATGTGCAATAACAGTAGTAAACAACAGTGCAACAGGAGTAAATCCAGTAGTAAATGTAAATGTGCAACAGTGCAACAGTCGTCCTTAGCAGCAGTTTTTTAAAGTGTCTAGAGTGATATGTCTTTTATGGAATACAGGTTATGCCAATATGGGGGGTGGGGGGTGGGAGATGGGTAAGGTGGGGAGTTCGGGTGTGAGTTCAGCCTCCTGACAGCCTGGTGGATGAAGTTGTTTGAAAGCCTGGTGGAGTGGGCCCGGAGACTCCGGTACCTTTCTCCCCGAGGGCAGGAGGCTGAACAGGCTATGTGCGGGGTGTGGCCCGGGTCACCCACAACGCTTGACGCTCTGCGGGTGAGCCGGGTGTTAAAAATGTCTAGGAGGGAGGGGAGAGAGACACCAGCGATCCTCCCAGCTGCATTCACCATGCGCTGCAGGGCTTTCCTGTTCTGTTCAGTGCAGCTCCCATACCACACAGTGATGCAGCTGGTCAGGACCGCTCTCAATGGTGCCTCGGTAGAAGGTGGTCATAATGGGTGGAGGGGCTCCAGCTCTCCTCAGCTTGCGGAGGGAAATAGAGGCGCTTCTGAGCCCTCTTTGCCAGTGATACAGTATTCACTGTCCAGGAGAGGTCCTCACTGATGTGCACCCCCAGGAATTTGGTGCTGCTCACCCTCTCTACAGCAGCACCATTGATGGACAGTGGGGGGTGCTGGGTGGGGCCTCTCCGGAAGTCAATAATGAATCTCCCTGGTCTTTTCAACATGTCTAAGAAGGAGATTGTTATTGCTGCACCACTGGGTCAGAAGGCTCTACCTCACTCCTGTAGTTTGTCTCATCGTTATTAGAGATGAGACCCACCTACTAAGTCGTATCGTCCGCAAACTTCACTATGTGATTGGTGCTGAACACTCGGTGAGCAGTCGTAGGTCAGCAGAGTGAAGAGCATCAGACTGAGCACACAGCCCTGGGGGGCTCCTGTGCTCAGTCTAATGCAGCTTGAGGTGTTTCTGCTGACCCGCACTGCTCTCAGGCCTCTCACTGAGGAAGTCCAGCAGCCAATTACAGAGTGGGAGGTCCAGTCTCCCAGGTGGTCTAGTTTGATAATGAGCTGTTGTGGGATTATAGTGTTGAATGCTGAACTGAAATCTATGAACAGCATTCTCACATACGAGCTCCTATTGTCTAGGTGGGTGAGAGCCGGGTGAAGTGCAGAACAAGATTGCATCCTCGGTAGAGCGGCTGGCCCGGGTATGCAACCCATGGGTCTAGGGTGGGGGGATAGATGGATTTGATGTGTGCCATGACTAGCCGTTCTAAAGGCCTCTTCATGATGATGGGGGTCAGTGCAACAGGGCGATAGCTCACAAAAGTGGCCGGAGTGGGCTTCTTTGGCACGGGAACGATGGTAGTGGTTTTTGAAGTGAGGGAACGACAGCCTGGCTCAGAGAAGCATTAAAGATGTCTGTGAAGACATCCTTGAGCTCCCCTCTGCACAGTCTTTCAACACACGACCAGGAATGTTGTCCGGGCCCCTGCAGCCTTTGCGGGTGTTGATCCTGGAGAGTGTCCTCTTCATCGCTGGCTGCAGACACACATAG
>JAVJIX010000458.1:0-45000 GCA_036785185.1 Paratrypauchen microcephalus
ACGACAAAGTCAAATTTTACACTTCCATGCAATCTCCCTAGGGGGCGCTATAGTGTCCATTTTAGATTTTCTCATATCAATCTGTTCAGGGCTGGGGTGTCCATGAACAATTGAAGTTTGAGTGAAATCGGCCAAAGTATGTGCCAATTATCACTCGCCGAATTTGATGGCGAGCCGCAAAAACACACCTTTAATTTGTGGCGTTGTCACGGAAACACCGTTCACTCTTTTAGAACGCTTTTAACAACTTTTAATGTCCCACTTGTCTAGATGATACAGCACGATTCTGGTGAGTCTGGGTCAAAAAACCCTAGGAGGAGTTCGTTAAAATACGAGGACAGGAAAATGCGCCTTCAACTCCGAGTCACGTGCTCAGGCCAATATGGCTAACTTCCTGTTGGTCGCCTAGCAACCGTTTAATATACTTTTTTGTTCCTATTCCCATGATGCATCTGTGTACCAAATTTGGTTTGGCTACGACAAAGTTTTTGCCTGGTGTCTCATTGGTGATGACAGATGTTTGGCCTGTTGCCATGGCAACACGATGGAACATGGCGTATTGGCGTCATTGAGTTTTTTGACCGAGACCCTGTCACGAATGTGTGTACCAAATTTGGTATGTCTACGACAAAGTAAAATTTTGCGCTTCTATGCAGTCTCCCTAGGTGGCGCTATAGCACCCATTTCAGATTTTCTTATATCAATCTGTTCAGGGCTAGGGTGTCCATGAACAATTGAAGTTTGAGTGAAATCGGCCAAAGTATGTGCTAATTATCACTCGCCGAATTTGATGGCGAGCCACAAAAACGAACCTGAAATTTGTGGCGTTGTCACGGAAACACAGTTCACTCTTTTTAGAACGCTTTTAACAACTTTTAATGTCCCACTTGTCTAGATGATACAGCACGATTCTGGTGAGTCTGGATCAAAAACCCTAGGAGGAGTTCGTTAAAATACGTGGACAGGAAACTGCGCTCTCGGTGCCAGGTCACGTGCTCGGTCCAAAATGGCCGACTTCCTGTTGGTCGCCTAGCAACGGCATAATATACTTTTTTGTTCCTCTTCCCATGATGCATCTGTGTACCAAATTTGGTTTGGCTACGACAAAGTTTTTGCCTGGCGTCCCATTGGCAAGGAGAGAAGATTGGCCTGTTGCCATGGCAACACGATGGGATATGGCGTGTTGGCGTCATTGAGTTTTTTGATCAAGACCCTGTCACGAATATGTGTATCAAATTTGGTATGTCTACGACAAAGTAAAATTTTGCGCTTCCATGCAATCTCCCTAGGTGGCGCTATAGCACCTATTTCAGATTTTCTTATATCAATCTGTTCAGGGCCGGGGTGTCCACCAACGATTAAAATTTGAGGTAAATCGGCCAAAGTATGCGCGAATTATCGCTCGTCGAAGTTTGATGGCGAGCCGCAAAAACGAACTCGAAATTTGTGGCGTTGTCACGGAAACACCGTTCACTCTTTTAGAACGCTTTTAACAACTTTTAATGTCACACTTGTCTAGATGATACAGCACGATTCTGGTGAGTCTGGGTCAAAAACCCTAGGAGGAGTTCGTTAAAATACGAGGACAGGAAACTCCGCCTTCGGCGCCGGGTCACGTGCTCGTTCCAATATGGCCGACTTCCTGTTGGTTGCCTAGCAACCGCATAATATACTTTTTTGTTCCTTATCTCATGATGCATCTGTGTACCAAATTTGGTATGGCTACGACAAAGTTTATGCCGGGCGTCCCATTGGCGACGACAGATGTTTGACCTGTTGCCATGGCAACACGATAAGACATGGCGTGTTGACGTCATTAAGTTTTTTGATCGATACCCCGTCACGAATATGTGTACCAAATTTGGTATGTCTACGACAAAGTAAAATTTTGCGCTTCCATGCAATCTCCCTAGGTGGCGCTATAGCACCTATTTCAGATTTTCTTATATCAATCTGTTCAGGGCCGAGGTGTCAACGAACGATTAAAGTTTGAGTGATATCGGCCAAAGTATGCGCGAATTATCGCTCGTTGAAATTTGATGGCGAGCCGCAAAAACGAACCCGAAATTTGTGGCGTTGTCACGGAAAAACCGTTCACTCTTTTAGAACGCTTTTAACAACTTTTAATGTCCCACTTGTCTAGATGATACAGCACGATTCTGGTGAGTCTGGGTCAAAAACCCTAGGAGGAGTTCGTTAAAATACGAAGACAGGAAAATGCACCCTCGGTGCCGGGTCGCGTGCTCGGCCCAATATAGCGGACTTCCTGTTGGTCGCCCAGCAACGCCGTAATATATTTTTTGGTTCGTAACGACATGACCTATCCACCACCCGAATTTCGTTTATCTACGACAAAGTTCATTTATCGGGTATAGCCATAGGCGCAATGTATTTTGATTTTTGAGGTGGCGCTGTAGAGCCATTTTTTAAGATTTTTTAATACAGATTATTTGTAAATTCCTTTTTTGGCGTTCTTGAATTTTGCGCAAAATTTCGTGAGTTTTCGTCAGTGGGAAGTACCCGAAACCTAAAAAAGTGGTCGGGAAAATAATAATAATAATAATAAGAAAAACCAGAACAGTAACAATATAGTGCCACGAATGGTGGCGCGAAATATATCAATGGAAAGGGCGCACGTCCAGTAACCCACCCGTGGGGTCCATTGACACCTACCAGCGCGTTGCACACGTTCCACGCTGGTTCTGCAGTGCTTCGCACCGCAGAACAGTTACAAAAGGCCCTATGCGCTCTTCAGCGCTCGGGCCTAAATATAGCCGCAAGCGGCGATGATCGGCCCTCGCTTGCACTCGCAGGGGGGGTGGCGCTAACGCGCCATTTTCCTATTCCCATGAGCCATATATGTACTAAATTAGGTGTGGCTACACCAAAGCTTTTGCCGGGCGTCCTAATGGCAGGGACAGCTGTTTGACCTGTTACCATGGCAACATGACGGGAGATGCCGCGGGGTCATCATTGAGATTTTTGATCGAGACCATGTCACGAATGTATGGTCCAAATTTGGTGTGTTTCTGGCAAAGTAAATTTTTCCTGTTCCATGCAATCTCCCTAGGGGGCGCTATTATGGCCAATTGAGATTTTCTTATATCAATCTGTTTAGGGCCGGGGTGTCCACCAACGATTCAAGTTTGAGTAAAATCAGCCAAAGTATGTGCGAATTATCACTCGTCGAAGTTTGACAGGAAATGGCGCCTTCGCCACCAGGTCACATGGTCTATCCAAAATGGCTGGTTGGTTGCCTAGCATACTTTTTGTTTATCTTCCCATGATGCATCTGTGTACCAAATTTTGTTTGACTACGCCAAAGTTTTTCCAGAGAATCCTAATGACAAGGACAGATGTTTGGCCTGTTGCCATGGCAACATGATGGGAGATGCCCGGGGTCATCATTGAGATTTTTGATCGAGACCCTGTCACGAATGTGTGTACCAAATTTTGCATGTTACATTTTATAATATTTTGTTATTTCATACAGTCTCCTTAGGGGGCGCTATTGCGCCTATTTAAAGTTAATGTCCAGGGTTCCTTCAATCTGGTTTTGGCTTCTTAGACCTGGTTAGTTCTAGGTTAGACCTGGTCCTGACTATAGTTTTGTTCAGGGCCAATCATAAAGCACTAATAGACAGCCAATCAGCATGGTCCAGTGTCTTGCGGTGGAATTTTGTGTGTTCTGTTGCCGTGCAGAGAAGAGAGTTTGTCCGGATCTGGTTTATTTATTACTTGTTTAGACCTGAAAATCCTAGTCCTGGTTTAGACCTGCTTTAGTCCTCCTTAGGCCTGGTTTAGTATTTTTTTTAATCTGATTTTGGCTGTATAATTTATTTATTTATTTATTTATTTATTACTTTTTTTATCTTTATCTATCTATCTATCTATCTATCTATCTATCTATCTATCTATTTATCATGCTGAAAATTGCCTTCGTGGTCAAAATACGTGTCTGTTGTAAATAAAATAAATAATCAAAAAAAAAAGCCAGAATCGGGCAGGAAAACCCTCCTTCTTCCTGATACGTCATGATACGTCATTGTGCGCATGTGCAGAACACACAGAGCACACAGGGCACTCACGAGAGGAGAGGAGAGGAGAGGAGAGGAGAGGGGAGGGGGAAGAAAGGGGAGGGGGGAACGCACACGCGGGGAAGGAGAGGAGGAGAGGGAGAGGAGAGGAGGGAGGGAGCTGCACGTGGGGGAGGGGTAGAGCCACACCCGAGCCACACCCAAGACACACACACTCAATCCATCTACACTTCTGATTGGCTGTTTGTGGCCTGGTAACAGCCAGACAGCCAATCAGCTGCACTGGTGGTGGGGTGATAGAAGAGTATAAGTAGGACCTAACAGGGTGTGGCCGACTGAACGTCTATGGTATCTGCTATAGCACGTTCTCCTCTGCGACTTGAGTGAATCCTTTTTTGGACGATTCAAGAAGCTTTCACAACTCTATCTCGGATTTTACATCTCCATCTTGTGTGAAGATCGTGTCTTGGACCTAGAAAAGAAGAATCTTCTCATCTTGTGGATTACAGCTCTCCCGGACTTCTCTTCAACACATCTAAAGGTAGGAAAAAAAAATTTTCTCTCTGCAACACGGCTAAAGTAGACAAACTGATGAATATTACGATTGTTCATAATGTAAGTTGAAAGAATTGTATTTTAACTGCATATATTTAGATTTGTTTTGTTTTAGATGTGATATTGGTCTAGTTTAGTCCTGTTTTAAACTTGGTGTAGAGTAGACCCACTTTACCCCTGCTTTTAGCTTAAACCTGGTTAAAGATCCCATGACATGGTACTTCTTGATGCTTTTATATGGCGCATTAGTGGTTCCCTAATACAGTGGTACCTCACCTTACGAAATTAATTTGTTCCAGAAGTGGTTTCGTAACGTGAAAAATTCGTAAGTTGAGTAGCTATTTCAATGGAAAAAGCCTGATTCGTTCCAAGGCCCCGATCCAAGTTTTTTTTTTTTTTATAGTGTAACTTTTTTATAGTGTAAGAATGTGTTCTGTCCTGATTGGTTTCTCAGACTCGATTTAAACTTTTCTCACGTTTTTCTCTCGTTTAAACACTCAAACTTTCATAGATTTTCAACAAAACGTATCAATATTGAAGTGTGGGGGGAAGCGGGAGGGGGGAGAAAACTGCACGGTCACGTGTGATAGCGCACATGACCCGGCGCAGAGCTGACAGCAGGACTAGACCAAGATCTAAACCTGGACTAAACCAGGACTAAACCAGGACTAAACCAGGACTGGACCAGGACTAAACCAGGACTAAACCAGGACTAAACCAGGACTAGACCAGGACTAGACCAGGTGGATTAAAGCGCCGCGTGCGGGTCTATTTCCTGGTTTCTCACGAGTCACAGCTGAGGCGGGGACCGCAGGCAGTCTGAGCGCATGTGAGCGTGGCTCCTCCTGGTTTAGTCCAGGTTTAGTCCTGGTTTAGTCCTGGTTTAGTCCAGGTTTAGTCCTGGTCCAGTCCAGGTTTAGATCTTGGTCTAGTCCTGCTGTCAGCTCTGCGCCGGGTCATGCTGCGCACACGTAACCGCGCAGTCCCCCCCACTTCAATATTGATACGTTTTGTTGAAAATCTATGAAAGTTTGAGTGTTTAAACAGAGACAAATGTGAGAAAAGTTGAAATCCAGTCTGAGAAAAGCGTATAATGTGTGTGGCTGAGCGCGCATTATTTGAATTTTTGAGATTTCGCGTTTCGTAACTTGAAATTTCATTCGTATCTAGAGACAAAAATTTACCGTGAAGGCGTTTCGTAACTTGAAATTTTCGTTTGTTGGGTCATTCGTAAGGTGAGGTACCACTGTAAATGCTTTTTCTTATTTTATTTCATAGTGACACTAGAAAATGTGTATTAAAACTAATATTTGAATAGTCAGTTAGTCACAATTATTCAGCTGCGGGGGGTTAGGGGAGCTCACATTAACATTCAAAAACCCCAGAAAGTGAAAATTTCATGCCATGGGACCTTTAACAAATGCTTTAAAACAGCTGTACACAAGCTTTAAAACATATCTGATTACTACATTGCCGTATTACAATTTAAATGGTTCATTTTAACTTTCTTCAGATGCCTCGTGGAAAGTCATTCCGCCGTTCCCAGGCGGCTCGGCGAAGAATGGCAGAACGGCAGCAGCCGCCTGCTGTTTTTGAGCCTGACAAGAAGGTAAGTCCTTTTAACTCTAACAATATTACTAATAATAATTTTCTAGGGTTTGGCACTGGCTACCGCTTCCCAGTGCGTAACTGGCCAAAGTCTCTGGTCACTGGAAAGAGCCACAAGCTGGTGATCCCTCCGGAGGACCCTGACAAGAAGGTAAGACCTTTTAACTGTAAATGCAGTTTACAAAATCTTAACTTTCTTAAATCTTAATTTTTTCAGTTTGTTCTGGTTGTCGGGGCCTCTCATCTGCGACACTTCATCGATGGCTTTGCCCAGATACCACAGGGGAAGATCATCTTTGGTTTCAGCTCCACCCCGGGAGCTGCAGCCGCGGAGCTTGAGAGGGAGATCAGGCACATACAGGTGGATCGTTCTCCCTCTCTTGTTCTGCTCACCGCTCCCTCCAACAACCTGACGGCCAGCAGGACTATCGATGAGGCTGCAGCCGACTTCGGTCGGTACCTTGCCACCGCTTGTAGCCGCTGGACAAAGGTACCATATTTCCAAAATTGTTTACTCCATGCGTGAAAAGTCCCTCAGTCGTCCAGGTAGAATCCATGATAACAGGAGAAGTTCAATTTGTCAACTGGACAAAGTTTGTTTGGTTGAAAACGTTTCGCCGCTCATCCGAGAGGCTTCGTCAGCTCTAATAAGAATACTGGTAAGACACTTGCTTATATCCTCCTCCCTACAGCAAGATATAAGCAAGTGTCTTACCAGTATTCTTATTAGAGCTGACGAAGCCTCTCGGATGAGCGGCGAAACGTTTTCAACCAAACAAACTTTGTCCAGTTGACAAATTGAACTTCTCCTGTTATCATGTTTACTCCATGCACAATCTTTTAAAAAAGTACTGTGTTGACAAGAGGGTGTTGGGGTAAATACTATTCAGTCAATTAAGTTGTGTAGATTAACAATTCTTAGACTAGTAATTAATTAAGATAAGGTGTACACGTTCTCCCGTTTCTTCTCATTAGATAGCCTACTAATTTAGAACTGGTTTAATCAAGCTGTAATTCTGGCTTTAAAGGAAAAGTAACGTTATTTTACAATCTGAGCCTTCTTTCGGTAATAAAACAAGTCGTTTGACTCACCCATAGCACGTTGGTGTCATTTGGAGCTGTTTGGTAAAAGTTATGTTGTAGCGTATCCGTTAGCGTGAGTACTCGGGACATTACTTTGCGGTCTCCAAATAACACAAACTTTAGCACTTTTCAAATCATAGAAGCCCGATGTCTTTAGTCTACGATTTCGTGTGGTCAAAAGTGGCCTGTAATCCGAGATTTAGCCATAGTTTCGAGTAGATGAGGATTGATTGATTGAGGTTGATGCTCTCAGCTCCCGGGACCCAAACATGAAACGCAAAGCTGAAAACTATGGATAAATCTCGGATTACAGGCCACTTTTGCTTCAAAAGAAATCGTAGATTAAGACATCGGGCTTCTATGATTTGAAAAGTGCTAAAGTTTGTGTTATTTGGAGACCGCAAAGTAATGCCCCGAGTACTCACGCTAACGGATACGCTACAACATAACTTTTACCAAACAGCTCCAAATGACACCAACGTGCTATGGGTGAGTCAAACGACTTGTTTTATTACAGAAAGAAGGCTCAGATTGTAAAATAACGTTACTTTTCCTTTAAACCTTGTTAGATCTTACTATAGTGCTGGTTTAGACTGGTTAAGTCCTTGCTTGAAACAGATTTGATTGCCTTCTACTCTCTCATTTTAACAAAATATTTAAACTAAAATATTGTTTTGAGGTCTGTGTCCTGGATTTTCCACCTCGCCTAAATGTTGAGGTGGATTTGCAAAATCATCTGCGCCAGGAGTACCATCGTGTGGCGGCACGCATGAGTACGTGTGTCTCTATGTGTCTTTATGAAATCTCTCTCGTGTGTATGTGTATAACATTGTATGTATAACATTCTTTCTTTCTTTTTTTTCTTTTACTGAAGGTATCAAGTACTACTCTATTGTGGATTACTTTCCGATGAACCGCCTCAACCTGTGGTGTAGGGATGGGGTAAGTAATGTTCTGAAATGCAAGTATCTAATATGCAGTGGAAATGATAATTGTTTTCTTTTGTATCATTTGCAGGTCCATCTCAGTGATACTGATGGTGGCATGGACATGCTTGGCCAGTTGCTTTGGACTGTCTCACACCTACAGTTGGAGATGGACACCCCCAGACCATCGCCACAAGCTTCAGTGCCCTCCCCACCAACCAGGCAGGTCAAACCAGTGCTGGTTGTGACAGGCCCTGCCCCTCGGCCACGGCCACCACCTCCTGATGCCAATCAGATGGTGGTGGTCACACGGAAAAAGAAGGTGAGGCTAGTGTCTTGTCATAACCTCATGAATGTACCTCATGAATTGTTTTTAAGATTGTTTTATTACTGCCCTTGCAGAAGAACCGACGTGAAAGCCCTGTGCACTCCCCAGGGGATTCTAAGAGGCTGGTTCACCAAGAGCAGGTTTGTTTTGAGTGTGTGGCATTTTGGCAGCACTTCCTAGAGTCTTATGATGTATTTAGATCAAACCTAATTTTAACAGGTGGAGTCAGTCTTTTCGATCCCGCTTTCACCGGTGTATTTTAGCACCGCCATTTTGAAAGAGATGGACAAGTTCATTCCATCTGACCTTGATGCTGAGTGCACTGCCTGCTTTTCTGTTGAAAAGAAGGTAAGGTTATTGAGTAGAAATGTTTTATGTTAAATAAAGTAAAATGTTTTTTGATCTGTATTTTATACTCAGTAATTGTTATTAAGACTGTTGTCATTAACATTTTATTACTGCTCTTACTTAAGGACCAGCCTGGAAGTTCTGCGCACTCCCCAGGGCTTCCCAAGAGGCGGCTGGTTCAGCAGAAGGTTTGTTTTGAGTGTCTGGCATTTTAAAAACACTACCTAATCTCATAATTTTGATACATTTTATATAGAGAAATTTTGATGTATGGGAAATACTGTTTTATGTATTTATAGATATATTATTTTTTTCAGGCAACTCATGTCAGATGTTCTGAAGCTGCTGCCTCCAAGAGAAGCCAGCCCAAGCAGCAGGTATGTACAATTCTGAAAAAAGAAGTGAAACAATTTCTGAATATTATTTCATCTTTGAATGGAATGTAACAAGACGAGAACTGTAAATAAATACATTTATCGGTGCTAAGGTTAAGACTGTGAAGCCTGCATCAGCTTCAGCCCCAAAGCTGTGATGTGCCTGGCCAGATATTTGCCTTTTATGTAATACTGCACATGCAGTTGTTAAATAATAATATTTAATAAGAATTTGCTGTGTGGTCATAATTTTAATTTCTGGACATGGACAGCAGATGTGATACACTTTTGTCAACTTTGTTTCCCCACAAACTATTATGATACATAATGATAAATAATAAATAAAATAAATAAAGTAACAGATAGAAAACATGAAAACCTTTTGACTGTATTATCAAAGAGCCTCAAACCAAAATTACATGAATGACAACATGAATTTTCTTGTTTTTGTTCTTCAGAAGGAGGTTGAAGTGGTGGTAACTCCTGAAACGTCACCTACCAGTGCTGCACACATGTTGCGTGAGGATCAGGTTGGTATTGTTAAAGGTCCCATGGCATGAAATTTTCACTTTCTGAGGTTTTTGAATGTTAATGTGAGCTCCCTTACCCTGTTTAGCCCCCCCCCCCCTTCCGGCTAAAAGTTGTGAAATGTGTAAACTGAGCAATTGCGATCCTTTTCTGCGTTTGAAAAAAAGACAGCCCTTACGGGCGATTTTGGACACGGGAATTTTCTGACGTCACACTCGGGGAAAGGTTTCCACCTCCCGTCTGGATGTCACCCCCTGTGAGTGTTTTTTTCATGGGACAATACAGAGCTGGACTTGCAAATGGCTTCTCCATGTGAATTGGGACAGGGCTCATGTCTCCTTTCTTCCGTCCGCGTCTCCCGTTCCTCTGCTTACACACATGGAGCCAAACCAGGAAACCGTGTCTCTGTCTCTCTCCTCCTCATTTGCATTCAAGCAACATGCCCAGAATAAAGCGTTTAGAACCATATTTCTGAATAGGGCCTCAGAATTAAAATTTCTAATTAAAGAGATGAAATAATCACGTTCTACTTTTCGAGAATTATCAACACGTATGAGTGAGGGGGTACTCGAGGTATGACAAAAAGGCTCAGGGGTACACAAGACAAAAAAGGTTGGGAAACACTGATATACAGTATTAGGGAACCACTAAGGCGCCATATAAAAGCATCAAGAAGTACCATGTCATGGGATCTTTAAGTTTGAAATGTAGTATTACCACAGTAAACTTTTTTTTTTCATGCATTTGACAAATTTACTGATGTAGGTGGAGCCAGGAGTTGTGGGGGTGACGCCTGGAGCATCACCCACCAGTGCTGATGTGGAGGGGCTCCCTGATGTGTTGGTGAAGAACCTGGTTTGTATTTACAATGATTAGGTGCAGCTATGTATGAAACATGTATGAAAGATAATCAGTGACAATAGTTTCACAGCAAATTATCTGACATGGAAAAAATAAGTTGTATTCAATTTATCATATTTACCCACCACCACAGGTTCTCATCCATAGTAATTTTAGATATAAGATATTCAGTGCATTTTCTTTTTCATAGACTGAGAAGAGTCATCACATTCCATCCAAGATGACCAAGAAGACGAAGAGGACCAAGAACAGCGGTCCATGCATCTGCTGCTCTCCGGGTAAAGAAAAGCCAATTTGTGATGTTTCTTTTGGTGCTGGCTTGACTGAGATGAAAGCTGATCTCAGATCAGAAGCAGATCTCCAGTCTGGTAAGTCTGTGCCTCAGAACATCAGTGGATCATTTCACCAGGGGAATGATCGCTTCATGTATCCCGGTTTTCAGTGTGCACCAATAGCATTAGTGAGTCTTGCAAAGCATGTAGCATGTCCTGTGTCTTCATGGCAGAAGCAGGACCTGGATAGAGTTCTTGTTTTGGGTGATGCATTGTATGTATACTGCAGAGAGAACAGAAAGATTACCCCGGGGTCTTTTATGATGCTTGTCTCAAATCTGCCAAAGGAATGGGACATTGAAGGTCAGACATTTCACTTTCAGTACGGTGACTGTGTTTCTGGTGTTGTTGGTCTAGATAGTGGGGAGCTTATTGATCAAGAGGTTCTTGTTAGTTTGGGAAATGGTTTAGAGAGAATGTTGTCACAGTATGACACTTGTCTATTCACTTTATGCAAGACCACGTGTTCCATCATTCATGATAATGGTTTGTATGCTGTCGTTGATTCTCATTCTCGTAGCAAAATTGGCATTGTAGACGCAGATGGCAGTAGTGTTGTGTGTTATTTCAGGTCTGTTTCTGAATTGCATTCTCACTTTTGTCATTTGGCTCATGTATTTGACAGTAAAGATAATTCATTTGAAATCAGTGGAGTTGTTGTCACTAAGGCAGATACAAATGTGATCATTAGAAAGCGGGCAAGGTCAACAGATTGCAGTGAGCCTAGGGTTAAAGCAGGATCTCCAAAGAGTAAATGCATCCGCAGATCCAAAAAACACAGAACTGATAAATCCAACAGTGAGGAGGTCATTGAAGGTGTTCAGTTTATTGGCCATGAACAAACTCCATTGTATTTCAATCCAATTGAGAAGGACATTTGCCAGGCTCTCTGCCAAAAAATCAATGTGGCTTTTGAACAATTAAATACCTCCCAATTGACAACAAACAGCTTTTTAGGTCTCCCATGCAAAAATGAATCCATTGTTGCTGATGGCAATTGTTATTTTCGGGCAATTTCACTTGCAGTGACTGGAACACAAAAGAATCATCGTAAAATTCGGCTTTCAGTAGTAAAAGAACTTGAACAGAACGCTGTCAAGTACAAGAGTCTCTTGCGTCCTGGGTTTGTCTCTGTTGCTGAGTATATTGAAAAAACCAGAATCAAATATGTCAACAGCTGGGCCACAGAGGTCGAAATTCAGGTAACAGCTGACTATTTGGGGTTAAGTATATTTACGTTTTTAAATGGAAATTGGCTGCAGTACAAGTGTAATGGCAAATTGTTGTCAAGCCAAGGTATATACTTGGAAAACTGCAATAACAATCATTATGAAGTCGTAAAGTGTGTTAAAGATTCAGAGGGGAAAAGTTGTTGCGGCCTTTGTCAAACTGATATTAATCAAATTGGATACAGTTTTAGATTTCGGGAAATCTCTCCAGTAAATAGTGAACATGCTAAACAGCTAAAACGCAGAGAGAAATGGAGGGAAAATTTCAGAAAATGGTATGCACAGAAAGCTGTGTATAGGCAGTATGTAAGATCTGTTAAAAGAAACAAGTACTGGCAAGAACTGAATTTTAGAAACAAGTTAAAAAACAGAAGTAAAGAAATGTATAAAGCAAACAAACTGCACAGAGACAAAGTCAAGGCCATGAGCATTCTAAAATATAGTACCGATAAGTCCCATCAAGAAACCGTTAAAGCTTACAGTAAAGCAAAATACAGTACTGATAAATTGCATATGGATAAAAAAAAGGCCCTAAGCAAAGAACAGTACTGGAAAAGTAATTCACATCGGGAAAGATTAAAAGATGCAAGTAAAGAAAAATACAGTACTGATAAATTGCATAGAGATAAAGTAAACGCCCTAAGCAAGGAAAAGTACCGGAAAAGTCATTCACATCGGGAGAAATTAAAAGCTGCAAGTAAAGAAAAATACGAAGACCCAGTATACAGAAAGGAAAAAATCATTAGCAGTAAAACCCGATATCATAATAGCGAAAACAAAAAGCGTATCCAAGAAACAATAAAAATGACCAAGAAACTCCACAAACTCAAATTAAAGGACTTAGAATATGTCATGGAGAGTTTCTTGACTAAAGTTGAGAAGGGCCCAGAATTCATCTGTTCTGTGTGCCATAGAATGTTTTTCGAAAATTCGGTTATACATTGCAACATGGATAACTATGCAAAGAAAGAAAAATCATTAATTGCAGCTAATAAGTGTATAAAGGACACATATTTACATACATGTAGCAGTCACTGTGTCAGTCCATGCCCGATAAAAACAACTGCCAAAGGTAAACTCTGGATATGTTATACGTGTCACCGAAAGATAAAAAGAGGTGACACTCCAGCTGAAAGTGCAGTTAATAACTTAGAACTAGACCCCATCCCAGAAGAACTGTCATGCTTAAACAGTGTAGAAGAACTTCTGGTATCCCCCAATGTAGCAATGATGAAGATAATAGCTTTACCCAGAGGAGGGCAGAGAGCTTGTCATGGGCCAATAGTCTGCTGCCCTTCAAACCTAACTCAGACTGTAAACATTTTGCCGCGCTCTGACTTGGGTGGTGTATTGTTACCAGTAAAGCTAAAACGTAAACTGACATATAAAGGCCATTATGAATTTCAATTTGTTGATACAATCCGTATAAAACATGCCATTAAGTGTTTAAAAAGGATAAATAAGTTTTTTAAGGACATACAATTTGATGAATCATGGATAAATGAATTTTCAAAAGAAGAGATGGATGAAGTCTTTCAAGATGATATGAGCGAATTTTGTGAAGACGTAGACCCATTCCTTGATGACAAAATGCCAACTTCAGAGCAGGAAAATGAAAAAACTGAAGACGAAGTTCTAAATGATGAACTCTTGCATGACCAACAGCGATACTGTGTATTTCAGGACACTTGTTCTTTGCCCCTGGATTTAGGTCAAGAAATATTGGATCAGTACTTGGATGGTATTTTAAATCTGGCTCCAACAGAGGGTAACAATCCGGTGAAATTACTCTCAGATCGTGAGAATGAAGCCAAGTGTTTTCCATGTCTCTTTCCCCGCGGTCAGTTTACGTTTCATGATAAGAGACCTGTACGGATAACTTTGATGCGTTATTTAAATAATAGAATAATGCATGCCGATGGACGATTTTCAGGGAGTTTACTGTATCTCTTTTATGCATACTACATATCCGTTCTTCAGCAAGTAGTTTCAAGCGTATCCATTGCACTTCGAAAAGGTGATACAGTTACATTTTCTCAGGGCAATGAATCAAATATTAAAGAAACTCTGAGAACGATGCTGGAGCATGACAGTGGATACCGTTTTCTTAAACCTATAAGAGGAAGTCCAGCCTACTGGCAATCGGCGTCTAGTGATTTGGTAGCGATGGTGCGCCAGTTAGGGGTCCCAACCTGGTTCTGTTCATTTTCCAGTGCTGATATGCGCTGGAAAAATTTACTTAACACTATCCTGAGACATGAAGGTCGATTACAAACAGTAGAAGACCTAGAGTGGTCTGAGCGCTGTGAACTCTTAAGGCGTAACCCGGTAATCGCGGCCAGGATGTTTGACTATCGCTGGCATATATTTCTTAAAGAAGTACTAATGTCTCCGTCACATCCCATTGGTGAAATTATTGATTATTTCTATCGGGTTGAGTTCCAGCAGAGAGGTTCCCCTCATGTACACTGTTTGTTTTGGGTAAAAAATGCACCCAAACTTCATGAAAACACTGATGAAGAAGTGATTGAGTTTATCGATAAATACGTCACATGTGAGCTGCCAGCCGAGGACGATCCTTTGTATGAAGTAGTCACGTCTGTGCAGCAACATTCTAAGCGACACTCAAAAACTTGTAAAAAAAATAAAACACAATGCCGCTTTAATTTCCCGCGTCCTATATCTTCCCGTACTTTCTTTAAAAAATCTGAGCCAAAACCCAAATGCCCAAAATGTCACCCTGCCAAAACTGATGTTAGTACACATGATAATCAGGTGGAGTGTATCTGCCATACAACAATGCCTACAGCACACGGTGTGGAGATGGTGTCCAACGTGAAAAAGATCAGCCTGATGGATAACTGTCCTTATGACTGTCCTGATGCTGTATTTGAATCTCTTGGGTTTAATCAGGAAGTATACGAAAAAGCATATAATTGTTTGGGAGGTCGCACACATATCGTTTTAAAGAGAAATATTTCTGAGATTTGGAATAATCAGTATAGTCGTTTTATCCTTAAAACGTGGAATGCTAATTTTGACATTCAGTATGTTGTGGACCCATACGCTTGTATTGTTTATATAATCTCATATATCTCCAAATCTGAAAGAGAAATGGGATTATTGTTAAGTATGGCCCAAAAAGAAGCCCGCAAAGGAAATTTAGATGCCAAAGGTGCCCTGAAAAAAATTGGTTCTGTTTTCCTTCATAACAGAGAGGTGTCTGCACAGGAAGCAGTTTATTTACTTACCAATATGCATTTAAAAGAATGTTCCAGAAAAGTTGTGTTTATACCCACAGGAGAGAACATAGTTAGAATGAGCAGGCCCTTAAATACCATTGATGAAACAGATCGAGAAGACGATATCTGGATGTTAAACATTATTGATAGATATAAGAACCGTCCCAACAATAGTGTGTTCAATGACATGTGTATGGCAACATTTGCATCTGAATATCGTGTACTAACAAAAGGTGAAAAATCTAAAAACTCAATCCCACTACAATTTGATCATGGATTTATTGTTAAACGCTCACGTACTCAAGCAGCAGTCATACGTTATGCGCGTTTTTCAAAAACAAAAAACCCAGAACAGTATTACAGAAGTATGATTGAATTATTTGTCCCCTATCGTCACCATTTAAAGCCGGAAAGCTTCGCGTCGTTCTTACAGTTTTATAAAAATGGTAATGTTCAGTTTTCCAATGGTTCAATGCGTAGCGTATGTTCTGTTGTAAAATCAAACAGGCGCAAATTTGAAACAGTTAAAGAAGATTTAGAGGAGCTCCAGAAAGAAGTTGACCTTAATCCAGACGTGGAAAATGCGTGGTCACGTTTATGCCCAGAACAAGAGTCTGAAAGAATGGACTGCATAAATGAAATGGAACATCAACGACTTGGAAATCTTGAAGAAGAACCACTTGCCATTCCTGATTTAGCTGTATGTCAGGAAGAAATATTCCATTTAGAAAAGCGTAATAATATATTGAGTAGACAAGAGGGTTTGGATTTAGTTCGTACATTAAATCAAGAACAGTTGGCCATCTTTTATAAAATCCGTGCTTGGTGTTTGGATAAAGTAGCTGGTAATAATCCTGATCCTTTGCATGTATTTATTACTGGTGGGGCGGGGACGGGGAAAAGTCACCTGATAAAGGCCATACAGTATGAGGCAATGAGGTTATTGGCCCCTCTGTGCCGAAATCCTGATAGCATTAGTGTGCTGTTAACTGCACCAACTGGGATGGCAGCTTATAATTTAAACGCAGCTACTATCCACACAACATTTCACATTGGAACTTTTTTGAGTTTGCCCTACTCCCCTTTAGGTGAAGAAAAGTTAAATTCTCTGCGTGTAAAGTATTGTGATTTACAAATTTTGATTATTGATGAAATATCTATGGTTGATCACAATTTGCTCACATATATTCACGGTAGATTAAGACAAATCAAGCAAACAGGTGACTTTTCTCCATTTGGCAATGTAGCCATCATTGCTGTAGGAGATTTTTATCAATTGGCACCCGTTAAAGGGAAACCCCTATACAAAGACATTGAAGGCGTGAACTTCTGGACGAGTTTATTTTCATGTGTTGAACTAAGAACAATTGTCCGCCAAAAAGATGAAATATTTGCCAGTTTGTTAAACCGATTAAGAACTCGTTCTAGAACTACACCCATGTTAAGCAGTGACATTACAATTTTAAGACGCTGTGAAACTGGCGAGGAACCAGACACACTACACATTTTCCCAAGAAATCAACAAGTGGATGACTACAATGCCAAAAAACTTATCCGCACTTGCCCAGATTATGTTGAAATACATGCACAGGACTTTGGACTCAATAAGAAGACTGGGAAATTAGAGGCAAGGATAGTCCCCCATAGTGATGCGCCTTACACGTGCCTGTCAGAACAGTTATTATTGGGTAATGGTGCGCGTGTTATGTTATGTAAAAATATTGATGTAAATGATGGCCTAGTTAATGGTTTATGCGGTACAGTAAAAGATATAGTGTGGTCTAATGAAAGGTTTCCGGTTGCCGTTTATGTTTTATTTGATGATGTCAATGTTGGTGTTCAAAAAAGAAAGCGGTATATACCCCCAACACCAAATCTAATTGGATGCACACGCATTGAACCAGAGGAAGAACGAGCAAATAAAAAAGGTGGCATTCGTCGTCAGTTTCCTCTCAGACTTGCTTGGGCCTGTACTGTTCACAAGGTTCAAGGCATTTCTGTTGATAGTGCGGTCGTGTCCCTCGACAAAATTTTCACAGCCGGTCAGGCTTATGTCGCGTTGAGCAGAGTTAGAACATTATCCGGGCTCATAATCCAAAAGTTTGATCAAAAATCCATTTATTGCAATGATCATGTTAAATTTGCACTCCATTATATGCCATCCTTCATGACAGATTACATATCTAGGCCCATCACTAGTGTGCAAGACTTTACATTATTTTTGATGAATGTGCATGGATTACACAGACATGTGTCAGATTTGACATTCGCTACACAGCCTTGGCAGCCTAACTGCATCGCTGTAACAGAGACGTGGCTAAGGGGTGACTCTTGTTTAGACAGTGTTCAGATAGATGGATTTCAGTTTCATAGTCGTCCCCGTAGTGATAGTTATAAATGTAGTACCGACCCAGCACTTGTGGATTTATGTACGCAACAACACGGCGGAGTTGGTGTGTACTGTGACGTAAATGTAGCTTATGAAGTCACAGTACCTAATGTTGATCTAGAATGTGTAGCATACAACTGTTTGGCTTACAATATTTTAGTTGTTGTAATTTATCGTCCCCCATCTTATCCCATGTCATTGTTCATCAAAAATATGAAAAAGTTATTTAATTGGATACATTATAAAAGTGAAACAATTGTTATTGTAGGAGATTTTAATGACAATATACAGAAAGCCTCAAAATGGTCTAAATTTATGCTTGATCAAGGGTATAGTCAGCATGTTGAATGTCCTACAACAGAGAGAGGAACATTAATTGACCATGTATTTGTTAAAACGACAACCTTTGAGGTTCACTCTGTGGTGGTGCCAACATATTTCTCTGATCATGAAGGGATTGCATGTTTTTTTAAGTGTTTGACTAGTTAAATTATGTATCGCTGTTGGTCATTTATTTATTATACTATGTATTTATATTTTTTCTGTGTATCTAATCATGTAATAATCAATAATATAATCCAAAAATATATATAATAATCATGTGATTATGCTAATGCGATTGAAGCTTTGTACTTTTCTTTACTTAAATATTGGTTCTGTGTTTGATCTTTTGGTTTAATTTGGTCCAAGTCTGATGCTAGTTTTGTTCTGCATCAGTCCTTGTGTGATCCTGCTTTAGTCCTAGTGTGGTCATGGTTTAGTTCTGTTTTAGTCCTGGTGTTGTGCTGGTTTAGTCCTGCTTTAGACCTGGTTTAGTCCTGCTTTAGACCCGGTGTGGTCGTGGTTTAGTTCTGTTTTAGACCTGGAGTGGTTTGGTCTGGCTTTAGTCCTGATGTGGTTTGACTTGGTCCTGATTTAGTCCTAGAGTGGGGCTGGTTTAGTCCTGCTTTAGACCTGCTTTAGTCCTGCTTTAGACCCGGTGTGGTCGTGGTTTAGTTCTGTTTTAGACCTGGTGTGCCGGATGAGTATGGTCCTTAGTGATGCTGCGTGCCTTACGCAGACCCCTGCTGTGGTAAATGTCCTGGATGGAGGGAGACTGCTGCAATGATGACCTCTGCCGCTCGCACCACCCTCTGTAGTGCTTTGCGGCTCTGAGCAGTGCAGTTCCCATACCACACAGTGATGCAGCCCGTCAACAGGCTCTCGATGGTGCACCTGTAGAAGTTTGTGAGGATGCTGGTGTTCATACCAAACTTCCTCAACTTCCTCAGGAAGTAGAGTCTTTGTCTTTCTTAACCACAGTGTCTGTATGTAGTGTCCAGGACAGATCCTCAGTGATGTGTACCCCAAGGAAGGCTTTAGTCCTGATGTGGTTTGACTTGGTCCTGATTTAGTCCTAGAGTGAGGCTGGTTTAGACCTGCTTGTAGACCTGGCGTGGTTTTGGTCCAGCTTTAGTCCTGATGTGGTTTGACTTGGTCCTGATTTAGTCCTAGAGTGGGGCTGGTTTAGACCTGCTGTAAACCTGGCGTGGTTTGGTCCGGCTTTAGTCCTGATGTGGTCTGACTTGGTCCTGATTTAGTCCTAGAGTGGGGCTGGTTTAGACCTGCTTGTAGACCTGGTTTAGTCCTGCTTTAGACCCGGTGTGGTCGTGGTTTAGTTCTGTTTTAGACCTGGTGTGGTTTGGTTTGGCTTTAGTCCTCATGTGGTTTGACTTGGTCCTGATTTAGTCGTAGACTGGGGCTGGTTTAGACCTGGTTGTAGACCTGGCGTGGTTTGGTCCAGCTTTAGTCCTGATGTGGTTTGACTTAGTCCTGATTTAGTCCTAGAGTGGGGCTGGTTTAGACCTGCTTGTAGACCTGGTTTAGTCCTGCTTTAGACCCGGTGTGGTCGTGGTTTAGTTCTGTTTTAGACCTGGTGTGGTTTGGTCTGGCTTTAGTCCTGATGTGGTTTGACTTGGTCCTGATTTAGTCCTAGAGTGGGGCTGGCTTAGACCTATTGTAGACCTGGTTTAGTCCGGCTTTAGACCCGGTGTGGTCGTGGTTTAGTTCTGTTTTAGACCTGGTGTGGTTTGGTCTGGCTTTAGTCCTGATGTGGTTTGACTTGGTCCTGATTTAGTCCTAGAGTGGGGCTGGTTTAGACCTGCTGTAAACCTGGCGTGGTTTTGGACCAGCTTTAGTCCTGATGTGGTTTGACTTGGTTCTGATTTAGTCCTCCAAGTAGGTTTTTGAGTTCCTGACTAGGGGGGAATACCCAGAAGGTTATACCAAGTCTCAGAAGTTGAGCTCAAGGAGGCATTCTCAGAAGTTTACACTAAAGGGTAAGTAGGCAAAGGTGTGTTCAAATATATCCATGTCTCGGAAAATGTTGTTGTTTATCACTTTGTGATTGTTCACTGCAGATGGGCAGCTCTTCTGCGGAGATACTAGAAGAGTGATCCAAATAAGGGATGAAGCCAGATCACTGTTCATTGAATTCCATTCATCACCAATTGAGGGACATGCGCCAATATGCTCCAGATTTTACTGGTTTGGCATCTCAGTGGATATTGACAGATGGGTATGTGTTGGATGTGATTTATTTCTGTGTTATGTTATGGACTCATTTTGTTCAGCCAATTAGATTAGGACATTATTAATTTGTTTATCATGACAATTTTCTTAAAGGTCTCGGAGTGTGGCAGATGCCAGAGAACTGGAAGATCTTTGGCTGTTGCACAGCCATTGCAAAGCAAAAGGTAAATGTATAGATGTAGTGTAATTGTAGTGTAAGCAAAAAAAAATGTTGAGATTCCCTTGTTTACAAGATGTATTAATCATTTTTTGCATTGGTGAATAAAAGTAGCCATCTTCACTAAACTACATTCACATATAATGTTTAATGACATTTGGCCTCATGTAAATGTACTAGGATTATAATGCAGTCAAGCCTTTCAGTCTCTGACAACTTTTTTTGTTACTTGTGATGGCCGTCACACCACAGCCACCTCCCCAGATAAGGTTACCAACTTAAAAGATACAAAGTGTGGTCTTCACATTCTCAAGTGATAGCTGTAAGAGACGCTGTGATGGAAGGAGACTGCATTTTAAGATTAAAAAACAAGGTATTATCCCAAGACCCAGTTTTGACTTTCCCTAGTTAATAACAGAAGGTACTGTTCCAGATGTATATTTGAGAGAGTGTATTCACACCCCTTTGTCTCCAGTCTTTGTCTCCAGGCCCAGGCTCCAGGAACACGTTCATCAGCTCAGTGCTCTGATAGCTGGATGTTTCTTCAATGGAACATTTCAGCGTCTTAGAAAAGTAATGTATTTGTTTTGTTATTATCTCGCCTTGGTGTTTTGTATGTGATAATAGCGCTGTCTTATTTCTTTTCCATGCACACTTCAAATGCGGCCTGAAAACCGCCCTCGTTTCCATGGAGATTGGGCCGTGAATGAAGGGCACATCCGAGCACATTTCGCACCGTCATATATCCCATCATGCACCATGCGGCGGCAGACAGATGTTCGAAAATACAAAGCAAAAAGATCGTCCAGAGAGCGGAGACAACGTGAGTACACGCTTTTAACTTTAGGAAATCATCACTAACACAACTGTAAACGAAAAAATACGTCCATAAACCACAAAACTATCAAATTAATTTGTTTTAATTTGTGTGAATCTCTGAGCTTTGAGCTAAATGTTTTGCTAATAATCTACAGGTAACGTGATAAAAAGTCTGCTCAAACCTTCGTATTTGGACAGATTTACATCAAACACTAATAATGTTTTTCCTGTCAGAGGAAAAGAAGACCACGGAGGGATTAATGAAGCTTCGACGAGGACGTTTTCATGGAAACACATAAACACTTGGCCATTGTAGCTCGGAGGTAAGATAAAAACACATTATTTCATACATTAAACTTAAAAGACACAGTTTGACTATATCAAAGTTTATATTTACTTGTAAATCATGTAATATAAGCCTCCATCATATGCAGATAATAGATTATCTGTTTTTTACAATCTGTAAATAACACTGGACAGGTCAGATTTCAGATGGACATTAGGCTCATTGAACAGGTGCAGACACTGGTGTAGATACTAGACACTGTGTCTGTTATGTCCATCACATCTAATATAGCAATGAGAAAACAGTTTGAAATGTTTTATATGAATATTCTTTTCTCATTTGCAGCCTCCACTGCTGGGGCCACAGAAGTGTTGGCTGATGAGATGCTCATGCTTCATGAAATGGGTCAAATTCAGATGACAAAGTAAAGCCAACACTGCGCTGGAGCTGTGCTGGCCCAGACTCCTGCCCCTGATTAGGTATGTTACATGTTGCTTTATTACTCCAGTTATAATAAGGACTGCAAATGAATCATGCTCATATTGAATTCATTATTTAAATGGTGAAAATACACCTTTCCCAAATGTGTGGGATTCCTCTATTAATTTATCTGTTTGATTTATATAAACGGCCTTTGGATCTGAATGTACATGTGAACATAGTTTTGTAGTTTTCTTA
Organism: Paratrypauchen microcephalus; assembly: GCA_036785185.1. Taxonomy (NCBI): domain Eukaryota; kingdom Metazoa; phylum Chordata; class Actinopteri; order Gobiiformes; family Gobiidae; genus Paratrypauchen; species Paratrypauchen microcephalus. The sequence continues at coordinate 22,352 of JAVJIX010000458.1, forward strand.
ATGTGTGTGTCATTACAGGTTTTCACTGTGCAGGACAGGACTTTGAACCAATCAGACGTAAAGCCCATTCTGCTCCACCTCCTCCAGAAGATGAGGGATACATCACACTGAGTGGTCCAAGTACTTTGGGTCATCTCTCCACTGTACACTCTGACTGTACAAGACCTGTGGGGTTTCCACTGACTGTACAAGACCTGTGGGTTCTCTGGTCACACCAGGCCTCCCTCCTGCTCGTGCGGTCTGCTGCTGTCCCTAATGTGTCCTAATAGTGATGTTTAGGTTTAACTTTTAATTTTCTGAAATAGTAAAATGGTAGTTTTTCATCTTAGCTGAGGAGCACCTAAACAGCTGAGGAAATGTCCCATGATAAATGTGGCCTTATATGACCTTAACAAGTGTGTGAGACAAAACTGAAAACATATCATTTGCTCATAAGTTTATTTGAATGTTTTTCTGTCTATTCAAACATTTGAATCATGGTGAAATGTGCCACTTATTTGGGTCTCTTGATAACACTGCGCTGGAGCTGTGTATAGTAATTACATGTACTATGAGAATATACTATTGTACTGCAGTTAAGCAGTGGTATTCCACCATATTTTGCAAAGATAATTTGTTCATTTTGGATTGTCACCTGCTTCAGCAAAAAGGGAACATAATTTGAGAGTACACTGACAGCTGTTTTTACTCACCTATAAATGCCTTGTATGTGTGTAATGGTTAAATATTTGACTCTTCACATTATGATAAAGTATTTCCACAAGTTCCTTTAATTGTTTAATAAACCATTGTTTCTCAAAGGAGAGATGTCTTTATAAACTGACTTAAATGCATTCCCTGTATAAATGCTTTAGATGTGGTGTCGTTTGGACTGGCTTTCGTCCTGATGTCCTGGTTTAGACCTGGTTTAGTCCTGCGTTAGACCTGGTGTGGCGCTGGTCCTTTTGCTCTCTCTCCCTCTCCCTATCTCTCTCTCTCTCTCGCACTCTCTATCTCTCTCCCTGTCGCTCTCACTTATTTATTTAGACATCATCAATTTCTTAAGATGCAAAATGTTTATGGGTGCATATTCAAGGGAGAATGTGATCAATCCAAGGTGCATTACTGTTTGTCACAAATCATAATGTCATGTAATGTAATTTTGTGCTTCCAAACATGTTGATAAATATTTGCAACAAATTCAGTTTGGTGACAACACATTTTGTGTTGGGGCATGGATGTGTATTTCTGCCAACATAATCAGACATGGGATGTGGCAATGATTTACTTTTTCCATCAAAAGTCAATTTTTCCATCATGATGTGACAAAGTATGTGCAAATTATGATTATAACACAAAAACTTGCATTACAGGAGACATGAATGGTGCATCTATGACAAAATGGCGTATGGTCAAAAGCACAGTACAGTGGTACCTCACCTTACGAAATTAATTCGTTCCAGAAGTGGTTTCGTAACGTGAAAAATTCGTAAGTTGAGTAGCTATTTCAATGGAAAAAGCCTGATTCGTTCCAAGGCCCCGATCCAAGTTTTTTTTTATAGTGTAACTTTTTTTTTATAGTGTAACATTGTGTTCTGCGTAGAGACGCTTTTCTCAGACTGGATTTAAACTTTTCTCACATTTGTCTCTCGTTTAAACACTCAAACTTTCATAGATTTTCAACAAAATGTATTAACAGTGAAGTGTGGGGGGAAGGGGGAGGGCGGTGTGTGTGCGCGGCACAGACACGTGTGAGAGCGCAGCATGAACCAGCGCGGGGCTGCCACCTTATCTAGACCTGGACTAAACCTGGACTAAACCAGGACTAAAGCAGGTGGATTAAAGCGCCGCGCACAGGTCTATTTCCTGGTTTCGTTTGGAGTCACGGCTGAGGGGAGCAGAGAGCGGGACCAGATCTAGACCACCGCGGCTCGTTCAGACCTGGTCCAGACCTGGTCCCGCTCTCTGCTCCCCTCAGCTCGCTCTCTATAACAATAAACAGCTCAAACTTACATTTATTAAATCATAGGAGGTTTGATTGTGTGTGTGTGTGTGTGTGTGTGTGTGTGTTTGAGCTCGGTGCATGTGTGAGTGTGTGTTATCTGGATGCATGTGTGTGTTGAATTTCAATCATTTTAAGAGGAGGGTCACTCATAAGCCTTTCCTGCACTGTTCTGATATTTTCTTTTTCTTTTGTGTGTACTTTTGTTGTTTTAAATGCTGGGTGCAAACATTAATAAATAAATTGAATAAATAAAAATATGAGGACAGGAAATGGCGCCTTCGCCACCAGGTCACATGATCTATCGAATATGGCTGGCTTCCTGTTGGTTGCCTAGCAACGGTGTAATATACTTTTTTGTTCCTATTCCCATGATGCATCTCTGTACCAAATTAGGTGTGGCTACATCAAAGTTTTTGCCGGGCATCCTAATGGCAGGGACAGATGTTTGGCCTGTTACCATGGCAACATGATGTGAGATGAAGTGGGGGTGTCACTGTATTTTTTGATCGAGACCATGTCCCGAATGTGTGGTCCAAATTTGGTGTGTCTACGGCAAAGTAAATTTTTTCTGTTCCATGCAATCTCCCTAGGGGCGCTATTATGTCCATTTTAGATTTTCTTATATCAATCTGTTCAGTGCCGGGGTGTCCACCAACAATTAAAGTTTGAGTGAAATCGGCCAAAGTATGTGCGAATTATCACTCATTGAAGTTTGGAAATGCAGGAAATGCCGCCTTCGCCACCAGGTCACATGGTCTATCCAATATGGCTGGTTGGTTGCCTAGCAACGACGTAACATACTTTTTTGTTCCTATTCCCATGATCCATCTGTGTACCAAATTTGGTTTGGCTACGACAAAGTTTTTGCTGGGCGTCCCATTGGTGACGACAGATGTTTTTAATTATCGCACATCGAAATTTGATGGCGAGTCGCAAAAACGAACCCGAAATTTGTGGCGTTGTCACGGAAACACCGTTCACTCTTTTAGAACGCTTTTAACAACTTTTAATGTCCCACTTGTCTAGATGATACAGCACGATTCTGGTGAGTCTGGGTCAAAAACCCTAGGAGGAGTTCGTTAAAATACGAGGACAGAAAAATGCGCCTTCGACTCCGGGTCGTGTGCTCAGGCCAATATGGCTGACTTCCTGTTGGTCGCCTAGCAACCGCATAATATACTTTTTTGTTCCTATTCCCATGATGCATCTGTCTATCAAATTTGGTATGGCTACGACAAAGTTTTTGCCAGGTGTCCAATTGGTGATGACAGATGTTTGGCCTGTTGCCATGGCAACACGATGGGACATGGCGTGTTGGCGTCATTGAGTTTTTTGGTTAAGACTCTGTCAAGAATGTGTGTACCAAATTTGGTATGTCTACGACAGAGTAAAATTTTGCGCTTCCATGCAATCTCCCTAGGTGGCGCTATAGCACCCATTTCAGATTTTCTTATATCAATCTGTTCAGGGCCGGGGTGTCCACCAACGATTAAAGTTTGAGTGAAATCGGCCAAAGTATGCGCGAATTATCGCTTGTCGAATTTGATGGCGAGCCGCAAAAACGAACCTGAAATTTGTGGCGTTGTCACGGAAACACCGTTCACTCTTTTAGAACGCTTTTAACAACTTTTAATGTCCCACTTGTCTAGATGATACAGCACGATTCTGGTGACTCTGGGTCAAAAACCCTAGGAGGAGTTCGTTAAAATACGAGGACAGAAAAATGCGCCTTCGACTCCGGGTCGTGTGCTCAGGCCAATATGGCTGACTTCCTGTTGGTCGCCTAGCAACCGCATAATATACTTTTTTGTTCCTATTCCCATGATGCATCTGTGTACCAAATTTGGTATGGCTACGACAAAGTTTTTGCCAGGCGTCCCATTGGCGACGACAGATGTTTGGCCTGTTGCCATGGCAACACAATGGGACATGGCGTGTTGGCGTCATTGAGTTTTTTGATCGTTACCCTGTCACAAATATGTGTACCAAATTTGGTATGTCTACGACAAAGTAAAATTTTGCGCTTCCATGCAATCTCCCTAGGTGGCGCTATAGCACCTATTTCAGATTTTCTTATATCAATCTGTTCAGGGCCGGGGTGTCCACCAACGATTAAAGTTTGAGTGAAATCGGCCAAAGTATGCACGAATTATCGCTCGTCGAAGTTTGATGGCGAGCCGCAAAAACGAACCCGAAATTTGTGGCGTTGTCATGGAAACACCGTTCACTCTTTTAGAACGGTTTTAACAACTTTTAATGTCCCACTTGTCTAGATGATACAGCACGATTCTGGTGAGTCTGGGTCAAAAACCCTAGGAGGAGTTCGTTAAAATACGAAGACAGGAAAATGCGCCTTCGGCGCCGGGTCGCGTGCTCGGGCCAATATGGCCGACTTCCTGTTGGTCGCCTAGCAGCGGCGTAATATATGTTTTGGTTTGTAACGACATGACCTATCCACCACCCGAATTTCGTTTGTCTACGACAAAGTTCATTTTTCGGGTATAGCCATTGGCGCAATGTATTTTGATTTTCCAGGTGGCGCTGTCGAGCCATTTTTTAAGATTTTTTAATACAGATTATTTGTAAATTCCTTTTTTGGCGTTCTTGAATTTTGTGCAAAATTTCGTGAGTTTTCGTCGGTGGGAAGTACCCGAAACCTGAAAAAAGTGTATAGGAAAATAATAAGAATAAATAATAAGAAAAACCAGAACAATAACAATATGGTGCCACCTATGGTGGCAATATATATATCAATGGAAAGGGCTCGCGTCCAGTAACGCACCCGTGGGGTCCATTGTCAATGACGAGCGCGTTGCGCTCGTCATTGACCTCATCGATTACTCACTTGCCCAATACATATTTTTGACGTTTACGATGGTTAACGATTACAATTATGCCGCTTTCGCGGCAATGGGCAGTGCCAGTCTGTGCTATTGGATCCTATGACTGTCACTATAGTGTGGCATTGAGTGTTTGGAAAAGGGAGAGCGCTTCGCGCTCTGGTTTTGTGGGCACACATGACATCGTGCACTGCGTGCACGATGTCATGTGTGCCCACAAAACAATTACAATTTTGCCGCCACGGGCGGTGCCACCGTGCCAGGTCAGCGGGCACCAGTCGTTGACATGAGTGCTAGGTGCTTAAAAAGGGGAGAGCGCTTCGCGCTCTGCTGCGTGCTGCGCACGTTGGTGGGCCGAGAATGTTTTGGGGTGAACAATTACAATTTGGCCGCTATCGCGGCCACGGGCGATGCCACCATGCCAAGTCAGCGGGCACCAGTCGTTGACATGAGTGCTAGGTGTTTAAAAAGGGGAGAGCGCTTCGCGCTCTGCTGCGTGCACAAAACAAAGCGCTTCGCGCTTTGTTTTGCGCACGCTGGTTCTGCAGTGCTTCGCACTGCAGAACAGTAACAAAAGGCCCTACGCTTTAGCGCTCGGGCCTAATAAGAAAAACCAGAACAGTAACAATATAGTGCCACGAATGGTAACACAAAATATATCAATGGAAAGGGCGCACGTCCAGTAACCCACCCGTGGGGTCCATTGACACCTACCAGCGCGTTTCACACGTTCCACGCTGGTTCTGCAGTGCTTCGCACCGCAGAACAGTTACAAAAGGCCCTATGCGCTCTTCAGCGCTCGGGCCTAATAAGAAAAACCAGAACAGTAACAATATAGTGCCACGAATGGTAACACAAAATATATCAATGGAAAGGGCGCACGTCCAGTAACCCACCCGTGGGGTCCATTGACACCTACCAGCGCGTTTCACACGTTCCACGCTGGTTCTGCAGTGCTTCGCACCGCAGAACAGTTACAAAAGGCCCTATGCGCTCTTCAGCGCTCGGGCCTAATAATAATAATAAGAAAAACCAGAACAGTAACAATATAGTGCCACGAATGGTAACACAAAATATATCAATGGAAAGGGCGCACGTCCAGTAACCCACCTGTGGGGTCCATTGACACCTACTAGCGCGTTTCACACGTTCCACGCTGGTTCTGCAGTGCTTCGCACCGCAGAACAGTTACAAAAGGCCCTATGCGCTCTTCAGCGCTCGGGCCTAAATATAGCCGCAAGCGGCGATGATCGGCCCTCGCTTGCACTCGCAGGGGGGGTGGCGCTAACGCGCCATTTTCCTATTCCCATGAGCCATATATGTACTAAATTAGGTGTGGCTACACCAAAGCTTTTGCCGGCGTCCTAATGGCAGGGACAGCTGTTTGACCTGTTACCATGGCAACATGACGGGAGATGCTGCGGGGTCATCATTGAGATTTTTGATCGAGACCCTGTCACGAATGTGTGGTCCAAATTTGGTTTGTCTACGGCAAAGTAAAATCTTTCTGTTCCATGCAATCTCCCTAGGGGGCACTATTACGGCCAATTGAGATTTTCTTATATCAATCTGTGTAGGGCCGGGGTGTTCAGCAACGATTAAAGTTTGAGTAAAATCGGCCAAAGTATGTGCGAATTATCACTCGTCGAAGTTTGACAGGAAATGACCCCTTTGCCACCAGGTCACATGGTCTATCCAACATGGCTGGTTGGTTGCCTAGCAACGATGTAATATAATTTTTTGTTCCTCTTCCCATGATGCATCTGTGTACCAAATTTGGTTTGACTAGGACAAAGTTTTTGCCTAGCGTCCCATTGATGATGACAGATTTTTGGCCTGTTGCCATGGCAACACAATGGGAGATGCCATGGGGTCATCATTGCGATTTTTGCTCGAGACCCTATCACAAATGTGTGTACCAAATTTGGTATGTCTACGACAAAGTAAAATTTTGCACTTCCATGCAGTCTCCCTAGGTGGCGCTATAGTGTCCATTTCAGATTTTCTTATAGAAATCTGTTCAGGGCCGGGGTGTCCACCAACGATTAAAGTTTGAGTGAAATCGGCCAAAGTATGTGCGAATTATCGCTCTTCGAATTTGATGGCGAGTCACAAAAACGAACCTGAAATTTGTGGCGTTGTCACGGAAACACCGTTCACTCTTTTAGAACGCTTTTAACAACTTTTAATGTCCCACTTGTCTAGATGATACAGCACGATTCTGGTGAGTCTGGGTCAAAAACCCTAGGAGGAGTTCGTTAAAATACGTGGACAGGAAAATGCGCCCTCGGTGTCAGGTCACGTGCTCGGTCCAAAATGGCCGACTTCCTGTTGGTCGCCTAGCAACGGTGTAATATAGTTTTTTGTTCCTTTTCCCATGATGCATCTGTGTACCAAATTTGGTTTGGCTACGACAAAGTTTTTGCCAGGCATCCCATTGGCGATGACAGATGTTTGGCCTGTTGCCATGGCAACACGATGGGACATGGCGTGTTGGCGTCATTGAGTTTTTTGATCGATACCCCGTCACGAATATGTGTACCAAATTTGGTATGTCTACGACAAAGTAAAATTTTGCGCTTCCATGCAATGTCCCTAGGTGGCGCTATAGCACCCATTTCAGATTTTCTTATATCAGTCTGTTCAGGGCCGGGGTGTCAATGAACGATTAAAGTTTGAGTGAAATCGGCCAAAGTATGCGCGAATTATCGCTCGTCGAAGTTTGATGGCGAGCCGCAAAAACGAACACGAAATTTGTGGCGTTGTCACGGAAACACCGTTCACTCTTTTAGAACGCTTTTAACAACTTTTAATGTCCCACTTGTCTAGATGATACAGCACGATTCTGGTGAGTCTGGGTCAAAAACCCTAGGAGGAGTTCGTTAAAATACGAGGACAGGAAACTCCGCCTTCGGCGCCGGGTCACGTGCTCGTTCCAATATGGCCGACTTCCTGTTGGTCGCCTAGCAACGGCATAATATATTTTTTGGTTTGTAACGACATGACCTATCCACCACCCGAATTTCATTTGTCTACGACAAAGTTCATTTTTCGGGTATAGCCATTGGCGCAATGTATTTTGATTTTCTAGGGGGCGCTGTCGAGCCATTTTTTAAGATTTTTTAATACAGATTATTTGTAAATTCCTTTTTTGGCGTTCTTGAATTTTGTGCAAAATTTCGTGAGTTTTCGTCGGTGGGAAGTACCCGAAACCTGAAAAAAGGGGGGGAGGAAAATAATAAGAATAAATAATAATAATAATAATAAATATAGCCGCAAGCGGCGATGATCGGCCCTCGCTTGCACTCTCTGGGGGGGTGGCGCTAACGCGCCATTTTCCTCCCCTTTTTTCTAGCTGCATGCATGTGTGAGTTTGTGCGTTATCTGGATGCATTTGTGTTGAATGCCTGGGGTTGAGGTGGGGAGGGGTTGTTTGTTTTGCCTTTTAATTTCAATTATTTGAAGAGGAGGGTCACTCATAAGCCTTTCCTGCACTGTTCTGTTATTTTCTTCTTCTTTTGTGTGTATTTTTGTTCTTTTAAATGCCGGGTGCAAACATTAAAAAATCAATTGAATAAATAAAAATATGAGGACAGAAAATGGTGCCTTTGACATCAGGTCACATGGCCTATCCAATATGGCTGGTTGGTTGCCTAGCAATGACGTAATATACTTTTTGTTCCTCTTCCCATGATGCATCTGTGTACCAAATTTGGTTTGGCTATGACAAAGTTTTTGCCTGGCGTCCCATTGGCGAGGACAGATGTCTGGCCTGTTGACATGGCAACACGATGGGAGATGGTGTGGGGGCGTCATTGAGTTTTTTGATTGAGACCCTGTCATGAATGTGTGTACCAAATTTGGTGTGTCTACGGCAAAGTAAATGTTTTCTGTTCCATGCAATCTCCCTAGGGGGCGCTAATATGGCCATTTTAGATTTTCTTATATCAATCTGCTCAGGGCCGGGTTGTCCACCAACGATTAAAATTTGAGTGATATCGGCCAAAGTGTGTGCGAATTATCATTCGTCGAAATTTGACACAAAATGGCGCCTTCGCCACCAGGTCACATGGTCTATCTAATATGGCTGGTTGGTTGCCTAGCAACGATGTAATATACTTTTTTGTTCCTCTACCCATGATGCATCTGTGTACCAAATTTGGTTTGGCTATGACAAAGTTTTTGCCTGGCGTCCCATTGGTGTTTGGCCTGTTGCCATGGCAACACGATGGGACATGGCGTGTTGGCATCAATGAGTTTTTTTATCGAGACCCTGTCACGAATGTGTGTACCAAATTTGGTATGTCTACGACAAAGTAAAATTTTGCGCTTCCATGCAATCTCCCTAGGGGGCGCTATAGTGTCCATTTCAGATTTTCTTATAGAAATCTGTTCAGGGCCGGGGTGTCCACCAACGATTGAAGTTTGAGTGAAATCGACCAAAGTATGTGCCAATTATCACTCGCCGAATTTGATGGCGAGCCGCAAAAACACACCTGTAATTTGTGGCGTTGTCACGGAAACACCGTTCACTCTTTTAGAACGCTTTTAACAACTTTTAATGTCCCACTTCGTCTAGATAATACAGCACGATTCTGGTGAGTCTGGGTCAAAAACCCTAGGAGGAGTTCGATAAAATACGAGGACAGGAAACTGCGCTCTCGGTGCCAGGTCACGTGCTCGGTCCAAAATGGCCGACTTCCTGTTGGTCGCCTAGCAACCGTTTAATGTACTTTTTTGTTCCTCTTCCCATGATGCATCTGTGTACCAAATTTGGTTTGGCTATGACAAAGTTTTTGCCTGACATCCCATTGGCAAGGAGAGAAGTTTGGCCTGTTGCCATGGCAACATGATGGGACATGGCGTGTTGGCGTCATTGAGTTTTTTGATCGAGACCCTGTCATGAATGTGTGTACCAAATTTGGTATGTCTGCGACAAAGTAAAATTTTTCTGTTCCACACAATCGCCCTAGGTGGCGCTATAGCACCCATTTAAGATTTTCTTATATCAATCTGTTTAGATCCAGGGTGTCCACCCAAGATTAAAGTTTGACTGAAATCGGGCAAAGTATGTGCGAATTATCACTCATCGAAGTTTGACAAAAAATGGCGCCTTCGCCACCAGGTCACATGGTCTATCCAATATGGCTGGTTGATTGCCTAGCAACGACGTAATATACTTTTTTGTTCCTCTTCCCATGATGCATCTGTGTACCAAATTTTCTTTGACTACACCAAAGTTTTTCCAGAGAATCTTAATGACAAGGACAGATGTTTGGCCTGTTGCCATGGCAACATGATGAGAGATGGCGCGGGGGTGTCATTGAGATTTTTGATCGAGACTCTGTCACGAATGTGTGTACCAAATTTGGTATGTCTACGACAAAGTAAAATTTTGCGCTTCCATGCAATCTCCCTAGGTGGCGCTATAGCACCCATTTCAGATTTTCTTATATTAATCTGTTCAGGGCCGGGGTGTCCACCAACGATTAAAGTTTGAGTGAAATCGGCCAAAGTATGCGCGAATTATCGCTCGTCGAAGTTTGATGGCGAGCCGCAAAAACGAACCTGAAATTTGTGGCGTTGTCACGGAAACACCGTTCACTCTTTTAGAACGCTTTTAACAACTTTTAATGTCCCACTTGTCTAGATGATACAGCACGATTCTGGTGAGTCTGGGTCAAAAACCCTAGGAGGAGTTCGTTAAAATACGTGGACAGGAAAATGCGCCCTCGGTGCCAGGTCACGTGCTCGGTCCAAAATGGCCGACTTCCTGTTGGTCGCCTAGCAACCGCATAATATACTTTTTTGTTCTGATTCGCATGATGCATCTGTGTACCAAATTTGGTTTGGCTACGACAAAGTTTTTGCCAGGCGTCCCATTGGCGACGACAGATGTTTGGCTTGTTGCCATGGCAACACGATGGGACATGGCGTCTTGGCGTCATTGAGTTTTTTGATCGATACCCCGTCACAAATATGTGTACCAAATTTGGTATGTCTACGACAAAGTAAAATTTTGCGCTTCCATGCAATCTCCCTAGGTGGCGCTATAGCACCCATTTCAGATTTTCTTATATCAATCTTTTCAGGGCCGGGGTGTCAACGAACGATTAAAGTTTGAGTGAAATCGGCCAAAGTATGCACGAATTATCGCTCGTCGAAGTTTGATGGCGAGCCGCAAAAACGAACCCGAAATTTGTGGCGTTGTCACGGAAACACTGTTCACTCTTTTAGAACGCTTTTAACAACTTTTAATGTCCCACTTGTCTAGATGATACAGCACGATTCTGGTGAGTCTGGGTCAAAAACCCTAGGAGGAGTTCGTTAAAATACGAGGACAGGAAACTCCGCCTTCGGCGCCGGGTCGCGTGCTCGGGCCAATATGGCCGACTTCCTGTTGGTCGGCTAGCAACGGCGTAATATATTTTTTGGTTTGTAACGACATGACCTATCCACCACCCGAATTTCGTTTGTCTACGACAAAGTTCATTTTTCGGGTATAGCCATTGGCGCAATGTATTTTGATTTTCCAGGTGGCGCTGTCGAGCCATTTTTTAAGATTTTTTAATACAGATTATTTGTAAATTCCTTTTTTGGCGTTCTTGAATTTTGTGCAAAATTTCGTGAGTTTTCGTCGGTGGGAAGTACCCGAAACCTGAAAAAAGTGTATAGGAAAATAATAAGAATAAATAATAAGAAAAACCAGAACAATAACAATATGGTGCCACCTATGGTGGCAATATATATATCAATGGAAAGGGCTCGTGTCCAGTAACGCACCCGTGGGGTCCATTGTCAATGACGAGCGCGTTGCGCTCGTCATTGACCTCATCGATTACTCACTTGCCCAATACATATTTTTGACGTTTACGATGGTTAACGATTACAATTATGCCGCTTTCGCGGCAATGGGCAGTGCCAGTCTGTGCTATTGGATCCTATGACTGTCACTATAGTGTGGCATTGAGTGTTTGGAAAAGGGAGAGCGCTTCGCGCTCTGGTTTTGTGGGCACACATGACATCGTGCACTGCGTGCACGATGTCATGTGTGCCCACAAAACAATTACAATTTTGCCGCCACGGGCGGTGCCACCGTGCCAGGTCAGCGGGCACCAGTCGTTGACATGAGTGCTAGGTGCTTAAAAAGGGGAGAGCGCTTCGCGCTCTGCTGCGTGCACAAAACAAAGCGCTTCGCGCTTTGTTTTGTGCACGCTGGTTCTGCAGTGCTTCGCACTGCAGAACAGTAACAAAAGGCCCTACGCTTTAGCGCTCGGGCCTAATAAGAAAAACCAGAACAGTAACAATATAGTGCCACGAATGGTAACACTAAATATATCAATGGAAAGGGCGCACGTCCAGTAACCCACCCGTGGGGTCCATTGACACCTACCAGCGCGTTTCACACGTTCCACGCTGGTTCTGCAGTGCTTCGCACCGCAGAACAGTTACAAAAGGCCCTATGCGCTCTTCAGCGCTCGGGCCTAATAACAATAATAATAATAGGCACACACTCACTGTGTAAAATGTGAACATAGGAATTTAGTCACTTAAAGGGAATTTTAAAACAAATAAAATATCTGTGTGTTCAATACACTTTGAATGATAGTACAATTGACACAAAGAAAACCCAGAACCCCTTGTATTTCAGTCAAATTTGTAACCTCTGACTTGTAACCAGTTCAGTTCAATTTTGTTGCAGGCCTGATGTTGCTCGGGTGCGTAGGGGCCTTAAAACTAAAAAATGTCTGCTTCATTTCCTATGCAAGCCAAAATAAAACTGCACAGGGTTTTACTGTTACTCACAGAACCGTGGCTCCAATCAGTGGGGAAGTAACAAGGCTGGGCACATGACACGTCCGAGTCCCGAGTTCAAATGGCTCAGGCAGAACTTAGGCTTCAGGAAATAATATCCACAGCAGGGTCCAAAGAGAGTGGCCTTGGTCCACTGTGCATTAAAAAGTGTCTCTTTAGCATTTCTATTCAATAAAATGTCTATACTTTTGCATATACAGTAGAAGCTACAATTAAGCTAGCGTTAGCGTTAGCATGCTAAGTCGCTAGCTCGCGATTAGCATTACACAATTCTAAGTACAAAACGGGCAGTTTTGATACACAAAATAAACACTCACATGACACCCGGTAACAACAGTCCCACACACGACCGGCAGACTCTGCATCCACGGATAATTATGTGACTATTATGCGGGTCCCATTTCCGTGCGCGCTCTGTGAAATGGGACACGGCTGTCAATCACTTCAGTTTATCGAAGCGTTTGATTGGCTCAGCGAATGTTCCGCTCTGCGATTGGTTCAGAGTACTTCAGAGTGTTCAATGCGCTTCTTTGGTTTGACAAGCGCTAAACTGCTACAGTATAAAAGATGCAGCCAAAATATTTCTTAAAAAGTCTATGGAGTTAGGGTTACGGTTAAATATTAATATTAATATAAAATATAAACATTAAATCATATTTGTGCAACAGTGTTATGACTGTTGTTTTACATTTATACACTAGATGGCGCCAAAGAAACAGATGTCGTGTGGTGGTGAGTTGTGGAGTAAATTGATATTATCTAATTTGGAACAAAATATGAAGTATAAAAGCGAGATAGACAACGAGAGAGTGCTGGTTTTGACCCGGGTCAGATTTATTTATTTTATTTATTGGTTTATTTGACAGGGACAGTGTACATTAATTAACATATCTGTAAATGTACCAGAATGAGCCAAAAGGCTCTTTTTCATCTGTTGTCCCTGGACAGATCTTAAAATGGTCTCCCTAAAAATAATGATAACAAAATAAAATTACACAATGAACAATAAACAATTATTACCAAGTAGTAAAACTATAAATCCAATAGATAAATATAGTGTACTTAAAACTTTAACATTATCGACAGTTAAGAAATCCCACACACATCACAGCAAGACAGCAGAGACACAAGAGGCAGCACAGTGGAGTTTGAGGAAAGAAAATAATAAACATTAGTGATGACAGGTCTGATGTGTTATGAACCAGTTTTTTAGATGTTTTTTATACAGGTTGTATATGGACAGTTCTCTGATGTTTGTGGGGACAGAGTTCCACTCCTGGGTGTCTGTAACAGAAAAGGCACTCTGACTGAGTGCACTTTTACGTAAGGGAACAATACAGTCTCCTCGGGCCGCCCCTCTGGTCACTCTGTGTGTGGTGGTCCTGATGTTTATGAACTGAGTGAGTGGAGGAGATGACAGACCATGATTGACTTTGTATATTAGACAGAGATTTTAATATTTTACGACATTCTCCCAACTTAACAGTTTATGTTTTTGTAAAATGGTGTAGTGGTGATGTCTGAAAGGTTTTTTTATCCAGTATTTTGATTGTCTGTTTGTGTAGTGACTCTATGGGTTTTAGTGTAGACAGTATGTGATATGTGATAGGACCAGAGCATGAACATTTTAGCTGCCTGTAATGATAGATGTGATCTTATGAACCGGAAATTTGAAATATTAAGTTTGAAGCTTGAAGAAAATTACTTAGTGACATTATCTGTCCATGCAGCAAGATCATTTTACATGACAAGTTACCTTAAAATAAACTCCCTCTAGACTAGAATCAAGCAGTCTTTGGTCTAGTAAACCCTAACCCTTAAATTCTTGGCCAGTGCAGTGTAAAAAATATATTATTTTCTAAAACGCAGAATCATCCAGTTAGTATTTTAGCAGCTCCATTCAGCTTCCATTCTGACCTCAGCTATGGAACAAGTAAATGACTGGCTTTTTAAATCCTGTTTGCTTCTAAATTCCCCCCAAAAAAACTGCCCTAAAAATACAAAGAACAAACAAAAGACAAAAGTCTAAGACAAAAATCTAATCACTGAATGACTTTAAATCCACACTGAGAACATTTGAGACAGCCTCCTTAACTTATAACTGTTTAACATGATTTGTACATAATTTTAAAGTTCTTTAACCATTCTGTTTCCTAATATCATCTTATAATCATCATGGTTTCACTTTAGTTGGGTAAAAATGTCTTCAAACATTTTCATTCCATACTAAAAACCATCCCGCTCCTCAGCTTTTTTTTTTTAAACTGCAAGATGCAAGATTGGTCATACAAGGACTGGAGATTGAAAACACAAGTGAGATCAAGTTTTTAGGCGTTATAATTGATGAACATTTGACATGGAAATCACACATAGAACAAGTTAAATCAAAAGTATCACAAACAATAGCTGTATTACACAAAGTGAAGGACTGTCTAAGCAAAAATGCCATGTTTCTTTTGTATAACTCACTGGTTGTTCCATATTTGACTTATTGTATTAAAGGCTCCTACAGCTCCGCTCAGTGAGAGATACAGGACGACATTCATACCATACTCCATACAACTGTACAACAACTCACCTTATGGAACAGATAATACTCCCTACAACTGTACAACAACTCACCTTATGGAACAGATAATACTCCCTACAACTGTACAACAACTCACCTTATGTAACAGATAATACTCCCTACAACTGTACAACAACTCACCTTATGGAACAGATAATACTCCCTACAACTGTACAACAACTCACCTTATGTGACAGATAATACTCCCTACAACTGTACAACAACTCACCTTATGTAACAGATAATACTCCCTACAACTGTACAACAACTCACCTTATGTGACAGATAATACTCCCTACAACTGTACAACAACTCACCTTATGTAACAGATAATACTCCCTACAACTGTACAACAACTCACCTTATGTGACAGATAATACTCCCTACAACTGTACAACAACTCACCTTATGGAACAGATAATACTCCCTACAACTGTACAACAACTCACCTTATGTAACAGATAATACTCCCTACAACTGTACAACAACTCACCTTATGTGACAGATAATACTCCCTACAACTGTACAACAACTCACCTTATGTAACAGATAATACTCCCTACAACTGTACAACAACTCACCTTATGGAACAGATAATACTCCCTACAACTGTACAACAACTCACCTTATGTCACAGATAATACTCCCTACAACTGTACAACAACTCACCTTATGTCACAGATAATACTCCCTACAACTGTACAACAACTCACCTTATGTAACAGATAATACTCCCTACAACTGTACAACAACTCACCTTATGTCACAGATAATACTCCCTACAACTGTACAACAACTCACCTTATGTAACAGATAATACTCCCTACAACTGTACAACAACTCACCTTATGTAACAGATAATACTCCCTACTGTATTTTGTATTTTCTACTACTACTACCACTACTATTATACTACTATTTTCTACTACTTTTCTATTTAAATCTGATTGTACATATATAGTATTTGTTACCATTATCTTATGTATATAATTGTGTCTCATCTGACACAGGTCTGTTGCTCTTTGGTTGCTATTCCATCTATTTTTCTTCTTGTTCTTTTACCCTCAGTTTTAAATTGTATATTATATTTGATGAGTGAGCTACCGTACCCAAAACAATTTCCCTTGTGTATCAATAAAGTTTGTCTAAGTCTAAGTCTAAGTGTGGGGAAGTGCCTGTAAAACACTCATTGAACCAATCTTCCTTTTCCAGAAACGTGCTATTCGTGTGGTAAATGAAAGTGGATACAGTGCCCACACTAACCCTATATTTGTACAATTAAAAACATTAAAATTTAAACAATTGGTAGAATATGACTTACTCAAAATTATGTACAAAGCTCATCAAATAATACTACCAATCAACTTGCAAAATAGATTCAAAAAGAGAGAAAGTAGTTATAAATTAAGAGGAACTGATATTTTTTCTTTTTTAGTGTCGACGCGGCTCTTCACGTGCTCAATGTTTACTGCCTGGCTTCAGGCGCCAAAGTTAATTTTGACAAGTCCTCCGTGGCTTTCTGCGGAGGCCTCGTGGCCGCCCAGAACACCTGGGGCCTCAGGGATGCGGGGGACTCTTACAGGGTCCTCGGCGTTCTGCTGGGGAGAGATGAGGCAGTCTGTAGAGACAATTTGTGGACAGGTTTGTATAACAGCGTTAAGGCGTGCATGAATTTATGGCGTTTGTGTAAATTAAAAATCAAAGGTAAGGTTTTAGTTGTCAATGCCCTGTGCTTGTCCAAGCTCGTGCACGCCCTCACCGTGTATGACTTGCCAAGCGCAGTGGCAAACAAATTTAGTACTGCGGTAAGTAGGTTTATTTGGAGGAGAGAGCGTGGGCTCGTTGCACACAATGTTTTAATAGGCGAGTATAATCAAGGGGGGTTAAAACTCTGTCCAAGGCATCTTTTAGATTTTTCAGGTAGGTTTGATATTGAGGAAATTAGAAGTAGGTTTATCAGGGCTAGGGCTGGGTTTAGAAGAGCCAAAACTTTTATAAAGGTAAGTACAATCCAGTCTTCCGTCCTGGCGAAGTGGGGTGTTCTCTTTGAGAATGACCCCCCCTGACCCGGGCGGGGAAAATGAGGAAGAAGAAGGTAAGTATTCTTTTGATTTTGTTATTGTAAGGGGGGAAAGGATGTCGAGGCTGACGGAGACGAGAACGCACACCTTCTACCGGCTGTTGGTGGCCGGGGTTGCTCAGCGCCCTTCTGCAGAACACAGGTGGTCACAAATATTTCCCTCGCATGACATTGCATCCATCTGGGCCCACATATATAATTGGTACACCCCACCCCAAGTCAGTAATTTTGACTTCAAATTAAGACACAGGATCATTTACACTTGCACCAGACTGCACGCAATACACCCTGACAGGTACGGCCGTGACTGTCTGGTGTGCGGTGAGGCGCCTGAAGACCTCCATCTGGTCGTCTGGTGTCCTGTCGTGCGGAGATTCTGGACCCGGCTGCTGGACCTCCTCGCTCGGAGGCTGGCATTGAGGCTCCAATCGCCAGCGGCCCATGAAGTCGATGACCCCGAGCTTTGGTTCTGCCTCTTGGGACCTGTCCGGCAGCAACCTCAGGTCAACTGGGTCGCCTCGTCCTGTCCTTGGCCAGGTATACCATCTTTGTAGCGCGGAACCACCACCTCCATGACAGCCGTGCAGCAGAGTACTGGCCCCTCAGCGCCCACATACGCCATCTCCACTCCCTAAGAGAGATTGATTTTTGTGACCCTTTTATACTTTTTACTTATACTTTTTTTTCAATTTCTCAAACTGGTTCCCCTCATCTGGACTTCTGACCCTTACCTTCCTCCGCTGTTCCCTCTGGATCCCGTCATATGGACTCTACCTGGACATTGCATTGCCCTTGCTTAAGGTATGAAATATGTCAACGTCATTTCCGTTGCCATTACGACAACAATCCATAGCCTTAGGGTTAGGTTATAGGATTAAAAAAGGGACCGATTACCCCTAATCATTTTGTTTTTTGGCCATAATTTCTGCTAGGAAGGTCGTCGAGAGGTGGAAAGTTGTTAGGAGCACATTTCAGGCCATTTGCAGTCTAATGGTACCTATTTTTGTGACATGAATTTTGAGCTAGGCTAACTGGTCAGCATGTACACATGCTAAAGGGCTAATTTGTATATTTTGTTACTCTGGTCATGCTAATGCTTATGCATAATGGAACATCACATTTATCTTATCAATGTTATCAATCACAGCAGACAGTAGAATGTGTCCCGTTTCCTTCCGCTGAGGCTGGCCACACTGGTTGCACCTGGGGGCGTCCCTGGTCGGTGTCGGGCACTGTGTGGCAGCGGGCGGGGCTGACAAGATAGGATGCTGACTCGCCAACAGTGTCCGAGAGAGAGCAAGGGGGGAAGGGGGGGGGGGGGGATGTGTGTGCTGGTGCCACTGGTCCTTGGTGTCCACCTGCTGCAGCACCTGGTCCCGGTGCTAACAGAAGCCTCTCCTTCTCCCGCATGGTTGCTGTGTACCCGACAAAGATAAGACAAGACATTATTGATCTCATGCAGGAGAAATGTACTTGTCACAGTAGCTCCAGGTAGGGACTAGGGATGCAAATTATCGATTAATTCATTAATCTATAGTTGATTGACCTTATCGATCGACTAATTGAACGATTAACGATTAATGATTAATTGATAAGCGGCGTTTTTCACCTGAATTTGAGTGTTTCAATAGGGTCTTTAAGAATATAAGCTATAGTAACGTAACACTGAGTCAAAAATAGTGCTTAGTAAAAAGCAGACAAATGTATTGATGCTGAATAACAAAATACATTCTTTATTGAAAATAAATTGAGGACTGGCTCAGTTGTTGCACTTGCAGCATGGAAATCTTGAAATTAAAAGGAACAGAAGAAATTAAATAACAGAATGTTATTTAGTCTACATATTATGAAACCAGTGAATCCAGGCTATTTTTAGGACATTCTCAACATTTATTTTGAACTAAGGCATCAACAATATTTCTCTCCCTTAATCTGTGAAGGGTTACAGTACAAAATATACATTTCACAGGGCCCCTGGACACAGCATAAAACATTACAGGGCCTCAAACCAGAACAATCAAGAAATGATAAAAGCATGTAAGTTACATGCTTTTATCATTTCAAAAATATATGGTTCTAGGTCCAGCTCTACTGTGAGTTGTACGGCAACATCCAGAGAGGAAAGGGTTACATGATGTAACCAGGCCCAGATTGAGACGGCACAGATTGGGGGGGGCATTTCAAAATTTTGGTGGGACATAGTGTGGAGTTTCATGTGGAACATTTTTCTTCTAATGCAGGGGTTCTTAACCTGTTTGACGTTGAGGCCCAGTGTTCCCAGTGCAGAGCGGCCCTCGCAGCCCACTAGTGCAAAACAGAAAGTTTTTTGCGGCCCTCAAGGTGGCACTTACGGCCTAAGTTTGGGCCATGGCCCTGTGGTTAAGAAGCTGTTCTAATGTATGGCCAACAGAGCATTAACCTATCAAAGGTGTGGCCAGGCTATTACTACTAACCAATTACTCTGCCCAGCATTCTATATGACATCAGTAACATTACAAATACCAAATAACCAGGACCTTGGACCTTGGAGTGATGATGAAATAAAAATGAAATGATAAAAAAATTAATTGATCGGGGAAAACATTTGTGGATGTGACTTGTGGAGATGATTCAGACTCCAGAGAATGAGACAGAATAAAAAACACATTTTATTTTGGAAAAACAAAACTTGCGCTTTTATTGTGGAGGCGGATGTGCGCGTGGTGCGTCGTACATGCGGCTTGACGCAGAGCTCCGTGATATGAAATGATTAAAAAATTAATTGATCGGGGAAAACATTTCACTCACACACACGCACAGTCGCACACACACGCACACACACACTGAGAACCGGAGCACATGGGCCGGACAGCGGGCTGCTTCCACTGCGCTTTCACGTGGAGCCTGCTACGCGGCCCGGAGCGGCGAGCACGTGCAGTGCACCGCACGCGTGTTCATGCAGACAGCGGGACCAAGCCGCAAAAATTGGGTGGGCAGGAGAACATTTTGCACTGCTTCTAGTTCCGGCCGCGGATGTAACGCTATGGTCCTTCTCGTGAGTGGGTTCGCATCTCGTGTTCACATTCCAGAGTAGCGCCTTCTAGCGATTAGTTACAATTAATTCATTTTGATCGGCCAACGTCTTGATCGACAATTAATTGTAAGTCGATTAATTGTTGACATCCCTACTAGGGACAGTTTGAATAACAAAGAAAAGTGCATGTGGGAAAGAATGACATAAAGATAAGTAATAATAATAATAAAATAAGTAATAATAGAATAATTAATAATAATAAAACAGTAACAAGGAGAGTACTGAAAAACAATATTGCACGTTGGAAAAACAATATTGCATGTTAGGGTCAGGGATAAAAAAAAAAAAAGGGAATGATTACCCCTAATCATTTTGTTTTTTGGCCGTAATTTCTGCTAGGAAGGTCGCAGAGAGGTCAAAAGTTGTTAGGAGCACGTTTCAGGCCATTTGCAGTCTAATGGAAAGATTACAGAGTCAGAGAGATTATAGAGACAGCGAGATTATAGAGAGAGATTATAGAGGGCGATATTACAGACGACGAGATTACAGACAGCGAGATTACAGACGGAGGAGAGAGGAGCAGAGGTTCTGACCTTCAGGCTGAGGGAGTGGGCTTTCTCTCGCACAGTGATGAATCGTGGGTCATTGTCATCCAAACCCTCCCAGCTCCGAACGTCTCCATCGCTTCCACAAGTAACAATGAACCTGAGAGGAACATCAGAGAAGAACCACAGAGGAACATGAGAGGAACACATATGAACATGAGAGGAACACGAGAGGAACACAAGAAGAACACGAGAGGAACACAAATGAACATGAGAGGAACACGAGAGGAACACAAATGAACACGAGAGGAACACGAGAGGAACACAAATGAACACGAGAGGAACACGAGAGGAACACGAGAGGAACACGAGAGGAACACAAATGAACACGAGAGGAACACGAGAGGAACACAAATGAACATGAGAGGAACACGAGAGGAACACGAGAGGAACACAAATGAACATGAGAGGAACACGAGAGGAACACGAGAGGAACACGAGATGAACACAAATGAACATGAGAGGAACACGAGAGGAACACGAGAGGAACACAAATGAACATGAGAGGAACACGAGAGGAACACGAGAGGAACACGAGAGGAACACAAATGAACACGAGAGGAACACGAGAGGAACACGAGAGGAACACAAATGAACACGAGAGGAACACGAGAGGAACACGAGAGGAACACAAATGAACATGAGAGGAACATGAGAGGAACACGAGAGGAACACGAGAGGAACACAAATGAACATGAGAGGAACACGAGAGGAACACGAGAGGAACACAAATGAACACGAGAGGAACACGAGAGGAACACGAGAGGAACACGAGAGGAACACAAATGAACACGAGAGGAACACGAGAGGAACACAAATGAACATGAGAGGAACACGAGAGGAACACGAGAGGAACACAAATGAACATGAGAGGAACACGAGAGGAACACAAATGAACACGAGAGGAACACGAGAGGAACACGAGAGGAACACAAATGAACATGAGAGGAACATGAGAGGAACACGAGAGGAACACGAGAGGAACACAAATGAACATGAGAGGAACACGAGAGGAACACGAGAGGAACACAAATGAACACGAGAGGAACACGAGAGGAACACGAGAGGAACACGAGAGGAACACAAATGAACACGAGAGGAACACGAGAGGAACACAAATGAACATGAGAGGAACACGAGAGGAACACGAGAGGAACACAAATGAACATGAGAGGAACACGAGAGGAACACAAATGAACACGAGAGGAACACGAGAGGAACACAAATGAACATGAGAGGAACACGAGAGGAACACGAGAGGAACACAAATGAACATGAGAGGAACACGAGAGGAACACAAATGAACACGAGAGGAACACGAGAGGAACACGAGAGGAACACAAATGAACATGAGAGGAACACGAGAGGAACACGAGAGGAACACGAGATGAACACGAGAGGAACACGAGAGGAACACGAGATGAACACGAGAGGAACACGAGAGGAACATGAGAGGAACACGAGAAGACAGTACTTTGTATACTGTAGAAGTACTTCATCACTCCTCCTCAGTGTTAGTACTTTGTATAAACTGCAGTGAATATTTTTTTGGACTCTTGGATTTAGCTTCAATATGCCCTAAAGTTTTTAGATGATCAAAAATGTTTATCCACTTGTCAGTGGAACAGAAGTGAAAGAGGATTTTTAGCTGATGCTACATGAGAGCAACGTGAGAGAACAGCAGACAGTAGAACGTGTGTATCACAACAGAATGTGTGTAAAATTCATTACCAACAAGGGAGC
>JAVJIX010000458.1:50000-115000 GCA_036785185.1 Paratrypauchen microcephalus
AACTGTCCTCTCACCCTTCCTCTTCACCATCTACACCTCGGACTTCACCTACAACACAGACAGCTGCCATCTCCAGAAGTTCTCCGACGACTCGGCCATTGTGGGCTGTGTGCGGTCATCAGTGACTTTGTGGACTGGTGTGGGCGCAACCACCTGTGCCTTAACACCAGTAAGACAAAGGAGCTGGTCTTTGACTTCAGGAGGAGACCACTACCTCACTCACCGGTGAACATCCAGGGGCAGGACATAGAGACTGTGGACAGTTTCAAGTACCTGGGTGTTCACCTCAACAATAAACTGGACTGGTCCCACAACACCGACGCCCTGTACAAGAAGGGCCAAAGTCGCCTCCACCTCCTGAGGAGACTGAGGTCCTTTGGGATGTGTAGGCCTCTGCTCAAGACTTTTTATGACTCTGTGGTGGCCTCTGCTCTCCTCTACGCTGTCGTCTGCTGGGCCCCGAGCAGGACAGAGCGGGACAGGAAGAGACTTAATAAGCTGGTCAGGAGGGCCAGCTCTGTCCTGGGCTGTCCTCTGGACTCTGTAGAGGAGGTGGCTGAGAGGAGGGTGCTGGACAAACTTACGTCCATCATGGACGACACCTCTCACCCTCTGCACCGGACTGTAGAGGAGCTGAGCAGCTCCTTCAGCAGCCGACTGAGGCACCCCCAGTGCAAGAAGGAGCGCTACCGCAGATCCTTAATCCCCACCTCCATCAGACTGTACAACTCCACTGTAGAGTCCAGACGTGCAATATTGTCTTTAAATACTCTCTTAGTTACTGTTTCTTATTATTATTGTTACTTGTATAACTCCACTGTATCGTGCAATATCGTTTTCCCAATGTGCAATATTGTTATTTTCAATACTCCTATCGTGCAATATCGTTTTTTCATCGTGCAAGTATTGTTTTTTTCAATACTCTCCCTGTCACTGTTTTTATTATTATTATTATTATTATTATTATTATTATTATTATTATTATTATTATTATTATTATTATTATTATTATTATTATTCGATATATTACTTATTTTACTTATTTTATTACTATTATTACCTATCTTTATGCCATTCTTGCTGCATGCACTTTTCTTTCTTGTTCAAACTGTCCCTACCTGGAGCTACTGTGACAAGTAAATTTCTCCTGTGTGAGATCAAAAAGTCTTATCTTATCTTATCTTATGATCAAATCTGTCATGTTTAGCAGACAAGAGGAAGCTCTCTTATGCCAGGGAGTAGTTATAGAGACTCAAGATGAAACCATGTATACTACTGTACACCTGAAAGTTATAGGTGTTTTTCCTGTTGTAGGCTATGACCTTGACTTAATCCACTCTGAAGACAAATTAAATGAGAATTGGGAGCAGGTGAGGACAGCTTGGTCCAGAGAATTTGCCTCCGAGCCAGTAAACATCCGGGTTCAACATGACGACATCAAGAGACCGGTGGACTACAGATGGAAATTAGCATTCTGCTAAATCTGGTGCAGCCATCTTTTTAATGTACCTGCACATTGTCCTTCAAATAAACAAGTAAATAAATAAATAATAAATAAACTGTATGTAAAACTGGTGAAAGGCTGCCTTGTATTTGGAGATTTCTGTCTGGACGGAGGACACTACCTGACAAGAGATGGCAACACAGCAGCTTTAACATCAGGAGTCTTGTTTGGTAGACTGCATTTTGTGGCCAGATACAAACTGAACAGCAGTGTTACAATTAGGGCTGGGCAAAAAATCGATACGATTTAAAAATCGAGTTGGCACGTCAAATCGATTCGTTTTTTAAGAAACTCGAGTTTTTAAGATTTTTTTTTGTCCCTATAGCGTACAGTTTATATTTCCAGGCGCATCGCGCACGCGGTTCATTTTAACATTCACCAAGACACCTCGAGGCTTTCCGTACTGAACTTCCTGCAGTGCGTTTCACATACACACCACCACATGCACCCCTCACAACCTCTGTCATTTGGAACTGGTATCGTTTTGCGAAATCTGATGAATGCCAAACAACACCTCTTTGTAAAATATGCCTGAAGGTGGTTGTTGTAAGCGGAAGCAGTACGACTAATTTGTTTCAACATTTGAAGCGAAAGCATCCGGCTGAGTGGGAGAAATGCTGCCTTCAGCGGCAAGAAAACCTTGCTAGCACTAGCTCTAATGCTAACTCAAAGCTTTTCAAGCCGTGTTCCGTATGAGAAGAGCGGAGCAAGGTGGAAAGCAATCACGGATGCGATTACTTACTTTATAGCTACGGACATGCTTCCAATTTATTCGGTGGAGAAAAGAAGTTTTCAACATATGCTCAAAGTTTTGGATGCTCGTTACAACGTCCCCAGTCGCAAGTATTTTTCAGATGTTGCACTCCCTCAACTGTATAATGTTATTCGCCAGAAGATATTAAGTGAGTTGAAAGGAATTGACTTTTATGCTGCCACTACAGACTTTACCCTGTGGTTAGGGGTTAGGGCCCCCCCCCTAAAAGAGGGGGGTAGAGAATACTACCACCGTATTCCCTGCGTGTCGTAAAAGGCGACTAAAAGGGACGGGGCGAGAGGACTGGGAATCCTCTCCCCTGTAACTGTTTCCTAGAAATGGACAGGGCTGAGTTGGGAAGGGGAGGTTGTCTCCCCAAACCCTAAAGATTGGGTCCTTGAATGTGCGTGGGTGTAGTACGAATGAAAGTAAAAGAGATCTGATTGGAAGGATGTTTGGAAGAAGGAGATTGAGTGTGTTAGCACTGAGTGAGACAAAGATGAAAGGGGTGAGTGTGTGTTTGGAAGTGTGAGTGGGAGAAGGTCTGGTGTAGAGAGTGGGAGAGCAAGAGAAGGTGTGGCCTTGTTGGTGAGTTGTGAGGTGAGACGATGTGTGGTTGAATGGAAGGAGATTTCACCAAGACTGTGGGTGAAAGTGAAATTTCTGAATGAGTTGTGGGTGTTCGTGAGTGCGTATGGTCCTGGCAGTGAGAAGAATGAAGAGGAGAGAGTGTCCTTCTGGAATGACTTGGATGAGTGCCTGCAGGGATTTGGAGCAAATGTGAATGTAGTGTTGATGGGAGATCTGAATGCGAGAGTGGGTGATGAGAAAATTGAGGGTGTTGTTGGTGTGCATGGTGTACCTGGAAAGAATGATAGTGGTGAGAGACTGATAGGAATGTGCCTTGAGAGAGAGATGGTGATTGGGAATACATGGTTCAGAAAGAAAGAGATTCATAAGTATACGTGGGTGAGGCAGGATGGTGGAAGAGTGATTGATAAAGCATTGATGGATTATGTGGTGGTTTCAAAGGTTGCATGTAGTAGATTGTTGGATGTAAGTGTGAGAAGGGGAGAGAGTGAAGGTATGTCTGATCATTATTTGGTGGAAGGAAGGTTGCGTGTGGGTATGCCATGGGTGAGATCGAGAAAGAGTGGGGATGCAAGAGAAGTTTTGAGAGTGAGTGTTTTGAAGAACAGAGAGAAAGTGTGTGAATATCAGGAGAAAATAGGTGGCAGGTGGAATGAGGTGAAGGATCAAATGTTTGTTGGTGTGGAGGAAGAATGGCAACAGTTCAAGAGTGCAGTGGTTGGGTGTGCAGAGGAAGTGTGTGGTGTGAGACGTGTTGGAGGTGGTGTAAGAAAGGGAAGTGAATGGTGGTGCGAGGATGTAAGGTTGGCTGTAACTGAGAAGAGACGTGCGTATGAAGTATGGCTGCAGAGAAAGGACAGGGAGTCGTATGAGTGTTATAAGGAGAAGAGAAGGGATGCAAAGAGAGCTGTGCGTGAGGCAAAAGTGGCTGCGGACGAAAGGTGGGGCAGACAGTTGACTGACAATTTTCGGGAGAACAAGAAAATGTTTTGGAAGGAGGTGAAAAGAGTGCGAAAGGAAGTGTCTGGGAGGGAGGAGAAAGTGAAAACAGAGGATGGAAGGATGCTGAATGAGGGGAATGCTGTAAGAAAGAGGTGGGCGGAGTATTTTGAGAGGCTGTTGAATGTGGAGGAAGATCGGGATGCTGTGATTGTGATGGATGGAAGGGAAAGCAGATTGAATGTACTGGGAGAGTTGAATGAAGCGTTGATTACGAGAGAGGAAGTTGAGCAAGCTGTGGGAAAGTTGAAAGCAGGAAAGGCTGCAGGTGTGGATGGGTGTACTGGGGAATGTTTGAAGTGTGGTGGAGCGAGTGTCACCGAGTGGTGTGTGAGATTGTTGAATGTGTGTTTTGTAAGTGGGCAGGTGCCACTTGACTGGACGAGTGCGTGTGTGGTTCCACTGTACAAGGGTAAGGGTGATAAGTATGAATGTAGTAGTTATAGGGGTATTAGCCTGTTGAGTGTTGTAGGCAAGGTGTATGGAAGAGTGCTGATTAACAGGGTAGTGGAGGGGACTGAGTGTATGATTGGTGAAGAGCAGTGTGGTTTCAGGAGAGGTAGAGGATGTGTGGACCAGGTGTTTGCTGTGAGACAGGTGTGTGAAAAGTATTTGGCTAAGGGGAGGGAGGTGTTTTGGGCGTTTATGGATTTAGAGAAGGCGTATGATAGGATTGATAGAGAGGCGTTGTGGGTTGTGTTGAGTTTGTATGGTATCGATGGTAGATTGTTGGAAGGTGTGAAGAGTTTTTATAGAAACAGTAGAGCGTGTGTGAGAGTGGGAAATAGCACGAGTGAGTGGTTTCCTGTGAGGGTTGGTTTGCGTCAGGGATGTGTGATGTCTCCGTGGTTGTTTAATGTGTATATGGATGGTGTGGTAAAAGAGGTGAATGCAAGAGTGTCAGGTAAGGGTGTGAGCATGGTGAATGTTGATGGCAGCGAATGGAGCATGAATCAGTTGTTGTTTGCAGATGATACTGCACTAGTGGCTGATTCAGAGGAGAGCTTGGCACGTTTGGTTGAGGAGTTTGGAAGGGTGTGTGACAGAAGGAAGCTGAGAGTGAATGTGAATAAGAGTAAGGTGATGAGGTGCACGAGGTCAAAGGATGAACGTAGGTTGAATGTGGCATTAAATGGGGAGTTGTTGGAAGAGGTAGAGTGTTTTCAGTATTTGGGGTCGCATGTTGGTGTGGATGGTGGAATAGGGGGTGAGGTAGAGTTTAGAATGAATGAAGTACGTAAGATATGGGGGGGAATGAAGAGAGTGTTTGAATGTAGGTCACTGGGAATGGTTGCGAAAAGGAGATTGTATGAGGGTGTGGTGGTGCCTGCTGCATTGTATGGGGCTGAAACGTGGAGTTTGAAAGTTGCGGAGAAGAGGAAGTTGAATGTAGTTGAGATGAGATGTCTGAGGAGTATGTGTGGTGTGACACGCATGGATTGTGTGAGAAATGAAGATATCCGAGAGAGAACTGGTGTGTTGCGAGAGTTGGCTGAGAGAGCAGAGCAAAAGGCATTGGGATGGTTTGGACATGTTGAGAGGATGGAAAGGGAGCGATTGGTGAAAAAGGTGTATGAATCTGATGTGAGTGGAGTGAGAATGAGAGGAAGACCGCGAATGGGATGGACAGAGGGTGTAAGAAGAGCGTTGAATGCAAGAGGGATGACTGTGGTGCAAGGGAGAGAGGCTGCTCAGGACAGGGATGAATGGAGAGAGTTTGTGTATGAATGAATGGATGGGTGTGGTAGAGGACGGGTCTTGATATGAAGCGGCAGGGGGAAACCAGCTTTGGCTGAGGCCCTGCTGTGGAAGTGCCCACACTGGGCTGTGCAGCTGACCCTGGTGCAGTGTGGTGTGGTTTAGATCGGTCCTTAGACCTTAAACCAAGGTGTCCTTTTCCCCAACATCATCATGCCTCTCCGGTGACGTTTGGGTGGTGCTGGCGTCTGAGTGCTGGTTTGTTCTGAGTGCTGGGTTGTTTGGGGGGTTGCTGGCGGGCTTGGGTGGTATCACCAGGTCTGGTTTCGGGGTGCCGAGGGGGCGGCTGGCTGGTGCTTAGGGGTGTGGTCCGGATGGCCGCCTGGATCCGGGGTTCTTTGGGGTTTTGTATGGTGGACGGGGGCACCTGGAGGGGGGCGACGTTATCTAGGTGCACCTTTAGTTATTACTGTTACTGCTGTTGTAGTGGGATGATTGCGGATGGTCTGGACCTGGACCCTCTCCCAATGTTTTGGATTGTTTTTAATGCATCATTTCTTAGTCAGGGCAAGCTGAATACCTACATCTAGGCTGCAGGACAATGTCCTCCTTATTTTAATGCATCATTTTCTTAGTGAGAGCTGAACACCTACACTTAGGTTTGCAGGACAATGTCCTCCTTCTTTTAATGCATTTAGACACAATATAAATAGCATACACATTATACACAATATAGGGCAACATAGGATATGAAGAAATGTTCGGAGAGGGGGGAGAAGTGGATTTTAAAGTGGGGCGACAGCGGTGATGGTGATGGACGGAAGGTGTGCTTGGGTGCTCGTCCCTCTCTAGGTGCTGTCCCTGTGTGGTCCTCTGGAGGATTCCTGGGTGCTGGCGGTGGTCCGGTTTGCGCTCTGGGTCTGGCCGGTCATCCCTTTGTGCCGCCTGGGGCGGGTCCTGGGGTTTTTTCCGCTCGGGTTCGCTGGCTGCCTTCTCGGCTGTCCAGTGCGTGGGTGGGGGGTGGGTGGACGCCAGTGTGGGAAGAGAGTGGTGATGGTGATGAGGAAGGGACGCTGGTACAAACGAGGGAAAAAAAAAAAGTCACGGAAGGAGGGTTTGGGGAAAGGAAGGAAGGAGGGAAAGGAACAAAAATGTATGCCCTGTCTAGGCTACCCCACTATGGTGGGACACAGCCTTTGTATATAGATAGACTACAGACTTGTGGTCTAGCCGAACCACGCAGCCCTACATGAGCCTTACGGTTCATTATGTCAACGAAAGCTGGGAAATGCGAAGTGTATGTCTACAAACGTCATACTTCCCGCAGGATCATACAGGCGAAAGCATTGCTCTTGAGTTAAAGGATGCACTCGGCTCCTGGGGCCTTTCTGAGGAGCGACTTACCTGTGCCACGACCGACAGCGGCTCCAATGTTATCAGAGCCATGAAAGACAACTGGCCGAACCTGAAATGCTTTGGACATCGACTCCATAATGCCATAGGTACGTTTATGTTATAATATATTAGTATATGCATTACAGTAAAAGCGTTCTGGATTGCGTGTGGTATGACAAATATTTGATATTTGGGTCAATGACTAACACACGTCAGGGTGGTGTACCCACAGAATACCACTGTTGTTGGATTAAATTATGTTTGTTTTAGTGGATTATCTAAGAAGCACATTCATTACAGTACATTAACTAGCAATTACTCGTTCATTTATTATGGGCATTAGCTGTCTTTTTACCACCTGATGTTTGAACCCAATTTTTTTTTTATTTCATGTGGTGGGAGAAAGGAATACTACAGATGACCACACAAAGTTTGGTGCTGTTTTCCAACCGTTTAATGACATTGTGGTGTATTCATGAGCTTTAAAAAATCTGAATTTGTCATGACTAAATACTGTTTGTTTTTTTCTTCTTTATTCTTTGCTGCAGTGAATGGCGTTAAAGACGAAAAGATTGACCGTGCCATTGGATTGTGCAGAAAGGCAGTTTCTGCCTTTTCCTACAGCTGGAAAAAAAGAAGGGATATGGCAGAGCTTCAGGCTGAGCTGGGCCTTCCTCCTCATCAGCTGGTAACAGAGTCCCCAACCAGATGGGGATCACGACAAAAAATGATTGACCGATTTCTTGAACAAGAGAGGGCCATAAACCGTATCCTGTCTGCTGACAAAAAAAACTCGCCATCTTGTTCCCACTTGGCAGGATTTGGAGGTTCTAGAGGCCACAAACAGAGCTGTAAAACCACTACAGGACTTTACAGATGCACTATCTGGAGAACGTGAGCGTTTCATGCATTAAACCTGTGCTTCACCTGTTCAAAACAAATCTCCTGCAGCCACAGGAGGATGATCCACGCCTCACTGTTACAATTAAAGGAAAAATCATGAGCTACCTTGAAGAGAAATACAGTGATCCAGAGAATGATGAGCTCTTGGACATGGCATTGCTAATGGACCCAAGGTTTCGCACCACTTACATTACCTCAGGCAAATTGGACATCATCAAGGAGAGAGCCATCAGAGAGCTTACTGCCTTCAGCTCAGAGGAAGAACGCCCTGCTGTACAACAGAGCCCACCGAAGAAAAAAACTTTAGCTGCCTTCTTCAGGAAAGCAGCACCTGCTGCTGCGTCACAGTCCTACCAGTCAGATAAGGACAAAATTGAAGCAGAGCTCATCTCCTACTTACTGGGTCCTGAGGTGGACCCTGACATCGACCCACTCGATTGGTGGAAGCAACATGAGCCCAACTTCACAAGACTCAGTCGTCTTGCAAAAAAATACCTTGCCATTCCAGCGACTAGCGTCCCATCTGAGAGGGTTTTTTGTGTGGGTGGGAGTATTGTTACCTGCAACCGAGCTTGCTTGAAGCCTGCTGTTGTCGATAGGCTCATTTTCCTTGCAAAGAATGTTTAAAAAGAATGTCTGCACTTACTTTAGATATTTTTTTTTCCTATTAAGATGTTTATGGAATGTTTTAAGCCTGCTGTTGTTGCTAGGCTCCTTTTCCTTACAAGGAATGTTTGAAAATGTATGCACGTCATACATTTATGCACTTTTTTTTTACAAAAAGTTACCTCAGGCATTTTGTTGCTTTAGTTGCTCATTGGAGCACAAGTCTATGACACTGCAGTGCACAAGCACTTTTTTCTGTTGAATACTGTGATTGCAGACTGAAACACTTATTTTGATGAAAATAAATGTGTATTTTGGAAATAAATTGACCGTGAGTAGTTATTTCATTTTAAAATGGGGGGGAGGGGCATTGAATCGTGAATCGAGTTTTTTATGAAAAAATCAAAGATTTTTTTATAAAAATCAAAGATTTTTTTCATAAAAATCAAAGATTTTTTGGGGGGGTGAATCGCCCAGCCCTAGTTACAACTTCTCAACTAATTTATGACCATGAGCGATCAGAGAGAGAAGCTCAGCAATTTGATGGGAAGCATATGAATTATTTCTACAAGCCTGCTTGTTTGAGTACTCAAACTGTTTGAGACAAGTCATATCGTGACCCGTCGCTGCGTTGCGCAAATTTCGCTTTGAGATTCCCCCATTGCACGGAGCACATGATAACTGAAATGACGAGGTACAGGGAAGAACTTGTTGATGCTTTAAAAACAGGCATAAAGCAATTAGCCAAACACAGTGAAATTAAAAACATTGCCATCCCAAGTCTCGGTGCTGACCTGCCTGGAGAAGAACATGAAATAGTGTCACTCAGTCAAGTGATTTTAAACTCTCATCTACCGAAAACATCCACCTCACACCACAGGAAGACACTGATTGTTTTAGGTCATAGGTCATAGTTGCTTTATTGTCAAAAACAATCATATGTACATGTACATAGAATGAATTTGAAATTTAGTTTCCCCACTAACCAGGTAGGACAGTGATAGAGTGGCTAGGGGAGGGGCCGCTGCACTTGCGCGCGCCGCTGACTGGAAGATGCAGAGCAGAAAAGATGCAATACAATCAATACAATTATACACAACATGTAATGACAGAAAACAATTGGATAGATAACATACGGTGTATTTTTCTTTGGTGACAAGAGGGAAGGGTGTGGGGCAAGGGAAAAGAAATCAGAAATCAATTAAATTGATTGAAAACTGAAAAAGAAGCAGACATCCTAAAAATAGACAGGGCAGTATTACTTAATACATGTGAGTGTGAGTCCAATAGTGTGTGGCAGTGTTTTTGTAGAGTCTGAGATAAGCGGCAGCTGGTGGCCTTGGACGTGTTTGTGCAGAAGGTGCAGTCAAAACAAAAGAGTCCTGTTCAATCACATTTTCCAGGAGACTTGATTACAAAAAGGGGAATTTAACATAATCAATACATTTTAGAACCCAGGCGAACAGACAATTTGCCAGAACTCTGGTTTCTGTCAGGTCCCCACTTCATGCAGGTCTGTGCGACTCGCAATCCTCCCCCCGCACGTATGATAATGAATATGGACTGAGCCGCTGTTCCCCACAGTTCCACATCCATTTATATAACAAATGTAAGGTGAAGGACATGTACGACCCGATAGGAGACGAGCAACTAGCTTCTAGCGTCGGTCTAGAAAATGTGAGAAGAATTCGCTTCTATCCGTGCGCTGGAGAACTGGGCATCCTGGAGCACAGTCACACTACTGACACGTTACGGAGTAGACCTGTTATATGTGTATAATGCAGACTTTCACGTGCGGGTGTTAAATCAGCGAGTGCATTTCTATGCACACTCAAATTACAAAATCACTTGGAGCCAGAAGGCCGCAAGCGCTGCGCTGCTACCTGCATGGGAGAGAATTATCGGTGGTGAACAAAAGCCCGTGGTTTGCTTTAGAAGGCAGCGTTATTTGGAAATGTACAGAGAAATGCTGAAAATTATTGGCTGAGTGCTGCTCAATGATTTTGATAATAATTTCACTCTTCAGAAGCTACGACTTATTCATGTACCTGGATCAATTTAAACGCGATAAGACCAAAATCGACCATTTCAAATTAAACAGTTGTGGACTTAATATCATTGACCTGCACAGGGTGCAGCAGGGTGTATCCCCCAAGTTTGCTTGCGCCAGTATGAGGTTGAATGATGTAACAGCATTTGTTATAGAACAACACAGACAGTTACATCAAAAGTTACCAAAAAACTGTGCGTGACCCTCTCACAGGCCTGCACTTTTCGGGTCCTGGAATGGGGTTATAATTATTTTTTTGATTTTTTTGAGATGTATCCTTCTATAATGTGCGCATTAAATGTCTCACCAGAGATGATAATTCCTTGGCCGCCTTCTACCTTTCCTCACGATCTCTCTGGATGGGTCTGTTACAGGTGGGACGCAGAAGGCTTTGCATATGCGTCCCTGATTTTAAAATGTGATTCTAAACTAGCCTGTTTCACTAGACAGCCTGCTGTTCTCGCTTCATCAGTGGAGCACTATTTACGAAAGCGAGCAGAACACAAACACATAATAAATGTTTGAATGTCAGTGAAGCTGAGAGGAGTTATTGTAAAACACAGGAACATGAATGTAACATTCTGGCAAATTCATTCTACGGAACGGCTCCTACCCCCTGCGATCCTCTCATATCAGGTCACGGAAGGCAACAGATGGCAATTGTCGAACAGTGTGTCGAGAAATTCTACCAACATCAAAGCCCAGTGATGTATGGTGACACCGATAGTATCATGTTTGTGTCAGTGGGACAAGACCCACAGCTACAGGAGAGTGAAATATTGAATGTGGGCCACGCTTGTGATAGCAGCACTGAGCTGGAACAAGACACCGAACTGGAACATTTTGCACACAAAGCAAAAAGTGCGTTTTTAGCTAAATTTAGCCATGTAACCCAGCAGGTGCCCGGATTTATTGAATAAGTCGATAAAGCATTAGTGGAAGACAGCCTTTCGAGAATGTACATCATTTCAGAAGACAATTCATATGATAAACTCATCAGAGATCCTCTTTCTGCTGTGACAGACGAAGGCTACCCCATTTACCTAACAAAGGCGCCTGGAACAGAACATTTTAGAGACATAACTGGGCCTTTTGTAAAAGGCAGGACAGGCCAGGTGAGGATGCTTTTCCTCTCTGTGCTAGTCAGAGGTTTGATGGCGTTTAAATGCACGCGAATGCCTTACAACTCTGCCGTTACGAATACATTCATATCTTGCGTAATACGGGGTGATTGTATTCAATTTGAACCGGACCAAATACTTTCCTTTACTACTGTACATTGGCCCAGTCTGAAATCGGGAGACATAATTCTTTATTTTGTAAGAGAACCGAGAATAGACGAACGAGGTTGCTGGAAAAATGTTGAGAATCCTGGATCGTTTCTGACTACCTACAGGGTAAAAAGGGTCACCACATTGCCCCTAGAGGCAGGCTTCTGTGCTGCAGCTATTACGCTCGTGCCAACTGATGAGTGTCATTTCTAAAGCATTAATAGTTCGAACGTTGTATAAAGATGGGAAATATTGTCTGAATCACATTTTCTCACACAAAGCTATTCTCAGGGACCTTGTCATGTCTAAATCACATGAACTTATTGTTTCAAAGATGAGGATAGGCTTTTTTCAATGGAGTAGCCTTTCGAAATCCAGAAAAAATACCAATTTTAACATTCAGACACTCCAGCGTTTAGGAGCACTGTCTAGTGTTAAACCCAGCTACCTCGAGATTGTGGGCAATAATGAGCTGGAGGAGAGTGCAGAATTACCCTTAAAACCAGTTATATGTGATGAGTTTAATATCTGCAGTCCGTGTGATGCAGCTTTTTATAAAATGCCATTGCATGTGGAACTAAGATGTCTCAAGGCTATGTTTGGGAGAAAAGATGAAAGCAGTGACTTTTTTTTTTC
The DNA here is from genome assembly GCA_036785185.1 of Paratrypauchen microcephalus. Taxonomy (NCBI): domain Eukaryota; kingdom Metazoa; phylum Chordata; class Actinopteri; order Gobiiformes; family Gobiidae; genus Paratrypauchen; species Paratrypauchen microcephalus. Next base: position 62,408 of record JAVJIX010000458.1, read on the forward strand.
ATTTTTTTTTTTTAATTTCATTTAACCTTTATTTATCCAGGTAAACCAATTGAGAACCAGTTCTCATTTACAATGGCGACCTGGCCAAGAGGCAGCACAATGAAAAGATACATTCATAAAAACATACAGTGCAACATGAACAATAAAGACAATAATAAAAGACTACAACTAAAAGCAGGTACAATGATCTTAAAACAGTAATAAAAGATTACAACTAAAAACATGTGCAATAATCATGGACAGTAGCATGTAGAAAGTTGCGTGAAAAGTCCCTCAGTCGTCCAGGTAGAATCCATGATAACAGGAGAAGTTCAATTTGTCAACTGGACCAAGTTTGTTTGGTTGAAAACGTTTCGCCGCTCATCCGAGAGGCTTCGTCAGCTCTAATAAGAATACTGGTAAGACACTTGCTTATATCTTGCTGTAGGGAGGAGCTACCTAGCTAACTACTTTCCGGAACTATCTCATTGGTTTCGGTCTTTTGTTTCTCTGGCGTCTAGCTTAACGATCCCTATTCATCCCTACACGCCTGTTTTTTCACCCCTCTGGCCCTGACCTGGCTAGCCCCATTGTTTCCCTGTTTGTTTGATCTAGGCTTAATAATGGAATTGTAGATGGGATGCAAATTATATCTTACGCCACCATTTCTGTTCAGAGAAGGATTCTCTTTTTTGACAAAAATAGCCTCTTTAACTCCCCTCTCAAACCAATTCTTTTCCCTGGCTAAGATCTGAATCTCACTGTCCTCAAAAGAATGTCCCGTGGCTTCTAGGTGAAGATATACGGCAGAAGACGGTCCACTCTGGCACGCCCGTCTGTGTTGGTACATCCTCTTGTGAAGTGGCTGCTTGGTTTCTCCAATATAGCGCTCACTGCAGTCTTCACTACACTGAATGGAGTAGACCACATTGCTTTGTTTGTGGCTCGGTGTTTTGTCCTTTGGGTGGACGAGTTTTTGTCTTAAAGTGTTTGTGGGTTTGAAATAAACTGGGATTTCATATTGTCTGAAAATCCTCTGTAGTTTTTCCGACACGCCGGCCAGGTACGGAATCGCTACCCCTTTCCTCCTGGGTTCGGATTCTCTGTTATCTTGTTTCTTGCCCTTGTCTCTCTTGGTTTTGTTAACAGCCCATTTGGGATAACCACAAACAGAGAGGGCTTCCTGCACATGTTGTTCTTCTTTTTCCTTACCCTCTGTGCTTGTGGGAACCACTTGGGCCCTGTGTTGTAATGTCCGAATAACACCCAGTTTGTGCTGCAGTGGGTGGTGTGAATCAAAAAGCAGGTATTGGTCTGTGTGTGTGGGCTTCCTGAAGACTTCTACTTGGAGTCCCCGGTCTCCTCCTATCGTTACTGCACAATCTAAGAACGCCAATGTGTTATCCTTGGCATCTTCACGGGTGAATTTGATATTAGGATCTACAGAATTGATATGTGCAGTAAAAGGTTCCAAATCTTGAATTTTGATTTTTGTAAAATTATCATCAACATAACGAAACCAGTGTGTGGGAGGAGTGCCTGGATATGAGGCTAAGGCACTCTGTTCAAATTGTTCCATGTATAGATTAGCCATGATAGGGGAGACCGGTGAGCCCATCGCACAGCCATGAATTTGCCTGTAGAAGTTCCCTCTGAACTGGAAATAGGTGGTATTTAGACAAATTTCCAGCAGTTGGCAGATTTGGTCAGGAGAAAGTTTGGTTCTCTCTTCTAGCTTGGAATCCTGTAGTAAACTCCTTCTCGCTGCTTCGACCGCTACAGCTGTGGGGATACAAGTGAAAAGAGAGGTTACATCAAAGGAAACCATTGTCTCATCCTGACCAAACTGGAGAGACTTAACTTTGTTTACAAATTCAGCTGTGTTCTCAATGTGGTGCTCCGTGTTCCCCACCAATGGAGCCAAGATGGTTTTTAGATGTTTGGCCAAATTATATGTGATAGAGTAAACACTACACACAATGGGTCTGAGTGGTACTCCTTGTTTGTGAATCTTCGGGAGGCCATAGATGCACGGGATAGCATCACCAGGGTACAGTCTGTAATACAGTTGTAGATCAATGACTTCTTCTTTCCTCAACTTCTGTAAGAAATCAATGATCTTCTTTTTGTACCCATTGGTGGGGTCCCGTTTCAGTACTTCGTATGTTGTCGTGTCACTGAGTAGGCTGTTCACCTTAGCCTCATAATCAGCTGCGTCCAAGATCACCGTGCATCTCCCTTTGTCTGCAGGCAGGATTTGGATGCTCTGGTCCCTCTCTAGAGCAATGATGGCCTTCCTCTCCTCTGGTGTTACGTTAGAGGGTGGAAGTTTAGCATTGCTCAGTGCAGCTGTTAATTTCAGTCTAAGGTCTCCAGCTTCTGTCTCTGTGAGCTTGTTGTTCCTAATGGCGGTTTCAGCTGCCGTGATGTAATCCACCGTGGGGATGTGATTAGGAGTCACAGAGAAATTCAGTCCTTTGCAAAGGACTTCTTTCTCTGTCTGAGTGAGTACCCGGTTGGAAAGATTTTTCACCCAGCGTTCTTTGTGCACCGATTGGCTAGGTCTGTCCTCCTTCCTACTGTCACTCCGATCCTTGGGGTTATTTCTATGTTGATTCTGGAGTTGTGCAAACTTCCTAATGTGTCGCTCTTTGGTTTTGTTGTGCTGCCTCAACTGACCCGTAGCTATGAAGTCGTTAATCCTGTGAAACATTTCTTTTGGCACTAGACCCGTTATTTTGTTTAGTAAGCTGTCTATTTCAAATTTTAAGTTATCAATTTCATAATTGAGACGGCTAATTCTAAGGCTAAGTATACCTCTCAGGTAACGCTGGGTTAACCTGTCTGCCCTAAGTCCTGGTTCCGGTGCTTTCTTTTGTAGAACCTTGGGAATAAGTTGCTCCTGTCGACATCTAAGATTAAAGCGTAGATGATTCCTCTTCTCAGCTAGATTTCTTGTGCCCTTTTCCAGCTTTCTTACCAGTCCAATGATGTTGGGCTCGTAGTTTTTCTTAAGATCTTCAGATCTTAGCCAGGGAAAAGAATTGGTTTGAGAGGGGAGTTAAAGAGGCTATTTTTGTCAAAAAAGAGAATCCTTCTCTGAACAGAAATGGTGGCGTAAGATATAATTTGCATCCCATCTACAATTCCATTATTAAGCCTAGATCAAACAAACAGGGAAACAATGGGGCTAGCCAGGTCAGGGCCAGAGGTGTGAAAAAACAGGCGTGTAGGGATGAATAGGGATCGTTAAGCTAGACGCCAGAGAAACAAAAGACCGAAACCAATGAGATAGTTCCGGAAAGTAGTTAGCTAGGTAGCTCCTCCCTACAGCAAGATATAAGCAAGTGTCTTACCAGTATTCTTATTAGAGCTGACGAAGCCTCTCGGATGAGCGGCGAAACGTTTTCAACCAAACAAACTTGGTCCAGTTGACAAATTGAACTTCTCCTGTTATCATGGATTCTACCTGGACGACTGAGGGACTTTTCACGCATCTTAAGAAAAACTACGAGCCCAACATCATTGGACTGGTAAGAAAGCTGGAAAAGGGCACAAGAAATCTAGCTGAGAAGAGGAATCATCTACGCTTTAATCTTAGATGTCGACAGGAGCAACTTATTCCCAAGGTTCTACAAAAGAAAGCACCGGAACCAGGACTTAGGGCAGACAGGTTAACCCAGCGTTACCTGAGAGGTATACTTAGCCTTAGAATTAGCCGTCTCAATTATGAAATTGATAACTTAAAATTTGAAATAGACAGCTTACTAAACAAAATAACGGGTCTAGTGCCAAAAGAAATGTTTCACAGGATTAACGACTTCATAGCTACGGGTCAGTTGAGGCAGCACAACAAAACCAAAGAGCGACACATTAGGAAGTTTGCACAACTCCAGAATCAACATAGAAATAACCCCAAGGATCGGAGTGACAGTAGGAAGGAGGACAGACCTAGCCAATCGGTGCACAAAGAACGCTGGGTGAAAAATCTTTCCAACCGGGTACTCACTCAGACAGAGAAAGAAGTCCTTTGCAAAGGACTGAATTTCTCTGTGACTCCTAATCACATCCCCACGGTGGATTACATCACGGCAGCTGAAACCGCCATTAGGAACAACAAGCTCACAGAGACAGAAGCTGGAGACCTTAGACTGAAATTAACAGCTGCACTGAGCAATGCTAAACTTCCACCCTCTAACGTAACACCAGAGGAGAGGAAGGCCATCATTGCTCTAGAGAGGGACCAGAGCATCCAAATCCTGCCTGCAGACAAAGGGAGATGCACGGTGATCTTGGACGCAGCTGATTATGAGGCTAAGGTGAACAGCCTACTCAGTGACACGACAACATACGAAGTACTGAAACGGGACCCCACCAATGGGTACAAAAGAAGATCATTGATTTCTTACAGAAGTTGAGGAAAGAAGAAGTCATTGATCTACAACTGTATTACAGACTGTACCCTGGTGATGCTATCCCGTGCATCTATGGCCTCCCGAAGATTCACAAACAAGGAGTACCACTCAGACCCATTGTGTGTAGTGTTTACTCTATCACATATAATTTGGCCAAACATCTAAAAACCATCTTGGCTCCATTGGTGGGGAACACGGAGCACCACATTGAGAACACAGCTGAATTTGTAAACAAAGTTAAGTCTCTCCAGTTTGGTCAGGATGAGACAATGGTTTCCTTTGATGTAACCTCTCTTTTCACTTGTATCCCCACAGCTGTAGCGGTCGAAGCAGCGAGAAGGAGTTTACTACAGGATTCCAAGCTAGAAGAGAGAACCAAACTTTCTCCTGACCAAATCTGCCAACTGCTGGAAATTTGTCTAAATACCACCTATTTCCAGTTCAGAGGGAACTTCTACAGGCAAATTCATGGCTGTGCGATGGGCTCACCGGTCTCCCCTATCATGGCTAATCTATACATGGAACAATTTGAACAGAGTGCCTTAGCCTCATATCCAGGCACTCCTCCCACACACTGGTTTCGTTATGTTGATGATAATTTTACAAAAATCAAAATTCAAGATTTGGAACCTTTTACTGCACATATCAATTCTGTAGATCCTAATATCAAATTCACCCGTGAAGATGCCAAGGATAACACATTGGCGTTCTTAGATTGTGTAGTAACGATAGGAGGAGACCGGGGACTCCAAGTAGAAGTCTTCAGGAAGCCCACACACACAGACCAATACCTGCTTTTTGATTCACACCACCCACTGCAGCACAAACTGGGTGTTATTCGGACATTACAACACAGGGCCCAAGTGGTTCCCACAAGCACAGAGGGTAAGGAAAAAGAAGAACAACATGTGCAGGAAGCCCTCTCTGTTTGTGGTTATCCCAAATGGGCTGTTAACAAAACCAAGAGAGACAAGGGCAAGAAACAAGATAATAGAGAATCCGAACCCAGGAGGAAAGGGGTAGCGATTCCGTACCTGGCCGGCGTGTCGGAAAAACTACAGAGGATTTTCAGACAATATGAAATCCCAGTTTATTTCAAACCCACAAACACTTTAAGACAAAAACTCGTCCACCCAAAGGACAAAACACCGAGCCACAAACAAAGCAATGTGGTCTACTCCATTCAGTGTAGTGAAGACTGCAGTGAGCGCTATATTGGAGAAACCAAGCAGCCACTTCACAAGAGGATGTACCAACACAGACGGGCGTGCCAGAGTGGACCGTCTTCTGCCGTATATCTTCACCTAGAAGCCACGGGACATTCTTTTGAGGACAGTGAGGTTCAGATCTTAGCCAGGGAAAAGAATTGGTTTGAGAGGGGAGTTAAAGAGGCTATTTTTGTCAAAAAGAGAATCCTTCTCTGAACAGAAATGGTGGCGTAAGATATAATTTGCATCCCATCTACAATTCCATTATTAAGCCTAGATCAAACAAACAGGGAAACAATGGGGCTAGCCAGGTCAGGGCCAGAGGGGTGAAAAAAGCAGGCGTGTAGGGATGAATAGGGATCGTTAAGCTAGACGCCAGAGAAACAAAAGACCGAAACCAATGAGATAGTTCCGGAAAGTAGTTAGCTAGGTAGCTCCTCCCTACAGCAAGATATAAGCAAGTGTCTTACCAGTATTCTTATTAGAGCTGACGAAGCCTCTCGGATGAGCGGCGAAACGTTTTCAACCAAACAAACTTGGTCCAGTTGACAAATTGAACTTCTCCTGTTATCATGTAGAAAGTTCTTGAAAGTGCTGATTGGAATAAAAGAGCTGAGTTTCAGTGAGCGCTGCAAACTATTCCAGTCGCTCGCAGCGGCGAACTGGAAGGACAGGCGACCGAAGGAAGTGCGGGTTTTAGGGATGACCAGATTAATCAAAGTGCTGGAGCGTAATGTACGGCTTGAATTGTGAATTTGGAGAAGAGAACGAAGATATTGTGGAGTTTTGCCAATGAGAGTTTTGTAGATAAAGAGGAGCCAATGGATCTGTCTGCGGGAGTGAAGTGAGGGCCATTTTACCAGAGTGTATAGTGTGCAGTGGTGAGTGTGAAAGGGAGCTCCAGTAACAAAACGGATGGCGGTGTGGTAGATGATGTCCAGTTTGTGCAGAAGGGATTTGGAGGCAGACCTGTAGATGATGTCACCATAATCTAAAATAGGGAGTACTGTCATTTTGACCAGGAGGTGTTTGGCAGAGTGAGTGAGGGAAGATTTATTGCGATACAGGAAGCCTATGCGAGATTTGACTTTAGTGAGTACGGTGTTAATATGGATATCAAATGAGAGTGAGTTGTCTAACCAGATGCCGAGGTATTTATATGAATTAACAAATTCAATAACAGAGCCATCAAGAGAGGTGATGGTTAACGGACAGTTAGTGTGTGGGAGAGATCTATTGAAGAGCATGCATTTTGTCTTTTTTGTGTTTAGTTGTAAGTGAAGACTGGAGAAGGCATACTGAATATTGTTGAAGCTTGATTGAAGTGAAGACCCGGCAGTGGTTAGACAAGGACTGGATGTGTAGAGAATGGTGTCGTCAGCGTACAAGTGGATGCCCGCACTTCCTGCCGCATGAGGTATATTATTAATATAAATACAGAATAGTGTTGGGCCCAATATAGAGCCTTGAGCTACACCTTTGGAAAGGGGTAGAGGGGATGACAGAAGACCCTCTACCCTCACAGACTGAGAGCGACCGGAGCAGTAACTATGGAACCATGACAGGCAGCTATCAGACAGCCCTATGTCTTTAAGCCTTTGCAGCAGTATGTGGTGGTCTACAGAGTCAAAAGCCTTAGCCAAATCAACAAAAACAGCAACACAATATTCTTTGTTGTCAGTGGCACAGATGATGTCATTCAGGACCTTCAATGTAGCTGAGATACAGCTGTGTCTTGCTCTGAAGCCAGACTGCACTGGACTCAGGATGTTGTGAGTCTCCAGGTGGTACAGGAGCTGTTTGTTGACCAGTCTCTCCAGTATTTTAGACAGGCAAGGAAGAACTGATATGGGCCTATAGCAGTTCAAATCAGCGCTGTCACCTCCTTTAAAAAGAGGAGTGACCGCTGCACATTTCCAGTCCTGTGGGAAAACACCAGTTTGTAAAGAGAGATTGAATAGGCAGGAGATGGGAGCGGCAATGATGTGAGCTGCAGTTTTGAAGAAAAATGGGTCTAATGAATCAAGTCCAGCTGGTTTGTGAGTGTCCAGTACACACAGCTCTGCAAGAACATCCTCCTCCTGTACTGGCTGGAATGAGAAGGACGGGTGTTCCAGGGCAGTAGGGGGAGATGCAGATTGGTTAGGTGGGTGGGTGGAGGGAGGTGTATTGTCACTATGGGCACAACCAGCATTAGCAAAGTGTGTGTTGAAGTAATTGACCATAGTATTCTTATCTGTGACAACAATACCATTTGTTTTGATAGCAGTAGGAAGGTGTGAGAGAGATTTTTTGTTTTCCAGAGTCTTGATAGTGTTCCAAAATTGTTTTGGATCTGGGCCATTTATGGTGAGTTGCTGTTTGAAATAGTTTGATCTTGCTTGTCTGATAGACTGTGTACATTTGTTTCTCAGAGCTCTGTAGGACTGCCAATCAGAGATTTTATTAGACACTTTTGCCGCACGCCAAAGGTGATGTTTGTGGCGAATTAGCTCAGATAGAGCAGGACTAAACCAGGGGCTGACACGATTTTTAACTCTGATTTTTTTAACAGGCGCGTGTCTGTCAACAATTTCACTAAAGAGGGTCTTGAAGTATAGCCAGGCGTCTTCCATGTTGTGGATGATGGCCATTCTGTGCCAGGGAACAAGTGCCAGGTCAGCTAGAAAAGCCTGTTCACTGAAGCTCTTTAACAGGCGCTTGGACAGAATGAGTGGAGGACATCTTGGAGTGAACCCCTTACGTACACAGGCTATACTACAGTGGTCACTCAGACCTTGACAGAACACACCTGAAGTATACTTCTCTACCCTGTTAGTGAGTATAAGGTCTATTAAAGTGCCTGATTGCATAGTCTTGGTGTTGTATCTGGTAGGGGCTTGCACAATCTGAGACAGGTTGAGTGCATCCAATTGTAACTGCACCATGGACATGTCAGACATGTCCCAATTTAAGTCCCCTAACAGAATGAACTCAGAGGAGGTGTAGGGGGCTATCAGTTCACTCAAAGCAGACAGGGCACATGCAGGAGCTGAGGGTGGCCTATAGCAACCTGCAACAGTGATGGAGAAGCTCTTAGAGAGATTGATTTTTAGTACAATCAATTCAAACTGTTTAGAAATGGACTTTGAGTTAATAACTGAACACTGCAGATTGTCCTTGCAATACACAGCCACACCTCCACCTTTGGAGCTTCTGTCCTGGCGGAATATAATATACCCGGGAATGGCGACAGCAGAGTCAGAAATTGACTTTTTGAGCCAAGACTCTGAGAGGACGAGGATATCAGGATTTGCAGTGTGAACAAGAGCTATCAGATCTGTGAGTTTAGGGAGAACACTTCTTATGTTTAAATGCATCAAGCTAAGAGCTTTTGATTTACAGAAGGAGTCAAAAGTTAACTGATTATCATGGCTGTTGGATGTGTGTGCAGGGTTTGCAGTGAGTGGACCAAACTCAGGGCCTGGATTGGGCTGAATATTACCAGACAACATTAAAAGCAGAATTATGAGACACTTCTGCTTGAACACCCTGATAAAGTGCTTATTTTCACTGACTGTGGCCAGTTTTGAGTGTGAGGAAGGGTAAGGGGCCAAACAAAAGTTGTCCTGTAGAGCCATTATGCTAACTGTGGGCACCAGAGAAAAGAAGTCAGTGGAGGGTAGATGTAATGTAGGAGGTGTCGTCTCCGCTGAAGTAAAGCCAGAGGAGCAGGTTCCTCCACGTGATGATGGTGCACTGTGGGTTTGGTGGCATTTTAAAAAACCATTAGTGCTGCACACGCAGATCAGACACCATGTGGCAAAAAGCAGAGCGAATCTCAACTTCGCAGAACGCAGGCAGTCCATGGGACACGCCGCAGGGCAACGGATCCAGCTCCGCGGCAGATCAGAATCCAGTCCGCCTTTGCTTTCCAGCCTGTCAGGTGGGTGATGCCGACACGATACGTCAGCTGAAAACAGGAACCGGTCTCTAGCGCTGGTCATGTTGGATATTTGATTAAAATCCATGGATATAAACTGCCGAGACGACAATCCGACCAGCTACCGTGCGGCCACAGGACAGCGTGCAGCAGACAGGAGACACGAAGAGTGGAAATGCACCTTTAGTCCAGCTAGTCAGCCGCGGTCTGCAGACTGCAATCAAGCTCGCCGCCACCTGCAATCTTTTCTAAATGGAGTTACAGGTTTTTAGTGTAGTATCGTGCAGGAAATGTCATTCTCCGGAACATAATCCATAGCGCTGGGCACGTTTTGTCCAAAATGCGGTGACAGTGACAGCGCAGCAAAGTGTGATAGCGCAAACTCCACACGCACTCCCAGCAGTATGTATGTGCGAGTGAGAATGTATGACTGAGATTACGATGAAATATTATCAAAGTATTCTGAACATCACCAAACATCATCTTTGTCAAGAGTCTTGAGAAGTCATGCAGTGAATGTCAAATTAGTCTGTAGGCCAGAGAATCTGGTAGAACATTGCATTATTCACTATTGTCTGAGTCGCTTTTCCTTGGACATTTGTAAAGAGCAGTTACATTCTGGTACCGACCGTTTGCGCCAAAGACTTTCAAGACCCAGATCAGTTTTCTATTCTTTGATGGACAATTGTACAGATTATTTACTTCCAGTACTGGGGAAATGCAAATTAGATTTTCTGAAGATTAAAAGAGAAAAAAAAAGTTTTTGATTACCCGCAGAAAAAAATCAGGCTTGTTCCACAGTAATTAATGATGATCTGGGTTTAAATCCTCATCATGTGTACAGAAAGCTGAGCTTCACATTGGGAGAGAAGGTCACCTCTGCGGTAGCTGCAGGGTCATTGATTTTAGACACGAGTGCTTCAGAAATGAGTCAGCCTCGCAATGCTGAAATCAGTATAAATTTGCCGCGAATTATGTTAACAGATGCGGGGATATCATGTAAATCTGGGAGACTTCTTATCACAAAAAATCAGCTTTGTGAACGGACACTCGTCGATTTAGCCGGAATATTTTATCAAATGGCAGTACTTTTAAATTTGCTATCAAAAGAGGTGTTTGAGACCAGAACTGACTGACTTTATTCACAGTCTGATGCAATTTACATAATGCCATATTCATGCGCAGACGTGAATCTGATGAAAAAGTGGATGGATGTTTTCACAAAAAAGCAGTGGTTTCAACATAAAGGTGGCCTTGGTAAAAGGAAATCATCATCTGAAAGTTCCATTGCATTGGCTGTAAGAAATTCTACATGGAAATCTGTGCAAATCATGTCCCACATAACAATTAGTACAATGTATATATGGTCCTGATCAGAAGAGAAAAATAGGTATGTGCCTGTGTGAGAAAATTATATTGTTGAATTAAAGGGATATGCCACCCCCAGGTCATCTCCCATCCCATCGCATCTCCCCACAGTCCAGAGACTAAAATAAGTGGTGGAAAGCGTTTTCCTGGTCAGCCAGCCATTGTCCACGTCTGTCGCCACTGACCGCCACGGTATCTGCTGCTCCTCTGCGTTAGACTGGAGTCTAATGGCGCCAGAGAAAGATTTCGGCCAAAAGGAATTAATTTGCTCGATGCGTTTCCCAATTACTTTCTGTGTAGTGCGCATTCATATCGAGTGCAAATAAATGTGCAAATCAACACGGAGAGCTTGCCTTGGTCATTTTGGGTGGGAACTATTTTCCAGTGCGGAAGAATAAAGCCGAATCACGCACCACGCTGCCAGGGGAATCCCTGTTACGCACCAGGAAGGGAGTTCCCCTGTTGCACAGCGTGGTGCGTGATTCGGCTGTATTCTAACCCCCACGATAAACAAGGGAACACTGTATAGCGGCCGCAGCTCCGCCCTCAAATGTCACATAGTAACGATTCAAGTACCAATGGATAGCCCTGGGTTAGGGATAGGGTCCAGCTGAATCCAACAAGGGGTCGTTCACCTCTCTGCGAGCTTACCAGCAGAAACTATGGCCAAAAAATGAAATGATTAGGGGTAATCATTAACTTATTTATCCCTTAACCTAACCCTAACGCTAACCCTAACCCCAACAGTAACCCTAACCTCCTAACCCCACCATAAACCATGAAAATGTTTTTTATAGCATTCAGCTATTTTTTTATTTATGAGACAGGGACAGTGCACAATATACACTAACCTTAACAGGAGAGATGCTTTTAATGAGCACTGCAGCTGTCATGAATTTTTTTGGACAATAAAGAACCCATTTAAAATGCAACTTTACGGCTCTCTTGGACTCTCTTTAGAAGCATGCACACAACATGTCCCGCACCTGAACATTACTTGCTACCTCTTACCTGCTGCACGGTCATGACATTTGTTGAAAACTCAAGGTTACTTAACGTAACGCTGGTTCTTGCATTTTTCGTGTATTCCTTTATTTTGAACACTGCAGAAAAAATTTAAAATACATACATGACATGTGTGAAGAATCCCTCAGTCATCCAGGTAGAATCCATAGTAAAAGGAGAAATTCAATTTGCCGACTGGACAGTTTATTTGGTCAAAATGTTTGTGTCCACTGATCCAGAGGTTGGCGGTTCAAATCCTGCTCTCGACAATGGGTTAAGCAGTCGGATTCACAGACCTGTGGGTTTGCGGTGCAATCCCAGCTCCAAAGCTCCCTCAGATGAGTGCTGCTGTGTCCTTGGATTAGGGCTAGGGTGTATTGTGTTCTGGCAGCAGTCCAAGGAGATCTGCTGTTCCCGCAACCCAGAAATGGAGAAAAAAATAAATAAATAAAAAAGTCAAACATAACAGTGTCAATATACAGTAGGTTTACATCCATATTATAAATAAAACACTAAAGATGTGGCGCTTATAACTTACCGGTGTTTATACACATGAAACCCTCCTGCCGCAGCTGCAGCAACAACCACTAATAATGCAACAGTGATCCCAGCAATGGCTCCAGCTGAGAGGCCCTTTGGATCTAAAGAAATAAAATGAGATACAGTTAAGCATTACTTGTTAACTTGTAACTTTTACAAGTGAGCTAACGAAGCCTCTCGGATGAGCGGCGAAACGTTTTCAACCAAACATACTTTGTCCAGTTGACAAATTGAACTTCTCCTTTTATCATTTTACAAGTGACTTTATAAGAGCACAGCGCCATCTAGTGGCCGCTCAGTGTTACTGTAGATTGTGTATATTCTGACTTGTGAATGTTGAATTACACAGATTCAGTGATTTGTGTTCATATGGTTTAAAGAGGACAGATTATATATAGCAGAGGTCTTCAACAGGGGGGTCGCGACCCCTAGGGGGGTCGCGGAGGTACTGCAGGGGGGGTCGCGAAATCTTTTGATTTCACTTTAAAATAATATAATTTTATATTTTATAGTGTAAAATACAATATTAACCTGTGTATTATTTCCTTGTATTGGATGTACCATAACAGAGTAGCAATGTTTATACATGACACTAAGCTCAATTTAATATAAAACACAATTCTATGCCGTATATATAGTAGGGGGTCCCTGGCCCAGTTCGCCATCTGTTTGGGGGTCCCTGGCCTGAAAAACGTTGAAGACCCCGATATATAGAATTTACTTTTATGATCTTTTAAACACGTTATCAAAGATCAAAGTCAGCTTTATTGACAATTCTGCCATATGTGTTCAATATACAGTGAATCGAAATTTCGTTTCTCTCTGGCCAAGTGCAAAAAGACAGTGTACAAGATACAATATGAAGACAAAACACAACAAAAACTATCTAAGACAGAGATCTAAATCTAAAAACTAAAATCAGAGGTCTAAAATCTGAAAGCAGTGCAACAGAATAAATAAATACCTATTTACAGATGTCCAAAAGTGTGCAGTGTGCATCAAAAACGTGCAATGGAAGATACAGCAGTGAAATGGTAATGTGCAATAGAATGTGCACTGAAAGTTAAGATAAAAATAAATGTGCAGCAGTAGTAATTCTAGTGCAATAAAAACTGGATGAAACACAACTTCCTTAAACTAAACAGCGACAAAACAGACTTTATCATCATCGGTCCACACAACTTCACCAAATCCTCACAACACTTCACCCTGCACTTCGACAACACCACACTCTCTCCATCCCCACTCATCCGTAACCTCGGTGTGCTCCTCGACCCCACTCTTTCATTTGAACCCCACGTCAAATTCATAACCCGGACTGCATTCTTTCACCTCAAAAACATAGCCCGTCTCCGCCCATCACTCACCTTCTCTGCCGCTGAAACTCTCATACACGCATTTATCACATCCAGAATCGACTACTGCAATAGCATCCTCTACGGTACACCATCCAAAACCCTCAACAGACTACAGTACATTCAGAACTCTGCTGCCCAGCTCCTCACCCACACCCGCTCACGTGAACACATCACCCCTGTCCTCCACAAGCTCCACTGGCTCCCCGTCCCTCAGCGCATCCACTTCAAAATTCTTCTCATCACTTTCAAAGCACTTCACAACCTGGCCCCTCCTTACCTCACAGACCTGCTCCACCACCACACTCCATCTCGCTCCCTCCGCTCCTCCAGCTCCAACCTCCTGTCCCTGCCCTGTAGGACCAAGCTCCGGACCTGGGGGGACAGAGCCTTCTCCATCGCTGCCCCCACCCTCTGGAACTCACTGCCCAAACCCCTCCGTGACTGCTCTGATCTCTCCACCTTCAAAAAAGAACTCAAAACCCACCTGTTTAAAATTGCTTTTAATGTTTGATTTTATATTGTAAATTTTGTGATATTTTAAATGTTTGACTTTATATTGTAAATTTTGTGATATTTTATTCTTTTATGATTTGTGAAGCGTCTTTGAGTGTCTTGAAAAGCGCTATATAAATAAAATGTATTATTATTATTATTATTATTATAATAACAGGAGTAAACAACAGTACAACAGTAGTAAAATTCCAGTAGTAAATGTAAAAGTGCAACAGTGCAACAGTCGTCCTTAGCAGCAGTTTTTAAAGTGTCTAGAGTGATATGTCTTTTTATGGAATACAGGTTATGCCAATATGGGGGGGGCGGGTAAGATGAGTGTTCAGCCTCCTGACAGCCTGGTGGATGAAGCTGTTTGACAGTCCGGTGGATGAAGCTGTTTGACAGTCCGGTGGATGAAGCTGTTTGACAGTCCGGTGGATGAAGCTGTTTGACAGTCCGGTGGATGAAGCTGTTTGACAGTCCGGTGGATGAAGCTGTTTGACAGTCCGGTGGATGAAGCTGTTTGACAGTCCGGTGGATGAAGCTGTTTGACAGTCTGGTGGAGTGGGCCCGGAGACTGCGGTACCTTCTCCCCGAGGGCAGGAGGCTTAAGAGGCTGTGTGAGGGGTGGCTCGGGTCACCCACAATGCTGGACGCTCTGTGGGTGAGGTGGGTGTTAAAAATGTCCAGGAGGGAGGGGAGAGAGACACCAGTGATCCTCCCAGCTGCATTCACTCTGTGCTGCAGGGCTTTCCTGTTCTGTTCTGTTCAGCTCCCGTACCACACAGTGATGCAGCTGGTCAGGACGCTCTCAGTGGTGCCTCGGTAGAAGGTGGTCATGATGGGTGGGGGGACTCCAGCTCTCCTCAGTTTGCGGAGGAAATAGAGGCGCTTCTGAGCCCTCTTTGCTCCTGATGCAGTGTTCGCTGTCCAGGAGAGGTCCTCACTGATGTGCACCCCCAGGAATTTGGTGCTGCTCACCCTCTCTACAGCAGCACCGTTGATGGGCAGTGGGGGGTGCTGGGTGGGGCCTCTCCGGAAGTCAATAACAATCTCCTTGGTCTTTTCAACATTCAGAAGGAGATTGTTATTGCTGCACCACCGGGTCAGAAGGCTCACCTCACTCCTGTAGTCTGTCTCATCATTATTAGAGATGAGACCCACCACAGTCGTATCGTCCGCAAACTTCACTATGTGATTGGTGCTGAACGCTGGTGAGCAGTCGTGGGTCAGCAGAGTGAAGAGCATCGGACTGAGCACACAGCCCTGGGGGGCTCCTGTGCTCAGTCTAATGCAGCTTGAGGTGTTTCTGCCGACCCGCACTGCCTGTGGCCTCTCACTGAGGAAGTCCAGCAGCCAATTCCACAGTGAGGTCTGAAGCCCCAGGTGGTCTAGTTTGATAATGAGCTGCTGTGGGATTATGGTGCTGAGTGTGGAGTTTTGGCTCAAAAATCGGGCATAGGAACACACGCTCAACCGATTGCGTATTATTCAGTAGCATTGTCAGCGGTAGAGCTTGGGCTCCCAGACTGCTACAGAGATTTGGCAGCAGCACATCTGTTGTATGAAAAAGCCTCTGCTCTTACTATGGGCTATCCCATTGAAATTTTGTCTCATCACAAGCTGGTAAATTTGATTGAAAAAGGTACATTTGTACTAACAGCACAGAGGCTCACTGATTACCATCGTTTTCTTGAATATCCAGATGTGACGATCAGGGTCTGTCAGGTAAAAAATCCAGCAGACTATGTTTCATTACCGGATGAGGGAGAACCACACGATTGTGTGATGGAGTCCGAAAAATATGCAAAATTGCGAGCAGATTTGAGTGCGGTTCCATTACAGGAGGCGGAGATGACGTTGTTTGTTGACGGTTCCTGTTACAGGGATGGAGACTCACTCAAAGCTGGGTTCGCAGTTGTCGAAATGAAAGATGGTGAAACAAGGGTGGTGAGAGAGCAGAGCTGTAAGCAGCCATGCTCAGCACAACTATCAGAATTAAAGGCGTTGACAAGTGCATGTGAGTATGCTGAGGGACGAAAGGTGAATATTTACACCGATTCAGCATATGCACATGGGGTGTGTCATCTGTTTGGAGCAGCATGGAAGGGGAGAGGATTTAAAAAATCTGATGGCTCACCTATCCAACATGGTGAACAGATAGCCAAGTTGTTGCTGGCCATGATGAAGCCGGAGGCTCTGGCGATTGTAAAATGTATGGCACATCAAAGAGATGACTCTCTGATCACCAAAGGAAACAGTGTAGCCGACGAAGCAGCTAAAAATGCTGCAGCAGCGAGAAAGGAAGCGATTATGGTGACTCATATGGTGGACATTGAAGACCAAATGTCCTTAAAAGATATGTTAATGTTACAGGAAGAGGCCTCAGAGGCTGAGAAGTTGTTATGGGCTCAGAGAGGAGCCTCAAAAGACATGGAGGGGCTGTGGAGAAATCACGAAGGGCTAATAGTGGCGCCAAATGAAGTATTACCCCTAATGATACAAGAAGCACACGGAGTAAGTCATGAATCACGAAGTGAGGTAATGAGAAAAATCAAACAATGGAATTTTTGGGCACCAAAACTGCAGCAACATGTAGATAATGCACTTAGCCGTTGTGACACATGTCTAAAAAGTAACATAAGGAGAGGAGAGATGCCACCAGCAGGACACATTCCAGTACCAGAAGGACCGTTTATGCATCTGGCAATGGATTTTGTAGACATGGTGAGGCCAGTGCAAGGGAAAAGGTATATGTTGGTGGTAGTTGATAGATTCAGTAGGTGGGTGGAGGCGACACCGTCTAAACACAAAAATGCAGACACAGTAGCAAAATTCCTGTGCAGAGAGGTGATACCTCGGTTTGGGCTGCCTGCCAGAATTTCTTCGGACAATGGTAGGGAATTTGTAGACAAGACGGTAAAATGTATCTTACAAAAGTTGGGTGTTAAACAAAGACTGTCCTGCGTCTATTCCCCATGGGCAAATGGGATGGTAGAAAGGGCTAACGGGGTGCTGAAAAACAAACTGCTAAAAATTTGCATGTGCACGGGGCTGAACTGGGTTGATGCGCTTCCACTTGCATTGATGGCATACAGAGCTAGTGCTAACAGGACGCTTAAATTGTCACCTCACGAAGCGCTAACAGGTCGAGTTATGCCAACACCTGTATATAAGGCTGCTAAGGGCCCACCGCTAGATGTTCTGACCAATGATATGAAAGCATACATAAGACACCTAACTAACATTCACCGGAGTATTTCCGCCCGAGTGTCTTCCTTGTATTTACAGGAGAAAGGAGACCAGGAGGAGAAACCAAAAGTAAAACCAGGTGACCTGGTGTATGTGAAGGTCTTCAGGAGGAAGTGGGACGTGCCGAGGAGAGAGGGACCGTACGAGGTGACTCGAGCAACGTCAACGGCGGTCCAAGTAAAAGGTTCGGCTACTTGGTACCATCTGAATCACTGTGTGAAAGTTAACTCTGACCTAGTAGAGACATTGGAGACGAAGGAGAGAAAGGAGGATGATTTCCAGGGTGATTCTCCCCTGGAAAGGGGGGAAGATGGTGATTCTGCTGATGCTCCTCCTACTGGGGATGAGGTTGGTACAGACTGAAGGCCAGCCGATGATGAAGGCTGCTAGGAGTGGACACGAGAGAAGCAGAAGGGCAGCTCCCGGGGACTGGCCAACAGCGGACAAATGGGTCAGTACATCAACAACATTTAAACATTTGGATAACAGGTGGACTGTGCGGATGCCGAAATATGAATGGACTGATAACATAAACATATTCCAATTTCAGGTGGTAAAGGGGGAACGGCAGAGATTACATCTCTGTGGGCTCACCTGGACCAGAGGGTGGTTTGGTAGAGTTAGTTTAGATAAATGGGGACAAACCAATTGTGTGCTACATGTCATTGAACGAAATGCGGAGTGGAGGGTCAAAGTGGGAATTAGTGAGGAGATAAGGGGGGATGGGAGCCTTTACGTGGGATGGGTTGTTTATGTTACAGATGCTGGAAAACTGGGAATCCCAGCTGAAGAGCGATATGTTAAACTGTTTCACCCCACATTAGCTCCAAACGAGACCCCATCGATGGAACGTAAGATCACAACTGACAATACGACTCCTACAATTCCATTAACGACTACGCACCTAACGAGGACCACTCCCACTACGACAATTAAAATAACCACAACTACTCCTACTCCAAATATTACGAAGACACAAACGAATTCGATTACTCCTACTAATGCCAATACGAGTACGACTACTCCGACAAGTAAATCAACTCTGACTACGACTACTAGTACTACAGTTACTACTACATCTACTACTACATCGACTACTACAGTTACGACTGCTAACTTAACGACTACCAAGACGGTAGCAGGACAGAACATAGTGACGACAACAACAAGGAGGTTTAAGCGTGAGATGAAGGAGGAAGGTGTTAAGGAGACTGGGTTGGAAGTGTCGGTAGTGGAGACGAATCAACGTGTGGCTGGTTGGTTACAGCGAACAGTTCAGGGGTTAGTGAGTGAGTTGGCAGGTGGATTTGTGAAAAGGGTGAATGAGGCGATGAATGATGTAATGGAGGAAGAAATTGATGAAGTGGACAAGCTGGAGGAGGAGACAGGCTTTAATGGTTGGTACAGATGGGTTCGATTTGCTAGTTATAGTAATAATAAAACTGATTGCTATGTGTGCACTAAAGCTAAGCCAGATCGATTATTTGTGGTAAATGCGGCTTATAGTTGGAAAAGATGTGGTGAAGATGCGGTTAATGCGCAATCCGAAGACAGAAGTTGGTGTGGAGCTGAATGTCTGTTATACTCGGCGACTCCTGGGTATATGCATATGCTTAACTCAAGTATCTATGGAGTTACTAACCTACAAAGGTGTAAGGCCTTAAAGGTGAGGATAGGTGAAAAAAGTGCACAGCTTGGTATGCCGGTCGGATTGCCGCTGATACCTGTGGGGTTGTTCGAATGCGTGGAAAGAATAGGTAGTAAAAGTATAGGTAAAATTCCGTTAACTAAATGTCTATATAATTGGAAAGTGAATGTAGATTGTACCAAAGCGACGCTTAAACGTGCGCTCCAGACAAAGGGAGAAAGTCTGGGATCTATTTATGTACCAGCGTGTCCATATCAGAATCAGACAATTTCGCTTGCTGATCATTTCTGGTGGTGCGGTGGACAAAGGTTATTTTCGGTGCTTCCACAGAATTGGGCTGGTCGATGTGCTAGGGTGCAGATGGTGCAAACGGTGATGGTGTTTTCCTCTCTGGACGAGCCAAAAAGCTCTAGTAGAAAGAGGAGGAGTTTCGAGAGGGATGGGGGTGTTTACATTGATAATATAGGCCAACCGAGAAATATTCCGGATCAGTTCAAAGCAAGACATGAAGTGACATCAGGATTGGAGTCGATTCTGCCATGGATAACAGCCAACAAAAATACAGAATGGATCAATTACATCTATTACAATCAACAGAGGTTTATCAATCACACAATAAGTGCACTAGGTGCACTCGGAGAGCAAGTTGATGCAACCAGTGCAGTAGCGTGGCAGAACCGACAGGTCCTGGATTGGATGTTGGCAGAGGTGCAGGGTGTGTGTAGTTTAATAGGTCCACATTGTTGTACTTATATACCAGGTCACACAGCTCCCGATGGTGCTTTCACAGAGGCTATGAATGCGTTGAGGAAATTAAAGGTGGAGGTGGCTGAAAATTCTGGAGTGGAGCCAGCAGGATGGATCCAGTGGTTAGAAGAGACGTTTGGAAGTTGGGGAACAGCTTTAACTAGACTGGCGGTAACTGTATTGGTTTGTTTTTTGTTACTTTGTTTGGTTTTGTGTTGTTGCATTCCGATGTTTAAAGCGTTGGTAGTTACGGGGATTAAGAGACAGATGATGGTCTTAACAGCACCTAAATATGTTGATATTGTTGAAAACCAGGTGGAGTTGGACAGCGATGATAAGGGGGGTTCTGTCGATGAGGCGAGTGTAGAGAGTGAAGGGACTAACGAAGTCTAATTTCCAGGTTGGGGTAAAGGTTAAGTGCTGGTAACCTCTGACCCTACCCCCAACGAAAGAGCCTCTCTACTGTGCGTAAAGTACATGGGGCAACGAAGACGTCAATTACTCTATTAAAGGGACTCTATGATTACTCTATGATTACTCTATAATTACATATAATCTAAATATCATACTACATTTATGTTATAAGTATACTCTGGGTGTTTATACACAATGCAAGGCAGATGCAACAGTTTTGCAACAGCTTACAAACATGGACAATATTACAATCTGAGTAATCTGTATTTCTGTTATTTACATGTGTTCACAATGTATTATGACTGTCACATGAGACCAATGCACCTGAATGATGTGTCTGTCGATGCGATATGATGACGTGACACCAACAGCAAACGCACGACAGGGATCGCTCTAAGGAGGGTCGATGGGGAATTTTCCCTGAATAATCGAATATGAGCTTGAGAGTCAGTCAATCAGAAATTCTTGGCTCAGAATCAGGGTTTTTCGCCCCATCTGCAAAGGTCAAAAGGTCACTGGTCACTGTGAACTGTGAACTGTGAACTGTGTGATGTTATACATTTTGTAAGCATTTAAAGGGGATATTAATTAGTTTCCAGGCCAGAGCCTGGAAAGGGGGGAATGTGTTGTGGAATTCTTTGTACACCAGATGTGTTATGTACTCCCTATTGGAGACAGGAAGTCTGAGATCTGACCTCTTCTGAACCTGGCCAGAAGAATCACAATTACGGGAAACAGGGCACTATAAAATAGTTACAATGTCAAGCTGACCTGGTCTGTTTAAGAAATGTTTTGATCACTAAGTAACAAGTTATGTAACCAAATGCAAGGGGCCAGAAGCCATTCCAAATTTGGGTATGTGATGGGGCTGTTTCAAGCTGCAGTATAAGTAGGCTTTCCGAGCAATAGTTGGGGCTGATTTTTCTTCATCCCGGGTCCAGGAGGGTCAGACCTTGTCCGAATCTGTCTCAATGCCGTCTATTCTTCCATCAGTTCTCATATAGGCTCACTATACTATAAGATTTTGTAATTTGTACTTGCGTGCACTATTTTTGAATAAATATCATTTATTTGAGTAACTCGGCCTCAGTGAACTTTTTGGAAAACCCACTACATCTCGCTGCCTTCAGATGTGTGACATCCCTGGCTCTGAAGGCAGCGTTCCTGGCTCTCAACAGTCTGTGAACCTCCCCTGTCAGCCATCGCTTCTGGTTAGCTCTGGTTATGATGGTCCTGGTGTGTGTGACATCACCAATGCATTTGGTGATGTAGGAAGTCACAGTGTCTGTGTACTCCTCAATGTCAGTGTGATTGTTGTATGTGGCGGCCTGTTTGAACACTGCCCAGTCTGTTGTACCGAGGCAGTGCTGTAGTGCAGAAGAGGCCCCCTCTGGCCACACCTGGATCTGCTTCAGCGCCGGCCTGGAGACCCTCACACGGGGTCTGTATGCCGGTCTGAGCACAACAGAGATGTGGTCAGAGAGGCCTATGTGGGGGAGGGGGGAAGCCTTGTATGCTCCTTTGTGTGCTGTGTAAACCATGTCCAAAATGTTGTTTCCTCTGGTTGGGAAATCAACATGCTGATGCATTTGTGGCATGACAGTTCTGAGGTCCGCATGGTTGAAATCTCCAGCGAGGATAAAAAATCCGTCCGGGTGAGCCATCTGTTGTTCGCTACTGGAGTTATACAACTCGTACAGTGCCTCCCTTCTATCAGCATGATCACCGTAAATTCCCTCGGAAGATAAAAGGGCCGGCACTTCAGAATCATAAACTCCACCAGAGGTGAACAGTGTCTACATACCACCACAGCGTCCCGACAATAAGCATCCCGAAGAAAAATTATTAAACCCCCTCCACGGGATTTAACTCTGGGGACACTGCTCGTACGGTCCGAGTGGTAGCATATTAGCTCGTCCAAGCACACCGCTGAGTCCGGGGTGTTGTCATGGAGCCATGTTTCCGTAAAAACAAAAACACAGCACTCCCTCACGATGCGCTGGGCAGCCCTCAGTCTGATGTAGTCCATTTTATTGTCCAGAGACTGCACGTTGGCGAGGAGAATAGATGGGATAGCTGGTCGGTGTGGGCTAGCCGTTAACCTAGGTCTGATACCCCCACGCTTGCCTCGCTTCTGCTTCCTCGCACACTGGCATCTCCTCTCCGGGCGGGGGGCAGCAGGCGAGTCCGGTGTAGCAGCATTAGCAGCATTAGCAGCAGGCCGGCGGAGTAGTCCGAAACACGCTAGCTTCTCCTCTAGTGCAGTGTCCAGGGAGTTGTGCTGGGCAGTTCTGCCGATGTCCAGCAAGAACTGCCTACTGTATTTATTAAAATATACTGAAGACGAGCAAGACAGACTAGACAAAGGCAGCGAAAACAGCGAAAACACTACGCTATCAGCCGGAAGAGGGGCCGCTGCGTCCTTATGCGCCGCCATCTTGGTTTAAAATGTTATGGTGTTTCATCAGCATTAGTTTACTCATTTTTGTAATTGGATTGACCCATGCATGTTTGAAGCATTTTCAAACAATAAAAACACAAAAATGCTCTGGTCAAATGCTACTGTGAGGAGGAGAGATTTCAGTTCTGCAGTTTTGAACAGGAAGTCAATGGATCTGTTTCTATTATTAAACACTTTAAATTTATACTTTGATTAACAATGTATAAAATATAAACAATTGTCTATTTATGATATAGTTTAATACTGAATAAATATCTAATGTCTTCTTTTTTTTTTTAAATCTGTAGTGAGCCTGTTTGTCATGAAATTTGTGAATAAACATAAATCTGCTTTTTACCTGTTACAAGCACTGTATGTGATGCCTCAGATGTTTTGTTTGTGATTTCATTTGAAGCTCGACAGATGTACTCTCCACTGTCTGAAGATCCAGCCATGGATTTAGTATATTCAGATGAGTGAGTGAGAGCAGTCCCATCCTTTATCCACGTGTAGTTAGCAGTTGGGAAAGAGTCACTCAAACAGGTTAATTTTAGTGTTTCGTTTACTTGAATCTCTTTTGGACCTGAGATTTGAACATTTTCTGGTCCATCTGAAAAATAATGTTAAGATAAAGTAAATGTAACAGTAATGTATGAAATATAATGTGCCCCAGACACTTACAATTTACATCCAGAGCGTAAACAGCTGTCTGAGTGCTGATGGGGCTGCTGATTTCACACAGGTAACGTCCACTGTCTTTTCTGTTCAGGACTTTAAAGGACAACACTCGATTTTGGTCATAAAATATGATGTTTTCAGAAGGATTTAGCTCCTGTCCATTTATCGACCACTTTATGGTGAAGATGGAACCAGAGGCATCACAGTTTAAGTTCACTGAGGAGCCCTCGATTGGCTCATTAGAGGATGAATCAACATAAATATTTGTTATTCTCCCTGGAAGAAAACAGAATAAAACAAAACAGAATATCTCAGAAAAGTTTCCTCACTGGTCATTGATGTAAGTTCTGTCAAAGAGTAAGAGGAGTTACTGTAAATATGACAAATTTAATAAGTTTATCTTGACACATGCAAATTACTGTCACATCAAACCTTATAGATTAAAGACACAATTTACAAGTGGAATATTTCATGTCCATTGTATAAAGGTGCATGAAGGACAGGTCTATAAAACTGGAGTTCTTACTCAGCACAGAGATCCTCACAGGCTGAGATGTTGTATATCTGAGAGTTCTGCTGTTGAAAGCCTCACATCTGTAGTTTCCACTCTGGTTCATCTGCATGTTCTTCACTTGTATCTGTGCTCCAGTAAAGAACAACAGCTCTCCATTTAAAAGCCATTGAAACTGAGCTGCAGGTCTGGAGTCAGCTGAGCAGGACAGAGACATGTCTGCACCTTCCTCATAGAAATCAAGTGAAGGAGAGGTCCTCAAAATGACATCAGGTCCATCTGAAGAAATAAATGTTTAATAATAGTGAATGTAAAATGAGTATTTGAAAGTGAGTGTGTTTACTGTAGACATCCTTTACTCACAGTGGATGGAGATATTTGGTGAGACACTGGAGCTGCTACTGACAGGATTAGACACGTTACATGTGTATGGTCCCTGGTCATAGCGCCACACAGTGTCTATAGTGAGAGTTGCGCCTCCATCAGTGAGGTGCACTCTGTCACTGGCTGTAACTTCAGTGCTGCCATTTAACCAGAGGAAAGACAGAGAGGAGCCAGAGGCAGAACAGGAGACAGTCACAGAATCGTTGAACTCCACTAAGTCTGAGCTGCTGACTGTGACTCTCACATTAGACACTGGCTCTGAGGGAGAGGAAACAGAACATGTTAATGTAAATATTAAAATAGAGAATGATTGGTGTCTCAGTAACGCAATTTACTGTCACGTCAAACCTTGTAGATTAAAGACACAATTTACAAGTGGAATATTTTATGTCCATTGCACCCGCGACCCAGAAAATGGAAAAGCGGAAGAAGATGAATGAATGAATGAATGTATAAAAGTGCATGAAGGACAGGTCTATAACAATGGAATTCTTACTCAGCACAGAGATCCTCACAGGCTGAGATGTTGTATATCTGAGAGTTCTGCTGTTGAAAACCTCACATCTGTAGTTTCCACTCTGGCTCGTCTGCATGTTCTTCAGTTGTATCTGTGCTCCAGTAAAGGACAACAGCTCTCCATTTAAAAGCCATTGAAACTGAGCTGCAGGTCTGGAGTCAGCTGAGCAGGACAGAGACACGTTTGTGCCTTCCTCATAGAAATCAAGTAAAGGAGAGACCCTCAAAATGACATCATCAGGTCCATCTGAAGAAATAAATGATTAATATTAGTGAATGTAAAATTAGTATTTGAAAGTGAGTGTGTTTACTGTAGACATCCTTTACTCACAGTGGATGGAGATATTTGGTGAGACACTGGAGCTGCTACTGACAGGATTAGACACGTTACATGTGAATGGTCCCTGGTCATAGCGCCACACAGTGTCTATAGTGAGAGTTGTCCCTCCATCAGTGAGGTGCACTCTGTCACTGGCTGTAACTTCAGTGCTGCCATTTAACCAGAGGAAAGACAGAGAGGAGCCAGAGGCAGAACAGGAGACAGTCACAGAATCGTTGAACTCCACTAAGTCTGAGCTGCTGACTGTGACGCTCACATTCGACACTGGCACTGAGGGAGAGGAAACAGAACATGTTAATGTAAATATTAAAATAGAGAATGATTGGTGTCTCAGTAACGCAATTTACTGTCACGTCAAACCTTATAGATTAAAGACACAATTTACAAGTGGAATATTTTATGTCCATTGCACCCGCGATCCAGAAAATGGAAAAGCGGAAGAAGATGAATGAATGAATGAATGAATGTATAAAAGTGCATGAAGGACAGGTCTATAACAATGGAATTCTTACTCAGCACAGAGATCCTCACAGGCTGAGATGTTGTATATCTGAGAGTTCTGCTGTTGAAAGCCTCACAGCTGTAGTTTCCACTCTGGTTCATCTACATGTTCTTCAGTTGTATCTGTGCTCCAGTAAAGGACAACAGCTCTCCATTTAAAAGCCATTTAAACTGAGCTGCAGGTCTGGAGTCAGCTGAGCAGGACAGAGACACGTTTGTGCCTTCCTCATAGAAATCAAGTAAAGGAGAGGTCCTCAAAATGACATCAGGTCCATCTGAAGAAATAAATGATTAACTCATTCAGCGCCGGAGACGTCGATTGACGTCATGTCGAATCCAACCGTTGAGTGCCGTGACGTCTATAGACGTCAAAGGCGTTTTTCAGCGGGGGTTGCTAGAATACAACCTGGCGCAACTTTTAACGTGTAATTCAACCTCCCAACCTGTAGGTGGCGATTGTATTGTAGTATTATGTGCCGATGAGAAGAGAGGAACAGATCAGTGCACGTGTAGTAGTGGCGAGAGACTCATGATGGCGAGGAGAGCAAACAAAGACAAGCAACTGAAGCAACTGACTGGGTTGCAAAGACATGCCGGATCAGGCAGGTGATCTGGGTGTGCGTATGTTGGGGCAGAGATCTGCTCTGCTTGAGGCAGGCGAAATGTTGGGGCAGAGATCTGGTCTGCCCGAGGCGGGCAAAATGTCGGGCGCGGGTATATCAGGGCAGGAGGACGACAGCGCCGATGATTTTAGTGAAGCAGACCCTGATTCATCAGATGAGTGGCTCCCAGGATCAACTGGGAGCAGTAAATCTTCGTCTCCAGAGAGGCATGAGATGGGTAAGAACTAACTAACTATCTAAGTAACATGATGCTGCTGTATGGTAATTGTGAAGGAATTTGCTATTTACAGAGCCTTCAACCAGCAGAGGACCAACCCCCCCCCCCCCCCCCCTGCTCGCAAAGTGGAGAAGAAAGGTACAAAAATTAAAAAAATAAAGTATATAAGTATAAAAAAAAAGTATAAAAGTATAAAAAAGTGTCTATGTCTAAGTCTTTCTCCACATCACACTGCAGCAATACAAAATAAAAATACAATTAGGTAATGTTGTATATTTCTATCATTTACAGGTGGTGCATCTGCTACAAAGTGTGGAGTGGCAAGAAAAAGGTTGGAAACCCAACACCTTTCCTTTTACTGCCAACCCTGGACTCCGGAACGCTGCTGCAGACCTGAAGTCGGACCGGCCAGCTGACTTTTTTGAACTGTTTATCACAGATGAGCTGCTGGAGCACATCACTGACCAAACAAACTTATATGCACGTCAGTACCTTGCCGCTCACCCTAACAGTCTCCCAAAAAGCAGAACAACATTTTGGAAACCAGTGTCAGTGCAAGAACTCAAACGATTCTTTGGTCTGACATTTCTAACCGGTTTAATAAAAAAAACCAAGACTCGCCAAATACTGGTCATTGGATGAAATGATAACCACACCATATTTTTCAAAGACAATGCCAAGAAACAGGATTCAGCTGATATTTAAGTTCTTACATTTCAATGACAATGCATCACAAGATGCAGGGGACAAGTTGTATAAAATCAGACCAGTAATGGACTACATTATAAAAAAAATTTAAAGACATGTACCAACCTGGACAAAATATTTGCAATGATGAAGGCATGATGCAGTGGCGGGGGCGCTTGTCATTCAAGGTGTACAATCCACAAAAGCCAGTAAAATATGGCATTAAATCATATGTGCTCTGTGATTCAGCCACAGGGTATTGTTTTAACATGCAACCATATGTTGGAGAAGCCAGTACTCTGCCAGAAATTGTATATGATCTCCTGGATCGTCTCACGGGTCATGGCTACACCGTGTATATGGACAATTTTTATAATTCAGTGTCACTGTGTGAGAGCCTACTGAAAAAACAAACAAATGTTTGTGGGACACTGCGGAAAAACAGGGGGGAACCACATGTGATCAGGGACATAAAAAAGAGTGACCTGGGGGCAGGGGGAAAGGTTGTGAGGCACAACAAGAAGGTGATGGTGGTAGCGTGGCATGACAAAAGGTTGGTAAAGATGGTGACCACCTGCCACCAAGATAAAATGCAGACAGTCGAAGTGTGGCAGAAGAAACACAAAGACAAAGTCCCCCAGTTGAAGCCTGAATGTGTTGTGTTCTACAATTCCTGTATGAATGGGGTTGACAAACTGGACCAAAACATTTCTTACTACTCATTCATCCGGAAAACCCTCAACTGGTCCAAGAAGTTTGTCGCTTACATGTTCCAGCTGGCAATATTTAACTCTTACGTCCTTTACAGAAGTGTACATCCAGGCCAGTGTGGAACCCTCATGGATTTCATGGAGAAGGTAGTGAAAACCTGGACCACAATGCCGTATGAGAGGGAGGAAGTTGCAGGTGAGGGGGTTGAGGGGGTTGAGGGGGTTGAGGGGGATGAGGAGGATGAGGAGGAAGGACATAGGCTAAGAGCACCATGCTGCACAGACCCAGAGAGCCGGCTAGATGGTAACCTAGCAAGGCATGAACTCGAACAACTGATGCCCACTAGGAGGAAGTCAAGACCATCAAGGAGGTGCCGAGTCTGTTCAAGTAGGGGCCAGCGCAGTGAGACAAAGTTGTGGTGCAAGGCGTGTCGTGTCCCCTTGCACCCAGGAAAGTGCTTCACAATTTACCACACAAAGAGAAACTTCTCTGGTGGGGTTTGACACATGCACACGCACACACATGCACACGCACACACCCCACACGTGGACATGTGCACACATTGTTCTAAGAGATTCTCAAAGTTTGTAATCAAAGATTGTTCTCAAAGATTGTTGTCAGTTTATATATAGTTATATTTCTTATATTTTGTAAGTAAAAAAATTACTTTGCCATAAAAAATCTCTTTCTCTGTTGTTTTAGATGTTTGAGGTGTCACTAAATCAATAAATATTGACGTCAAAGTCACTGATCTGCTCGAAATGTACAAAACTTTGTACAAAACGCTCGTTTTCTCCACTTTGTGGTAAAAAAAACTATTTTTGCTGAAACTTCCCTATGTTCTACTATCAATTACTTGAGAACTGAAAAGGTTAGAAACATATTTTTTTTCTAGGTGAAAGAAGAGAGTCAACACTTTATTTTGATGTGTGCCATGTTTATATAGTCAAAGAACTCAGTATTCTGTGGGTCTTGGAAAATCAGTGAAAATCCATTGAAACCTCCGGCAGTCTGAGGGTTAGAATTCTGAAAACAGGCCGGCACTCAATGAGTTAATAATAGTGAATGTAAAATTAGTATTTGAAAGTGAGTGTGTTTACTGTAGACATCCTTTACTCACAGTGGATGGAGATATTTGGTGAGACACTGGAGCTGCTACTGATAGGATTAAACACGTTACATGTGAATGGTCCCTGGTCATAGCGCCGCACAGTGTCTATAGTGAGAGTTGCGCCTCCATCAGTGAGGTGCACTCTGTCACTGGCTGTAACTTCAGTGCTGCCATTTAACCAGAGGAAAGACAGAGAGGAGCCAGAGGCAGAACAGGAGAGAACCACAGAACTTAACTCCACTAAGTCTGAGCTGCTGACTGTGACTCTCACGTCAGACACTGGCTCTGAGGGAGAGGAAACAGAACATGTTAATCTAAATGTTAAAATAGAGAATAGTGAGATTGGTGTGTCAGTAACCGTAGAAGACACAGCTTTTAACTGATAACGGAAATGATTAAAAAAGGAAATGCTATAATATGCCTTTATCATTGAGGGTCAAAAAGTCTGACAAGCCTCTGACAAATTATTTTTACTGTATAATAATGTTAATTTTATAATATAAAATTAATTAATGATGAATGATTGATTTCTTCTGCATGCTCCAATAATATTAAGGTATACGGAAATGAATATGGTGCCCGTGTGGAAGTAAACTATGTGCTCATGAAATAAATGCTGAATACTAATGGAAAATGTATGATTACCGTAAACATTCAATGTAGAGCGCCCCGTTTGTCCTTCACCTTCTTCTGGTACAATGAAAACACTGTACACTCCAGTGTCTATAAGAGTCACGTCCCTGAGCTCCAGAGATCCAGTAGAGATGAACAAAGTGATCCTGTCTGCATATGCTGGACGGGTATAGTTATCAGGGCGTGAAGTGATGATATTTGTATCTTCAAAATTCCACATGATTACTGAAAATGGCTTTTGTGTTGGAGCCACTGATGTGTTGAACATGACTTTTCCTCCAACAGCAGCATTCGTAGAATTAGGCAACACACCAGATCCTGAGGTTAAACCTGAAATAATAATTCAACAGAAACATATTCAGGTATACTCATTATGAACAATAACCTAAACTCAATGTAATGACAATCTTATATTGATTTTCAAACCTTAACTCTCATATCAGTTAAGGTGAAAGGTTAGTCATAGTCATAGTCATAGTTTGCTTTATTGTCGAAAAACAATACATAAATATGTACATGACAGCTAGAGGGAAAAAGACCCTTTAAGGTACACTTCCGTGCTCTCATAGGGAAATTTGTCTTTTGCATTTGTCCCATCCCTTAATACAGCTGAGGCATCTCCTCAGGATTAGTGGGTGCACCGCCCTGCCAATTTTCAATTGATAAATGTGCTTGAAAAAATTATTGTCAACTGTCAGAGACAAAAAAAATTAAAAGAACAGCGCGACCGTCCATGCATGCACACATGCACGACTTAACCACCTAAGCCCTGCATGCGCCGATGCCACCCACACGAGGAAAACACAAAACTCCAAAACGTACGGTGAATCTGCGCCCATCCCCGCCAAGGACCGCCGACAGCGACAGAAGCCCCATGGCCTCTGCCCCCCCCCCCCCCCCCCCCTTCCCCCCGTTGCCCCACCCCAATCGATTAGATATTTTAATTGATTGACAGCACTAATATCTAAATGGATAGTGATGGACTCATATCGTGGAGACTCAGGATGAGGCTCTGTCTCAGGTGGTCAGCCAGCCAATTCAGACTTTCACATATAGCTGGACAGTTTATAACAGCAACAATGCAAAAATATTCTAAATTCAACATTTAATGTTCAACTTAGAATAGTTTAGAATGTCCAGAATGATTTTTTTTTTTTTTTTTACTTTGTTAAAGGCATGTGTCCTCCTGGAAATGAGACACAATTGTCATTTTTCATTTTGTTTTTACACTCAGGAAAAATGTTTTTGTGTTCAGGCATTTAATTCATTGTTTTTGCACTCATCAGGTCCCAATCAGCCCAAATAACAAAGAGAAATCAATCAAGCATGCCATGCAAGAGTTTGGGTCCTAGGAGATTAATGAACATTTGAGTTTCATATGTTTCATATAATATGGGAAGACTCAGGGTGGTTTCCATACCAGAACACTAAAACTCAAATCAAATATTGTGGCACACCTCTATTGATTCATTTAAAAAATAATTTGTTGTGCTTCACTCTATTACGCCCTTGGTGGCATCAATAAAACCCTAAAATATAGATGAATTCAAACCAAGATATGTCCCAACTATTTCAATGCATAAATACACCCATCAGCTCCATGTCCCTTCTGTAGTTTAGCAAACTATTTAAATTACCAGCCTTGCTTTAAAGGGACAGCGTGTAAGATTTTTACCCGTTAATTACTGAAATTGAAGATACCTATTCAAAAATACATTGTATTTTCACTTCCATCAAGCCTTTTCACTTCCATCATGAAATCAAAGTATTCTTTTGGACTTAGATATAGTCACATAAAAGGGGGATCTTCCCCATGCAGAGGCAGCCATTTTGAATACGAGAGCCGCAGAAGGACATTTGGGCTCCGCCTTCGGCAAGGCTCGTGGTTTTGGGTAAACAACACAAGCATGCTGCCGGATCAGACGTCGTAATGGATCTAACACGTGTTTTGGACTAAATTGTTTTACTGGATTTTATTCGATGGATCCTTACGGACAGATTGAGAGCAAGTTTATGGTGAAATACAGAGTTTGACCTGTGCAAAGCATTCTAAGGTAAGCTAACCTCGTTTTGTGCTCTTCCGTATAAAAGCCCCATGTGCTCGGGGAGTGATTGTTCTGCAGGGAAATGAATTGCATAGTCAAAAAGAGGAGACTAAGGTTTCATTTGATGTGTAGAGTGTCATGGTACATGATCGGGAATGTGTGTTTTCATGAGAAAAGAAAGGGAAAAAAAACGGGGCCGCGTTTTATTTATACAGTAGCGGCGCGCGGTCTGCCGTAGCTAAAACAGAAAGTGCAATAGCTACCATCCACCTATGCGCCACGAATCCTACACACTGGGGCTTTAATGACAGGAACCAAAAAAAAACAATTATAGAATCGGGCAGGAGTTAAAAAGTTGAGTTTAAAAGCCAATAAAACAACATGGACAGCAGAGGGCATAATTTATGACTTGACTATTTCAAGTGCTCAGCTGTGATATTATCTAGTCCACAAGCTTTCTTTACACCAAGTTTTAAAATGGCATCACAGATTTCACTGACATAAACCATCATCTGTCATATCAACATGATCAATAACAACATTGTCACTTTTCACTGAATTAAACAGATCACAATAATGTTTATGCCATAATATCAGAGCCACATCCACCTTCAGTGTTCGATGGCAGTGGAGTTTTAACATCGTGACATTTTGACGTGATCACATTAAAATTCTGTTTAGGATTCTGTCTGACTTGTTTGGCAAACATTCATATAGAGAAATGTGCCTTTTTACAAAAGTGCTTTAAGTTTTGTTCATATAATTACTTTTTCAAACATTCTTAATTTTGTGTCTTAGTTTAATAGTTTTGCAACGTGTACAAAAGATTTGCCAATAAACTGTAATTCACTTTCACAAAAAGACACATATGGCATGTCAAACAATACTGAAACTAGAGTGTTTATTTCATGCACAATAAAATATTATTACTGAAGCTAAATTAAGTTGACTTACCTATAAAGGCAGCAGTCCCACAGAATAAAGCAAATAATTCCATTTATATTGTCTGTGATGTGACAATTTGAAAGCCTTGGGAAATGATCCTATTTACATATGTCCAAAATGTGCAGCGTGCATCAAAATGTCATCTTTTTACCGTCGATCGTTGATTTGATCTTTTGATCTGTTGATCTTTGATCAAACGTGCATCTTAAAAAAGATCAAAGTCAGCTTTATTGTCAATTCTGCCATATGTGTTCAACATACAGTGAATCGAAAATTTCGATTCGAAATTGTGTTTCTCTCTGGCCAAGTAGTGCAAAAAGACAGTGTACAAAATATAATATAAAGACAAAACACTATCTAAGATCAAAAATCTAAATCTAAAAACTAAAATATATTCTTATTTATTTTCTTATTTATTTTATTTAAACACCCAATAAATAATAGGTCTATTTTACAAAAAGTGATCTAAATGCAGAAAAAAAAATCTAACTTTTATTGTTTTATTCTTTTTATTCAAATACTACATCAAATACACAATAAAATGATACTTACACATCCAGAAGGACATCCATCCCATAAACAACGCCTCCTCCACAGAGTCCGCATCTGTTTCCTCATTCTCTACTTTCGACTGTCGTGACTTTGTGCATATTTCTGCAGCCTCCAAACTTGAATATTTTCTCTTTCCAGTCCTTTTAGCCATATTTTCAATCAAGGAAATTCTCCAAACAAACACGAAAGGCGCAGGACGCATGACGCACCGTTTATGCACCGTTTACGCACCGTTTACGCACCGTTTACGTACCGTTTACGTACCGTTTACGCACCGTTTACGCACGGACCGCAACTTTGCGTTTCGCAGCTGTCTCACATGAAACTTATTGTGAAAGGCCTAACAAACTGTATGTCTCCTGTACTGTCTCTCATAGTGTGTAACCAAACATGTTGACTCAGCAAGGGCGGAACCCGTAGTTGATGTTTACCAGTGCGTCACACTTGATTGGACTTTTACAGATCTACAGCAGCCCAAACCTCTCCTTACTGGCCAATCTAACTGTCAATCTGAAGTTTCCCCTTCTGCTTAGCTGCTGCAGCGTGGATTTTGTGAGAAAATATATATTTTGTTTGATTTAGGCGAAAGAAGTGGAAAAAAAGACACCGGCGCTTATGTAAGTTGGGAAGACTTTCGCTGCCTTCATGGATCTAACACGTGTTTTGGACTAAATTGTTTTACTGGATTTTATTCGCTGGATCCTTACGGACAGATTGAGACCAAGCTTATGGTGAAATACTGAAGTTTGACCTGTCCAGAGCCTTCAAAGGTAAGCAAAGTAACAAACCTCGTTTTGTGCTTTTCCGTATAAAAGCCCCATGTGCTTGGGGAGTGATTGTTGTGCCAGGAAATGAATTGCATAGTCAAAAAGATGAGACTGTAAGGTTTCATTTGATATGTAGATTGTCATGGTACACAATCGGGGGGGTGTGCGCACATGCGGAAAGAAAAAAAAAAGCATGAGCGGGACCGTGTGCGGGCCGCACGTATGGGGTTAACTCTCATATCAATTAAGGTGAAAGGTTAAGGTGCACCTCCGTGTTCTCATAGGGAAATTTGTCTTTTGGATTTGTCCCATCCCTTAATACAGCGGAGGCATGTCCTCAGGATTAGTGGGTGCACCGCCCTGCCAATTTTCAATTGATAAATTGTGCTTGAAAAAATTATTAACTGTCAGAGACAAAAAAAAAATTAAATAAGAACAGCGCGACCGCGA
The DNA here is from genome assembly GCA_036785185.1 of Paratrypauchen microcephalus. Classification (NCBI taxonomy): domain Eukaryota; kingdom Metazoa; phylum Chordata; class Actinopteri; order Gobiiformes; family Gobiidae; genus Paratrypauchen; species Paratrypauchen microcephalus. The sequence continues at coordinate 96,867 of JAVJIX010000458.1, forward strand.
CCCTGCGTGCGCTGATGCCACCCACACGAGAAAAACACAAAACTTCAAAACATACAGTAAATCCGCGCCCACCCCCGCCAAGGATTGCAGACAGCCACAGAAGCACCACGGCCTCTGTCCCCCCCGCCGCCCCCACTCCCTGAACTCATGGAGGAGCGCACACCAGAAACACCCTCTCCGCTCCATGTCAGACACACCTGTCGCTGAAGATGAGCTGGAGTTCCACCATGCGATAAGCAAACAAACAGTGCTGTGCGATGACGCCATCGACCGCGGCCCGGCCACACAGGTGCGAACGTGGTCCACCACCACCTCGCCCGAGCACGGCATGGCCCAGTGCGAGTGCAAGCCTAGCCCGTGGTCCTATAGCAGTCCTGGAGGGCATTGATGGCATCGTCACTAACATCGTCACATTTGGCACTAAAAATATCATCACTTCAACTTTTGCTTCCAGAAGGCAGGATCACTGTGTTCATCGCTACTGGAGCTCTGGAGCTCAGGAACATGGCTCTTAGTGACACTGCAGACACCAACAAATCTATAAAACATTAATGGTAATAAATAAATGTGGGTCCTAGTGCATATACGTCCGAGGCTAATAAAAGGTCATGAAATTGCTCAATATTGGTTTGAACCAAGTGTTCGCACAGAAGCTGCTAAAGGGGCGTTCCAGTATTCTGCTCCCACAACTTGGAACAATCTACAAAAAGACTGGAAACTAAAGCAACTGGCCTCTATAGGACAGTTTAAAATCTTGCTCAAAGGTAAATCTATGGTTTGTAAATGTTTTTAATTCTGAAACATTTTATTGCTTGTAATTGCTCGAAAATTGTTTTTGAAATGGTTTTGTAATTGTATTGATCTGTGCCGCTGTCTTGGCCAAGACTCCCTTAAAAAGAGATTATTAATCTCAATGGGACTTTCCTGGTTAAATAAAGGTTAAATAAAATGTAAAAAAGGCAGTGCTGGAGGACTGCTGCGGAGGGTCCAAGTGTAATACTTTACTTTACTTTATTGTTTATTTGATGGGGACAGATACAACAAACATAGATTAACATCTGATGCAGGTACCACAGTGTTTTAGCCAATGGCTAATTCGCAACACCAGACCCTAGGAGGGCTTTTAAACAATATTAATATTAGCCTACTTACCACTTTATGCTTTGTCTTTACCTGTAAAACAGTGCTCTTTACATGATTCCTGCTCAAAGACAAGATAACAAAATTTAACATATTAGTTGGTGCAAATACTTTTACACAGTAAAAAAAAAAGACAAGATTGCTCTACAAATATGAATATAAACATTTTATGACAACTGCTCTCCTTGAGTATCGATCTCGGATTTCGTCTGGTATTCCTGCTTTTCACACTCCTGTAGCTCCGGCCTGAAGGTAGGAGTGTGAATAGTCCATGTTGGGGGTAGGTGGGGTCTTTGATGATGGAGGCAGCTCTATACACGTTCCCCTCTGTGCAGTGAATGCGTCTCTAGCTGAACAGCGGACTCCGGGACGTTTTCCGAAAGGCAGATCTCGCAGAAGATATACACACAGCACTCTCGTATTTCCCTCTGTGATGTAATCCTAGCTCGTGACACGTCCAGTTTGTTCTCCAGAGACCGCACATTTGCTAACAGGAGGCTAGGTAGCGGTGGTCGGCTAGCGCGGGCCTTTAGCCTAATAATAATCATAATAATACATTTTATTTATTAGGCACCTTTCTGGACACTCAAGGTCGTGTTACAGCAAGTATAATATACATTATAGGCAGTTAAAAGCAACAGTTAAAATACAAACAGTTAAAAACAAACAGATAAACATTTAAACAATACAAAAATTTAAAACAGTTAAACATTTAAAACATTAAAAGGACAGTGCAGTTATGGTTGAGGTGAAAAGGTCTGAACACATGAGTTTTGAGTTTGGTTTTGAAGTTTGGGAGTGTGTCAGTGGAGGTCAGGAGGGAGAGAGTTCCAGAGCTGCTCCCCATAGTGACCAGACGGACAGAGGGGACAGAGAGCTGGAGAGAGGAGGAGGAGCAGGAGGAGGAGCAGGAGGGTGTGTGATGAGGAGCCAGTGGAGCTGTAGAGAGGAGGAGGAGGAGCAGGAGGGTGTGTGATGAGGAGCCAGTGGAGCTGTAGAGAGGAGGAGGAGGAGCAGGAGGGTGTGTGATGAGGAGCCAGTGGAGCTGTAGAGAGGAGGAGCAGGAGGAGGAGCAGGAGCAGGTGTGGAGATATGGAGGAGGTCAGAGAGATATGGAGGTGCGAGGTTGTGGATGACTTTGAATGTGTGGAGCAGGATTTTGTATTGAATGCGGTGTGTGATGAGGAGCCAGTGGAGCTGTAGAGAGGAGGAGCAGGAGGAGGAGCAGGATTTTGTATTGAATGCGGTGTGTGATGGGGAGCCAGTGGAGCTGTTGTAGGATGGGTGTGGTGTGGTTGATGGAGGGTGTATGTGTGATGATGCGAGCGGCTGAATTCTGAACCAGTTGAAGTTTATGGAGAGTTTTTTGCGGGAGACCAAACAGAAGAGAGTTGCAATAATCCAGGGGGAAGTGACGAGGCTGTGTATGAGTACGGCAGTGGACTGAGGAGTAAGGGAGGGCCGGAGACGATGTATATTGCGGAGGTGGAAGTAGGCAGAGCGGGTGATTATGTGAGAGGTGAAGGAGAGGATGACACCCAGACTCTTAACCTGAGGGGAGGGAGAGATGGAGGAGCCGTCGATATGAATGGAGAAATGATTGGTCTTGCTTAGGGTGGATTTGGTGCCTACAAGAAGTAGTTCAGTTTTATTGCTATGAGTTGAACCAGGATTTGACTTCATTTTTTTTTTTTTTTTTTTTAATTAAGCCTTTATTGGTCTCACACACAATGACACACAGTGACACACGGGAGAAATTTGACTTCTGCATTTGACCCATCCTTTTTCAGGAGCAGTGAGCAGCCATCTTTCGGCGCCCAGGGGGCAGTACCGTGAAGGGTCTTGCCCAAGGACCCACATTGGCCAGGGGGGATTTGTACCCACATCCCCCAGGGGAAAAGTCTGTGACTTACCAGTTGAGCTAACCAGCCGGTTGATGGTGGGAGTGTGGAGCCTAGCATGGAGCCCGCCTCTAGATTAAGATTAAGCCTTTATTTGGTCTCACACACAATGACACAAAGTGACACACGGGAGAAATTTGACTTCTGCATTTGACCCATCCTTTTCAGGAGCAGTGAGCAGCCATTTTTCGGTGCCCGGGGGGCAGTATTGAATTGGTAATTGGCAATGAAATCAAATCAAATCAAACAATATTTATAAAGCGCTTTTCATACAAATCAACATCCCTGAGTACTTAAGGCCTGCTCACCAGTCAGACTCTGCCAGATTGTTTTCCTTCGACACACAGTGAACCTCTTGGCTCCTCAACTGCTGAGTTTTTCATGATCGACATTACCAACAGATTATTTTCTACTCGCCTTTTTTTTTGCTCTCTGGAGATTCCCGCCTGCTGCTGCCAGATATCTCCACAGTCCAGCCACGTTCCAGCCTGCATCCTGCTTCTGTAAAATAAATTCACCCTTTCCTTTTTCTATTGGCCTGTGTCCATTTTTTGGGTCCCTCCATTACTGTGCCATAACACTTTTCACAACTTTCACAGACAAATGCAGTTTGACTGTGACTTCCTGATTATCAGACGATAAAATATTTTCTGTTTAGATGTTTATGCAGTGTGTACTTGGGGAGGACATATTTTGCTTAAATACATAAGTTAGGAAATGTTAATTAGGCTATTTTCAGTGAAGCGTTAACAAAATAGCAATTCAATAGTAATTTATGTGTAGGACACGTAGTAGTAGTTATAAGTGAGTATGTTGTAGGGGTGGATCAAGATCAAATTTCCTCAAAACAAGCTGACACACGAGATTGGATCTACGAGAATGAGAAATATATCATGCAATCCTGTTCCCAGTTTTGGCCTCCCCATTTTTGATTCACTGTATTTAATATTTCTGCTGTCATCGTAGCGGTGTTTTTTTGGGACCAAAACTTCTCACAAATGTACTTCACTCTTCTCTTGTCTTTTCATGTTAATTTTATGATCATTTATGTTCTGATCTGTTTGTTTTGAATGTCTTTCTTACTCTTTAAAGCACTCTGAATTACTTTATTTATAAGGCATAATTCGTACACAAACTTGCCATTTTTAATATAAAAACTTGGAAAAACAAAATCATGTTTAGCATGTGTGTGCAGTCTTGTGGCAATTTTGTCTTATGACATCTTGTGGCACGAGGTCTTATATATGTATGTCTTATGCATTTGTTCACTAATCCACAGGTTGGTGGTACAATTCCAGCTCCCACAGATGAATGCTGCAGTTGTGTCCTTGGGCAAGGGTGAGTGTTTTTTTGTTGTAAAGCGCTTTGGGTGCCTTGAAGGTGGAAAAGCGCTCTATAAAAATGTGACCATTATGTAGTTACTTGATCAAAAGTACACTCTGCACACTATAGTACAAAGAAAACTTTATGAAGAAAGGCAATATGTTCTGCATTATAAAACATCTTTTAAATGTGAAATTATTGTTATTAAAATATGCCAGCATTCAGTTTGCCTGTTGCCTGTCGTTATCCCGGACATTCTAATATCAAAATTGAACACCCTTGGCCTCCCTCCTCTCACATGTGCCTGGATTAAAGACTTCCTGTCAGTCTACAGAGAGGAGGTCCTGAAGTTGACCGCCTGGTGTACAGAGAACAATCTTGCTCTGAATTCCAAGAAAACCAAAGAGATCATCATCGACTTCAGGAGGCACCGCACAGACCTTGCCCCCTTCTACATCAACGGCGAGTATGTGGAGAGGGTCAACACTTTCCGGTTCCTTGGTGTTCTCATCTCCGATGACATCTCCTGAACTGAGAACATCACAGCAATCACTAAAAAGAGGCATAAAGGCTCAGCAGCGTCTACACTTCCTGAGGGTGCTCAGGATGTACGAACTAGACCCCAGCTTGCTACTGACCTACCATGCATCCATTGAGAGCCTGCTGATGTATTGCATCACCGTGTGGTACGGCAGCTGCACCAAGGCAGACAGGGAGCAGCTTCAGAGGGTAGTTAAGATGGTGGAGAAGATCATAGGCTGCCCTCTCCCCTCCCTGACGGACATCTACACCTCCCACTGCCTCAGCAGAGCCAACATCATCATCAAGGACAGCTCCCACCCTGGCTCTCAGTTCTTTGACCTGCTGGTCAAGGCATCACAGGTACATCAAAGCAAGAACCAACAGACTCAAAAACAGCTTCTTCCCAAGGGCCATAACCACTTTGAACACTCACATGCACTAACTAACCCCATATCCCTGTCCCCCACTCTCCCCCATCCACTCGTGCAATTACCTAACACAGTGCAATATTATTACAGTGTAATAATAGTTTTTGTAGCACATCCACCTGGGCAATATTTATTACTGTGTAATATCTTGAACTGGGTTTTGTAGCATATCCACCTGTTGTTGTACTCTAACCCTAACCCTAATAGAAAGAAAAGAGCATGAGACAACACTTCTCTGAACTTCTCTAAAATCCAAATATAGGAGACAGTAGTTTAAGCATCGCCTTGTAAATAAAAGCATATCAAGACCATCGCATCATGAGTACAAGTCAGTGATGCGTTATAGCTCTAGAGTTTGTAATGAACCTCGGTGAAGCATGAGGTTACAGGGCAGATCTGTGGAAAGGAGAGCCCGCGCACAGAGAGGTCTGTTTTTCAATGTAATTTAGAGCAGAACCTCTATATTGGACTAAATACAAACGATGAAAACCATGTTTAGAAAGACACATGTTGAAATATTTCACACATAAAAACAACTGAGTAGTCTGGACTTTACACAAATGCTTGGATCACAGCTGAGGCATTAGCCTAGAGAATACTTTGAATATACTCCTCACAAGAACTCACAGGAAGGATCTTTGATGGGGTCCCTCCTTCAGTTACCTCCACCAGTGGGCGACCCTGGTTTAGGGCCAGTGCCAGCTCCTCTGCAGGTGAAAGGTTTTGAGGGGGGCTCCCACCTCCTGTGGCTTGGTAGCTACTGTTCATTTTAAATTAGATTAAGGTACCATTTCAACAGTATTACTAATTTCACTGAATAATAATATTAATATTAGCTTACTTACCACTCTGCAAAATGTTTTTATGCTTTGTCTTTACCTGTAAAACAGTCCTCTTCACATTATTCCTGCTCAAAGACAAGATAACACAGTTTAACGTATTAGTTGGAGCAAATACTTTTACACAGTAAAAATAAATTGCAACTGACAAGACTGCTCTACAAATATATAATATTTATGACATCAACTGTCCTCTCTGAGAATCGAACTAGGCCCCCTTTTGTTTTTCTCTGTTTGCGGCCGCAACATGGCGGCGCCGGCCCGGGCCCCGGTTTGTCTATTTGTCCTCTGACGTAGTTTTGAACCTTCCAATGAGCAGGACGGATTAGTAATCGAACTCAGCCTAACTCACATCTCCCGCACGCCAGACCGCAACTTTTCCTCTGCGCCACAGATTAGCATTGACATAAACAGTGAAAAACATACTTTAAAAAAACAACCTCCAGGACTTCACTTGCGTATTTAATCGCTCGGCGATCTTCTGCCACGCCATGTCTCTTGCCTTGGTTATTGCAAATGTGTTGTAGAGTTCCAAAAGCAACTTCTGTTCTGATGCGCCAAAATAATCGTCCCGAATCTTCGACATGATCGCGTTTTCGACAGTCGCTTAATATCCGTTCAGTTGTGTTTGAGAAATAATTTTCGATTTCGATTTCCCTTCATTCATTTGTGCCCTGTATCCTTCCTTTACATGCTGCTATTCCGACACTGCGTCTAATTGTCGGAGTAGCAGCAAACGTCCCACTACTTTGAAGTTTTTTAGTTTCATTGTCGGAGTAGCGGCACTTTACTATACAGGGGGTCCTCGGGTTACGACATTTCGTGGTTACGAACGCGCCCCCATTAAAAAAAAATATGTATATATTAGGCGTCACTCCGTCTTATGCGGTTTAGCGTGGTAAGAGATGTAAACAAACGCGAACGGCGCGCGGCGCACGGTGGAAGAATACGCTCTGTTGTGGTTGTAGGGAGAAGACGGCCTCGTGTGCGTGCCCAATGTGGGCGGAAGTACCTGATGTGGGCTCTGATCTGCTCCTATGAAAGCGGCAGTGATAACCAAGCAGCGTAGTGGTCTAATTATTGAGATGGAAAGGTTATTGGTGCTTTGGTGGGAAGATCAAAGGCAAAATCCGGCTTACGACGAAATTCGGGTTACGGCGCGTCTTAAGAACGGATCAACGTCGTAACCCGAGGACCCCCTGTATATCTTTCTGCTTTTCCGACATGAATAATATTAATGTGAGAGCCTACTATTTTGCGTTCCCGTATATCATAAGATGCTTGGGCTGTAGCAAAACATTTGATCAGAGAATACTTTGGATGTCAGACGATGGGAAAATGGGGAATCAGTCATGCATTTTAAAAAATAGCATAGGAAAACAGGCTGTGAGGGAACGCGAGACACGCCCGGGTAGACTATCGCAACTCCCTCTCGAAAAAAAAATGTCGGTATAGCGATACTAAAAACTGTCGGAAAACCAGAACATCTAAATAGAGGTATGCCGTAATGAAGGGATGTCTGAATAGGCGGCAGACACCGGATCCTTCAACAGAAATCAGCGAGACCCATGTGTTTGACTGTATATTTTAATGTTCTTCATAATTTACATCACATAAGGTTTATTAAGTTGTTGCGTAGAGTTTCGTATCATGTTTTCACATTTTTGGCAAAAGGATAAATTCAATTTGCCAACTGGACAAAAGTTTATTTTTGTCCAAATAAACCAAATAAACTTTTGTCCAAGTTGACAAATTGAATTTATCCTTTTGCCATGGATTCTAGCTGGACGACTGAGGGATTCTACACACATTTTCACGTTTTTGTTCATTTGTATATTTGTATTGTGCAGTATATTTAGAGTATTATCCAGAGTTCAGTAGTCTGACAGCTTGGGGGTAATATCTGTCTTTGAGTGTTTTTGTGCGTGCTGCAGGCTCCTGTATCATCTACCAGAGGGTAGCAGACGGAAGAGTCCTTGTGCCGGATGAGTATGGTCCTTAGTGATGCTGCGTGCCTTACGCAGACCCCTGCTGTGGTAAATGTCCTGGATGGAGGGGAGACTGCTGCCAGTGATGTCCTCTGCCGCTCGCACCACCCTCTGTAGTGCTTTGTGGTTCCCATACCACACTGTGATGCAGCCCGTCAGCAGGCTCTCCATGGTGCACCTGTAGAAGTTTGTGAGGATGCTGGTGTTCATACCAAACTTCCTCAACTTCCTCAGGAAGTAGAGTCTTTGTCGGGCTTTCTTAACCACAGTGTCTGTATGTAGTGTCCAGGACAGATCCTCAGTGATGTGGACCCCAAGGAACTTAAAGCTGCTGACCTGCTCCACCTCAGCGTTGTTGATGGAGATGGGGGGGATGCTGGTCTACACGCTGTCTCCTGAAGTCCACGATCATTTCCTTCGTTTTGCTGACGTTCAGAGAGAGGTTATTTTCCTGACACCAGCTGGTCAGTGATTTCACCTCTCTGCGCTCTCGTTGTTGTTGGTGATGAGGCCTAAGATGGCGGTGTCGTCGGCAAACTTGAGGATGATGTTGGAGCCGTGCCTGGCGGTACAGTCGTAGGTGAACAGGGAGTACAGGAGAGGGCTGACAACACAGCCCTGGGGTGCACCAGTGCTGAGGACACACCGCCTGTCGCCTGTTGTTGAGGTCCCATATCCAGCAGCCTGTGAGATGGGACTTGAATCTGATTCCGTTTTCCTTTAAGACTTTATACTGCCGTATGCTTTGCGTTTTTGGACCACCTCATTGGCATAGTTTTAGTCAACAAACAGTGGTTTCCCATTCATCTTCAGACAACATATTTGTAGGCATCCAGTGACTTACAGGCTCGTAATTTCTCCCTCGTGTACACACTGGGTTTCTCTATTAAATAAGTATAAATATCTGGCCACTGTATATTAGGCCACTTGCTGCCGAAAGTCCCTTTGCGTAGCTTGACCAGTTGCGGAGTTGTGCCATGCTTCTGTTGCCAGCTGTGCACAACCACGCCTACGTCATCTTTGTTTACCAACAGAAAAACGGTCTGTCTGTAAAATTCTAATTTGCATATTAGTTCCTGAACTAACTTCCTCATGAAGACCATAAGCGAGTAGGACCAGTCGAATAGATATAAGGATTGTGCTTTAACTTTGTGTTACGTCATCTCACATAGTGAAAGATAAAACCTTCATTATTGGGAATAGATGCTGAGGCGTTTCCCTACCTGGGGCGTGTTAGCATCTACTTTCTGTTCCTGGTGTGCCATGTTTTAAAATATGTAATGTTTCAACCTTTAACAATGTATTAATAAGTTGACTCTTTAATATTGTGAATGTTGTATGTGAGCTGCTCAATGTGTGCAAATGTGTGGTTTTTATATTGTAAAATGTGTAAATTGCATTCTATCATTTATTATTGTTCTTCACCTACTGCAGATGGAAACTAGCAGTTTCTTTTATGAGCATAATGTGACTTAAGGGCCGTCACAATCAGCCCAAGGTGTATTGCTGGTGCCAGAGGAAGGTTACTTTAGACAAATGCACAAAGCCCCGTCGTAAAACTGGGAATCAAAAAATTGAAATAATCTCTTGTTCCCCTCCACGGAAATCTTTAGTAAAAGGCGAAAGATTTGTACGATCTGAAGAGAAACAAGGGTGTCGGTTTGGAGGGACGCACGCTGTCCGGCAGGCGGGGCCCCGCGAGGCCCTGTCGTGGGCAAAGTACTCTTTTCCCTTAGGCCGCAACTCATTTGCACAAGGCGGGTGCAGTGCCTGGGGGTCTGCTTCACTAAGTGCCACATCCTTCCCAACTGAGACCAGCAGCAAGTGGTGAAAAATCAGGCAAAGGAGGAAAGAAAAACAACACGCATACCCACACACGGACCAGTTGGCTACAGGAAGACTCCAGATCACAAGAGAGGACCAGCAGGGAAAAAGACTAGATTAGATTAAACCTTTATTGGCCTTACACACTGACACATGGGAGAAATTTGACTTCTGCATTTGACCCATCCTTTCCAGGAGCAGGGAGCAGCCATCGTTTTCAGCGCCCGGGGGGCAGTACCGTGAAGGGTCTTGCCGAAGGACCCACACTGGTTAGCTCATTGCCCGGGGGGGGTTTGAACCCACAATCCCCGGGAGGAAAGTCAGTGACTTACCAGTAGAGTTAACCAGCCGGTAGCAGGCAGGCAGGAAGAGCAGGAAAAACTGGGCAGGAGTGGGAAAAGAGAAAGAACGAACAACGGGGAAAAGATAGGACAAGGAAAGATACAAAAGAGAGAAGACATGATTGACAGTTTGTTTACCTGAGAATGAAGGTGCACCGTTCCCAGAGATACTGCAAAACCAGGTCGATGCGTGGAGTGGACGGAGCAAGCCCCACACTCCATCTCCCTTGCCCAAAAATCAAATATATGGTCCCCGGTAGGGGACGTATCAGATAAACTGATAACAGATTTTTTTCTTTCGAAATTCTTTTTTTATTGACACATACATATACATTTCTTCACATATCAGTACAGTTCAAAACAGACATTGTTAAAATTCTCTATAAAACACATTAACACAACAATAAAAGCAGTAAAAAACAGTGAATGCTAAAACCGTTGCGTGTTAAAATTGTGTAAAAAAACAATGTCCATAAAGTGTTTGTCAATAAAAGTGTCCATTAAAAGAGGGTGCGGTAGATAAAAGCCCTCTTTGTGCAGGAGCGGGGTGAGTCCTTATCAAGAACAACTCATCCCACCCTCCCAAACATTTGGTCTCTCGGGAACCTGTCATGCTCAGAGGAGATCCTCCCCGATGCTCCTTCCCACCGACCGCTCCCGGAGAGCCAGGCCGCTGCGGCTCCGATCTTCAAGTTAAGGCTTTGGTCACCTTCCGCCGAATGAGCACAGAGGCGATTCTTCTTTGTGGCTGTGTCCTAGGGCCCGCCGCCTGCAGCTACAGCCTCTCGGACTGTAGCTGCTTCCTTCCGGATCACAGCCATGGGGAGGGGGGATCTGCATGTGCCTTCCTACCAGCAGGTTTCTGGAGGTCCACATGGCGTCTTTCATGGCGGCTAGGGTGAGCCAAATCCTCGCAAAGTCCTCTTTGGATGTTGTTGGACTCAGGCCCACCCCATACAGCACCAGTTGTGCTGTAAGGACCTCCCCTGCTGGTAGGTACGGGAATTGTAAGGAGCCGGCTGTCGCCCACTGGTCTACTGCGGCGCTGCACTCCCAGAGCAAATGCCGCACCGACTCGGGCGCGCCACAACCCGGCCGGGGGCAGGTAGCACACCGAGACAGGCTCCGGGAGTGCATCACGGACCTGACCGGGAGGACCTCGTGAGCCACCAGCCAGGACAGGTCCCGGAGTCTGTTTGGGAGAGCAGGATGGTTCCCGTTGCGCCAAACCGTGGAGGGCTCGCCTAGCGCTCACTGCTTCCCGCTCCTGCACAAGATTAAAAACCGGTGGTTAGTTAAAACCTGCACCTCCTCCTGCTCTAGGTTAAAATGCTTTAAAAAGGTGGGAATAAAAGCATAAAAAACTTAAGCAGGTTAAAAGACACTGGAACTTTTAGATCAATGGGTAAAATCCCTTTCTTAAAAAGGAACCCATCCAGAATCGTGCAAAAGCCGTTTTTGGGTTTCCGGATGGGCCCTTAGAAAGTGCAATGTGCAAGGCCGTGTATTTGGCTCCTAGGAAGAGGGGGAGATCTGGTGTACTGTCGAAATGGGCCGCCTTGCTGAGATGAGCGTTGCTGCGCATGTGCATTACCCCTTAACCATTGTTACCATTTAAATGCAGTAGAGATGAGTTCCCGAGGCAGAAATGGAGTGGTTTTCAACAGTGACAACGCAACTAACATTTTAACAGTATTGGTTGTATGTTTTAACCAATTAAGCATGTAACGAACGATATGTGCATGTTAGATTTGCGGCAGAATATCTACGTCAGATGATAAGTTGAAAAAGAGTTTGGATTTAACTTGACTGCATCGTTATCGTTTTCATTCCATCGTATTTTGTGACGTGAACGTAGAAAACGTGTGAGATTGTGTGTGTGTGTGTATATATATATATATATATATATATATATATATATATATATATATAAAATGTTCATTACATTTGTTTAATGTTGCCTGCACCAGTTTTTTCATTACACACTTAGTTTTCCAACAGGAATGCGTTCATCAGCTCAGTGCTGTGATTACTGGATGTTTGTTCAATGGAACTGAATGCCTAAAATTGCATTTTGAAGTTTTCAGAAGAGATTTTAAAACGTCAATCAAGACAGACCCGAAAGAAGTCTTGAAGGCTGGACTAGAGGTCGCATGTGTATATAGCATATATAGTGTGGTTGTGATGTATCTAAACTAAACTTTAAATTAACGGAATTTCTCGTTGAATGACTTTAAATCCAGACAGAGCTCTTGAGACGGCCTCCATAAATTGTACCCATTTTAACTAATTTATATGTAATTTTAATTGTGTTTTGTCTTTTTGCTGCCTCTGGGTCAGGGCTCCCTTGAAAAAGAGGTTTTTAATCTCAGTGGGATTTCCCTGGTTAAATAAAGGTTTAAATAAAATAAAAAAAATCTAAACTAAACTAAGTGTAGAGAAATTGGTCACACTTGATGGGTGTACCAATGGCAGAAGTTGTAATTTATGTGGGGATTCTGACCATCTGTTCAGGAGCTGCCCCAAAGTCTTTTCCAACAGATTGAAAGCCGGAAAACCAGAAGTTGGACAAAATGGTGGACAAACTGATGAGGTAATTGGAGAGGTGGGGCAAGGGGAGGAGCCTGCAGAGGACCCTCCCACCCCAGAGGGGGGCTCTGCAGAGGCCTCGCCCCGCCAAGGGGAGGAGGGGGTGATCCTTTCCTCAGAAACCGACTCAGAGATGGAGTCGGTGGAAGTGATGGGAGGAGGTCACCCCCTCGGCTCCCTCCTCAATAAAGATTAAGATTAAGCCTTTATTTGGTCTCACAGTGACACACGGGAGAAATTTGACTTCTGCATTTGACCCATCCTTTTCAGAAGCAGTGAGCAGCCATCTTTCGACGCCCGGGGGGCAGTACCGTGAAGGGTCTTGCCCAAGGACCCACACTGTTTTTTTGCTCATTGCCGGGGGGGATTTGAACCCACAACCCCCGGGGGGAAAGTCAGTGACTTACCAGTTGAGCTAACCAGTCATAAGCCATGTTCCCCAAGAGGCCTCTGAGTCGTCCTCTGAGTGTAATTTACTCTCAGAAAAGAGGGGGAGAGTCCGGACTCTGACAGTGACTCTGGAGGAGACCCGGATCTTCCCCTCCGACTCCCAACGAGGTCTCGTTCTTCTCGATAGCCCTGAGATCAACTCCGAGACAAATGCCAATTAGAAAGAAGAGGAACAAGCCTAAAGCCCCTTCCCCCTCACCCTCGAGGAGGAAGGCAGAGGCGAGTTCACAAGGTCCACCCTAACGGCCTTTTTTTAAGTGTATTTTAAATGTCATTTTAGTCTTTTTAAATGTCATACCCGTTTTTAACCATACTCATGGCAATAACACTCTCCATCAATGTGAGGAGTGTGAAGTCTAGAGTTAGAGCTCCAAGTATTTTATCTCACCTAAATTCTTTTAACTCAGATTTGTTTTTATTACAAGAATGTGCACTACCGTTTTTAAAAAACTACAGGGACTGGGAGGGGATGTGGCCACACCCGTCGTTATGGAGCGGCTCTAATGAAAACAAAAACGACGGGGTGGCCATTTTAATCAAGAACCCCCTGGTGACGGTAAAGGGCAGCACTGTGGTGAGACAATAAATATAAACATTATATTTATTGATTTTTAAAACATGAAAAGGAACAAACAAGACGACTTCCGGTTATGGCGCCCAAGGGATAAGTCATGTTTTACACCGCTCCGCAAGTAGTGCTTTATTTGATAAAAATCTCACTTCTTAGCTGCAAAGTGCAACAAATATACAAAGTTAAACCGACAAGATGCCTCCAAAAACAACAAAAATAGCACAGGAAGCCAACAAAAAGGCAAAACAACCAAAATTAATGGAATATACGCTCCGTGATGCGCTGAAAGCTAACGCCAATGCTAACGATAGTAGCCCCGCTCTGAAGACGGCGGCTGCAGGCATGGAGGAGCTCCCGGGCAGTAAGGTGGACGCAATACTAGCCATTGTCACCAGCATAAAAGCTGATCTGGACAAAATCCGCGAAGAGAAAAGATTGTGTGAACCGGGTTACACAGACGGAAACTCGCATCGCTAACGCAGAGGAGGAGGTGGAAATCCTGCGAGCGAAAACTAATGCGCTTGAGATGAAACAAAGTATTGGAAAAAAGTATTGGAACTGGAATCGAGAGCAAGGCGAAATAATTTGAGGCTCGTGTTTTTACCAGAGGGATCTGAGGGACAAGACCCTTGCGAATTCCTGGAAAAGTGGCTGCCCGAGGTACTAGGCCAAGAAAACTACCCGACTCCCATGTTCATCGAGAGCGCACCGGATTGGAGAGTCAACAGCGATGCGCCCCGAATTCTGATCATGAAGTTTCTCAACTACAGAGATAAGTTGGCTACAATTAAGGCAGCAAGAACCAAAAGGAGCATACATTATGAGGAACAACAGGTGCGATTTTTTCCTGACCTTGCCGCAGAGGTGCATCAACAACGCAAACATTTTGACACTGTCCGTGAAGAGCTGCACAGGCTGGGGCTGAGACACTGACTGGTCTACCCGGCGAAACTACTGATGACTCGGAAGGGGAAAACATACGCTTTCAAAGCGCCAGCGGAGGCACGAAAGATTAAGAACAATGGAGAAGAAATGTAAAGTTGGACCTCAAAGATGTTTGGACCCATCAGTGAGTAGCGTTTTTTTTTCAGTTTAGTTTTACAATGGGACTACAGCAGCATTTTTGAGTTAAGAGATACAAGCCTTAACAAATTAATTTCCGCTCTCACTGCTCAATAACTGATTAAACCAAAAGCAAACAGCTAAGAAACAAACAGATATACAACAGCACGCACAACAGCGGAGTCACCTTGTTTTGGACACAGAAGGGTAGGACTGCTCTTCACAGGTTGTGGATCAGTCACAAGCGATGACGGGAGATGAAAAGAGGGGGGAGGGAGCCCCGCACTGGGTGAAGGGGATTTGTTCAGGTCATGGGTGTTACAGGAATGTTATGTGGTTCAAGTTAATGTTTAGTTTTTTTAAGCTTCTCTCAGTACAATGCCCACTGATACAAGTAATCCGATTGGACTTGATTTGGAAAAAAGCCAGTTCATATCATTGAAGCATAACAAATCTCAAGATGTCACAAGGAATAAATCTTAAGTGTGTTACTTGGAACTGCAACGTTTTAAAAAGGTCAAACAAGTAATGACTAAGCTAAAAAATATGGACTCTAAAATTATATTTTTACAAGAGACCCATCTTATGAAAGATGATAAGAGAATTAGGAGGTGGCGAGGCAATGTATTTACTTCACGTGCAAGAGGGGTGATGACACTTATACATGAATCAGTGCCATTCCAGGTAAATATCAAGGATCAGAAAGGTAGATACTTAATTGTACAGGGTTCATTACTGCTAGAAAACAAATTTAGTAAATGTGTATGGTCCAAATAATGATGATTTTGCTCATTTTAAAGATTTGTTTCTCTTGTTGTCAACACTGTCGAGACACCATTTAATAGGAGGAGACTTTAACTGCACCTTAGACCCAAGATGGGATAGATCAACGGGAGTGGATCAAACTCATAACTGCAGAAAAGCTATAAAACAATTTATGAAAGATCGCAAATCATTAGATATTTGGCGAGAACAACATCAGCTTAAAAGGTCTTACTCTTGTTATTCTGCAACGGTCAAAACATTTGCACGTATAGATTTTTTATCTCAGCAGACTTAATATCAAAGATTCAAAATAGTTCATATGACAATATTGCCATCTCAGATCATGCACCATGCACCGTAGAGTATCAAGATGAAAATAATACCAGTGATCCACCCAGATGGAGGTTTCAACATAAATGGTTGCAGGATGAGTTCAAATACATTGAGAAACAAATCAATGAATCTCTTTCCATCAATACAGACCAAACATCAGCATGAGTAAGATGCGATGCTTTTAAAGCATTTCTTAGGGGACCTATAAGCTATACTGGATCCAAATCCAAAAAACCAAAAGAAGAACTATTACAGTTGGAAAAGAAAATTAAAAAGACCCAAGAGAAGGTGTTTGATCAGGATGACCCTGAAGCAGCAAAGGAACTTCTGCTCTTAAGAGCAGAATATGAAAAGCTTAGCAGTTTTAAAGCGGCAACAAGTCTTTTGCGGCTTAATCAGTCATTCTACGAACAAGGGGACAAATCTGGAAAACTGTTGGCATGGCAAATGAAACCGCTCGAAAATAAAACCTCAATTACAACAATAGAAAATGAAGGCCAAACAATAGTAAACCCAAAAGAAATTAATGCCGCTTTTAAAGAGTACTATCAGACATTATACAATACTCCGGTTACATGTAGTGCACAAGACATAAGAGATACTTTGGACAGATTAGATATTCCAGCAGTCTGAGGCTCAGAAAGGAGTTAGATCAGGAAATAACTAAGGAAAAAATTTCACAAGCTTTTGATGCAATGAAATTGGGCAAACGGGCAGGCCCAGATGGTATTCCGATATAAAAAATGTAAAGGTAAATTATTGACGCCACTTTTAAATATGTTAAAAGAAACATTTGAAAATGAGGAACTACCAACATCATTGAATCAGGCTTTAATAATTATTTTACCAAAGCCTGGTAAGCCTCCAAATAAATGAAAATTTGAGACCAATCAGTCTCCTTAATTCTAATCTTAAAATAATTTGTAAATTGCTGGCAACACGGCTCCAAAAAACTCTTCCCAATGTAATAAAAGATCAGAATGGCTTCATAAGTGGAAGACAAGGATTTCACAATGTGAGAAGGGTCTTAAATATTCTGCATTATAAAAAAAGAGGCTAAAAACAGCGCAATCATATCACTAGACGCTGAAAAAGCCTTTGCAATTGAACCTTTTGCAACGGCGATACGCGACCATTCTGGAATAGTTGGAATTAACGTGAGAGATTTCGAACATAAAATTTCTCTGTATGCTGATGACGTCATTCTGTTCTTGTCGGGTCTCACATCTTCAATCCCGGCAGTGTTGGAAACAATACAAATATTTGGGAATATTTCAGGATACAAGGTGATGAAGCAAAGTCATCTATGTTGCTCCTAAACACAAGAGAACAAATGAACCCTTCACCACACATATTAAACTACAAATTTAGAATAGAACAATGTCAATATTTAGGAATACAAATCTTACCAAACAAAACAACTGGCCAAGACAAATTATGACAAAGTAAAAGAAATAAAAACATCTATAAACAGATGGAAATCATTGCCTATATCTATAATGGGAAGAATTGATGTTCTTAAAATGATTATATTGCCAAAGTTGTTGTATCTATTTCAAGGCATTCCTCTACCACCTCCTCCTGATTTATTTACATGGATTAAAAAAAATAAAAAATAAAAAAAACTCTTAAACTTCATATGGAACAATGGAAAATCCAAACTTCGCCCGTCTCTTCTATATATGCCGTTTGACAGTGGAGGATTGAAATGCCCCAACTTTTTGTGGTACTACTGGGCTGTGCAACTACGATCTTTAAACCTCCAATATCTTGTTTGAGTGTGTGTATAGTGTGTGTGTGTGTGTGTGTGTATAGTGTGTGTGTATAGTGTGTGTGTGTGTGTATAGTGTGTGTATAGTGTGTATAGTGTGTATATAGTGTGTGTGTGTGTGTGTGTGTGTGTATAGTGTGTGTGTGTGTGTGTGTATAGTGTGTGTGTGTGTGTATAGTGTGTGTATAGTGTGTGTGTGTGTATAGTGTGTGTATAGTGTGTATAGTGTGTGTATAGTGTGTGTATAGTGTGTATATAGTGTGTGTGTGTGTGTGTGTGTGTATAGT